>CM062817.1:1897788160-1898310974 GCA_031772625.1 Pinus tabuliformis
TCCCTCAGCCCACTTGGCTTGAAGTTTCCCCATACTGGAGGTCTCTGGATGAGTAGATGTCTCTACTCGATCTCCTCTCAGCTTCCCTTGTTGTGGCTTCTCCACAACCTCTTGAAGTTGCTGCACCAATCGTGGCTCCTCCATAATCGTCTGAGACTTCTTCTGGCTCTGCATGTTGAGAGGTAATATACGCTCCCTCTCAACCACCAAGTCTCCATCAGTTGCCTTGCTGCTCAAGGCTTTGCATGCATCTTGAACCTCAAGAGCATACAGGTTCTTGACCCGTGAACCAATCTGCTTCACCTGTCTAGTGATGATGTGTCTAAGGAAAACCTTTCCCTTAGTAAAGACCACATCATATCCTCTGTCTTCCAACATCGCGATCGACACCAAGTTTCTCTTCAGTCCTGGTACATACTTGACATCGGTCAAGGTAAGGCGAGCTCCATGCTCCCTCTGAAAAATAACCGTGCCTACACCTGAGACACTATACTTCTCATCATTACCCATCCCTATGAGTATCTGGAGATCTTTCTCCTCCAAAGTACTGAACAAACTTTTGTCACCGGTCATGTGGAAAGAAGCTCCACTGTCAAGAAACCAACCACTTCCCATCATGGATGAAACCATGCATGCGAAGAGTGTGAAGTCCAACTCAAACTGTGAAGCAAGTGAGGCTGCCTCACCTTCAGATCCTTCCCCGGATCCCTTCTTGGACTTCTTCTTTGGGCAATTAGTAGCATAATGACCCAACTCATGACAACGAAAGCATCTCACCTTCGCCTTGTCAACCTTCTTCCCATCATTGGAAGAACTGGATTCGGAAAGAGAAACCTTCCCCTTCCCCTTCCTCGCCTTACTCGCTAAGGCACAGTTCTCCTCATCCTGCATGGATGAAGAACCGTCTCTGGTGCTCCGCCTGATCTCCTCCTGCACAAGATCCGACCAAAGTCTCTCCCATCCTGGCAATTTCTCCCGACCATTGACAGAGTCCTGATAGGAATGCCAACTCTTCGGAAGACCAAGGAGAGCCAAGCTCACCAAGTCCTCATCATCGACAGTAACCCCCACACTTCCCAGCTCATCTCGACACTGAGTGAACTTCGTGAGATACTTGGGAATACTGTCTCCCTTCTCGCATTTGATGTTTCTGAGTTTATCTTTGAGCGCCAGCTTCCTCTGATCGCTCTTGCTTTGGAATAATTCTGTTAGTGATTTCCACATCAAATATGGAGTAGCCTTTCCATGGAGGCTGGACACAATGTGATCCTTCACGCCCTCCAACAGAATTCTTCGACATTTTGCGATCTTCTTTTGCCAAGCATCAGCTTGAGTAGCATCATTAGGCTTTGGGATATCCGTATCTATGAACTCCTTCAGCCCGTTATCATCCAATACTGCCTCCATCCTGTCCTTCCATGCAATATAGTTTGAGCTGCCCTCAAGAGCATACTCCAATCGCAATCCGTTGAAAGACATTGCTGCGTTGTCACCAAGAAAACACTGCTGCAAATTCGAATTCCACTAGCAACCAACTCAACTGCTTCCGATCTAGAATTCGTGACTGAATAGTAGATCTGATGATCAATCCTCGCTTGATATCCTGTAAAAATCTCTTCTACAAATCAAGCTGCTCTGATACCATGTAGAAATTTTGAATAATATGACACATATTCAACAGAGATTATCCTGATCATACAATTTAAGCGGAACATGTATAATACATAATCTCCTCTACGTTGATCATCAAATTACAGAAGCAGAAACATCCACAGGCACACATAGAAGCATCAATCAAACTCATAAACACAGTATGTATCCCGGGGAAAGCATCTCGCTAAAAACCCCACACTATCTGTATATTATATTGATTGAATCATGTAACAATACAAAGCATAATACTTCTCACAAGTATCTCCACCTGTTACACACAATACAACTCAGATTTGATCTCCAAATCTCTCCCGCTGCTTGCCTGCCTCCACTGCTAAAACCTGCTCGAGAACTGATGAGAATTGCTTCCCAAACTCGATTTTACACTGCAAAATAGTCACCCACACTATGTTGGACGTGAGCAACAGCTATAATATCATGAAGATACGTGAGCAAACTCATTGGCATACTCAATCCTTTGATTGTGCAAGATCTGATGCACAACTATAGTCACAACTGATAGCAATCTGATTCTCTACCACTTGTCCCTGTTGAACTGAACATGCACTGACATGCAACTGAGTTAACTGATGTATTCTATGAGTTAATAATTAGTTTAACAATTCATCATTAGTCTATCTGCAGTTAGACTAACTACAACTAGTTTAACTAAGTCAAACTGAACACAACTCCATCAACTGTACCTCCAGTCCACTAAACTCAACTCACTTGAGTTCTAACTGAAGTCATGCATGCAACAACTCAACTGACTCATAAGAAAAACGAATTTCCTTCTGACAGCTGCATGTGCCACTTCCGTAGCTCAAACTGAAGTGCTCCAAGAGAATAAGATTAAGTTTATAGTCCAAATATTATTGTGAGATAATAATATTTGACTTTTCTATTTTTGACTTTGATCACTCACACTGTGATCACTCACACTTTCATCAAAATAGAAGTCCATCTATTTTTCCCAACTTGATCAATCATCCATAGACATGATCCATATGTCTAAAAATAGACATAGTCTAAAAATAGACTTGCGCCAAAAATAGCCTGCGGGCCCACTTAGTGAAGGCGACTCTTTTCACTAAGCTCCATCATCTTGTTGCACTCTCAACAAGCATTTCTTGTTGCACACTTTTCAACACTCATCTCTTATTAGTTTCTCTTTTCCTTAGTTTATTTTTTATTCGTGTTCTATTTTATTTACAGGTTTTCATTTGTTTTCAAAAAACTTGAAGTAAGTAGTAAACCCATTTCAAATTTGTAATAGGCTCAAGGAAATTTTATTTGTGATGCATTAGAATTTAAACGTTTTTAATTTTTCTTTTATTCACTTAGAAAACCCAATTGAAATTTCAAAGAATATCATAAGACTATTTGCATCAAAAGATTTCATCAGAAGTAATTCTTAACATTTCGCATACCTCCGATGTATTATCTTACTCATGTGCCATATCGCATTTCGCATATCGGAGCTTTGCAGTTGACATATACTTCCATTATCGTGAATCGTCATTCTCTGATAATCAACTTTACCGATATTGCGATAAACACATAATTATGGACCCGATATGAAATTCAAATCAAAGTCATAAAATTATCGTGTCTGTTTAATCGCAATAATGGTAAGAGCATAAATTTTAAAGGGCCGATGTCTCGGATCCGATATGTTATCAAATTTCCATCATAAAGTTATCGGGTCCACTCTTCATCGCATATCGGCATATCAAATATTGTTACACCATGTGCTTAAAATTGCTGATCGCCGACTAGCCACGTCATTTATCGCATATCGGCATCGCAAGAATCATATCGTGTTATATCGGGTACCAAGAGTTTGCTAATCGCTGATATCGCAATCGCTATGTCGCATTGTTATTTATGCTTACATCAAATCTCTGATTCTGCGATGTGCGATGCGCGATGTGGGAAGCACAGTGTAAATATGCCTCGACCTCCGATATAATTTTCTTTAATGATGCGATCGCTCCATCTCATAGCACAACTTCTCATCGCATATTTTCATATCGACGATTTGTCGTTGCAACCTTTGATGTGAGAACTTCCAATGCATGCCTCTAAGCTGTTAACATTTAATCAATATATGGCATAGCAATAAAAGTAAAGTTTTGCAAATTAAAATTCAAGCATGATGAAGAAACATGTTGTGTGGATCATCCGATGAGGCGATGTGTTAAAATGAGCTTGGGTAACCACTATGCGAAAAAGGCAATTGATGACAAATTTGCAGCATACAAAAATCATTTCAATTTCTCATACATTTTAGTTTTAAATATATAATTCCATAATTAAAAATGGAATTCAAGACCTCTATCTTCATATTTAAATTTTACTATCTTGGATTTGGTCTTGATTCTGAACAATTTATAAAATCATGGAGTTTATATGAAATGTATAATATTCTGAGGAATAATCATTACTGCAAATTCTCATTCTCATTTCTGATGCATTTGTTTTAATTTCAATTCCCCTGAGCACTAAGCATTCTATTTTGACATTTTACTGCTTGCTTTAGTTTAAATAAAATAAATAATGATTTTGGGTTATAGGATTTTGGTTAGTGTGACTTCTTCATGTTTTTAATGTTAATTAAAATAAGGAGTCATCTAGTTTGGAGAAATTGATACCTTTCAGGTAAGATCAAAAGCAATTATCCAATGATAAGATTCATGTGCCCACTTTCATTAATTTCCATTTCATAACTCTAGTTTCATTTTTGTTTTTAAATTATGCTGATATAAAACTTTGTTTTGCAGCTCTCCATTTGAAGTTTCCAATCCTCCGCCAGATCATATTTTCGAAGTCCATACTCCTCTCCTGGCTTTATTTCAAGAAGCAGCGATAATCCTCATTGAAACAGCCACACCAGGAAGTTTCTGAACCTTTAGTTTGTTTCTTTAAGCATTCCTTTTATTAGAAAATGATTAAGTTGATGCTTATAAATAAGAAGATTCATATCAAACAGAAATTATTCATTGTGGCTGAATTTTATCGTCACTGCTATCCAAAGGCCTAAAGCACTTACAATCCTGCAAGGTATGATTTTTCTAAATCTCAACATAAGAAGGAATGATTATACGATTATTTTTTTTTCTTCATATTGTTATGACATTGGTATAAACATTCTTGTTTGAGTTTATCTTTCGAAACTTCGAATTTCTTTTCCACTTTTAAAATTTCTTCATTTTTATTTTTGTTTGCTGATTTCTTTCTCATTTTAGTATAAGAATTCTTTTCCTTCGGATTTCAGCTTTGATTTTGGTGACTTTGCCATTATTTATATGGAAGGCTTATTTGTTACCTAACAATGGTCAGGATACGTGGAGAAAAATTGTTAATAGTCACCTATTAGCTTTTTCTTAAATCTCTTAGTGAAGTTTGATTTTCTTATTATAAAGGTAAACATATTTAAGGAAGAGATTACCAATCAAGAGAAGTTGGCAAAGTATCATAAAATCTGAAAATTTCTTTTTCATCAAATTGTAATCATTTTGAGATTTCAAAATTTTATTAAGATCTTTCAAAGTTTTATTATCAGTCAACAAAAGTTATTTTTAACCAAGTAAAGACACTTTACAGCAAAGCACCTTTAACTCTAAAATTGTCATTCTTAACTCTTAAGGAGTCAATGATTCTCCCTGTCCCAAAAAGTCTTATTTTTCTAGAGTATAATCCAGAAATATATTTAAACTTAAAAGATAAGAGGTCTCATCATGAGCCTGCTTACCATAATCATAGGGGAAAAATAGGCTGACATTACCAACACTGCTAAACAAACCAGGGTAATGGCTTATGATTGCAAACAATTATAAGGCAAGGGGTTTCATCACGAGCCAGCTTGTTCAGCCCAATTTTAACCAGTGAATGGCATTGTCAACTATCTGGCTACCATACCAAGACAATGTCTTTTAAGATTTACTTAAAAAATTAAAAAGTAATACATATATAAATGGATTTATCTCTAGGTCAATAATTCTTAAAGAGATGAGATTCTGAATCATTGATGATTAAAAGGTAACCCTGTCGAGACTATAGATGTTTGCTGGCAGTAGTGGTTCTACCTGTGACAAACGAGTATATTTTGAAAGCTAAGCTGTAAAGTGACCCCTGCTTTATCTATACAACTAATTAAGAACTGATATAGAGTTTTGAAATATTTTAATTTATGAGAAGTTTTAAGAAAATTACAAATTAGACGATTCTTGCTTTTATTCAGACTAATTTTCTCTTCTTTAAATTATTTTTACTTTAATTTTAGGAAAATCTCATTCATATCAAAGAGAGATAACTGGTTCTTCTCCCGTGTGTCGCCATTGTTGTGGTGAAAACACAACCCCCCCATTATTGAATTGTTCAACTCAAATAATGGGGACCCTTTCTATAAAAATTTTGGCTAAACACCTTTTTGGATTTTTATTTAGTTGATTGCCCTACGCTTTTGTTAATTTTACATTTTCTTTGGATTCTTGTTTTGATTGCTTTGTTAGAATCGATTTTTTATAAGCTTCCCATTGACGCTTGTTTCGTCTCATTTGGTCAATTGGTTTGAAAATGGCACTCCTTTGAAGTCTCATCATTTATCTAGCCTGGGTTAAAAATGCATAAAATGTACAATATTGCATTTTGTAAATAAATTAGTTCAATAAGGCATTCATTTTAAATATTAACCCATAGCGAGTTTTTTCTAACATTTTTTCGATTTTTAGTTATGCAGCCAAATCATGAATTATCGGGATTTTATTAATTTACTCCAATTTCCCAAATTGATTACTAATATCGAAAATCCAAAATTTCTAAATGGTTGTAGTTTAAATTTTATTTTTTAAAGTGGCTATAGTTTAAAAAACTAAAATTAATATTTAGTATTAAGTTTTAAATTAATTTAATTAATTAATATATAAAACATAATTAATTTAATTAAAATAAAACTTAATACATGAAAAATAATAAAAAGAAAATTTTCATCGCATCAGAGCTCTGTATCGGATCGGAGGTTTAAATGGGCACATGCCATAACCCAACACCTCCATTCCTCTGATCGCCGAAAAGCAAAATGGAATAAATATTTATTTGAATATATCGTGTTGGGGCTCTCATATGACACAAGTTTAACGAGCTCCTCCATCCTTCCCGATCGCCGATATTTGATGACGAAGACCTCTCCTTCATATCCCCGATCGCCGATCATTAAAAGGTTCTTGTATCGCATCGGGATTTTGGCTTGACACATTTTAAAAAGGCCCCGACACCTCCATACCCCGATCGCCGATGCGATAAGTCAAACATTGATTTTAGGCTCATGGGTTAATTCGATTGTTTTTGAAATGGCTTACGTTACCATATCAGTCGTCACTTTAAAGGTTTATGTGAGCATGCTATCATATGAGGTCTATGTTATTTTTTTTTTTAAACCCATTCGAATCAGAGTTAAAATGAATGGAATAAAGGTGGAGGATAGTTTGTATTTTGTTTTTTTTTTTTTATATTAATTTAAATATTAATATTTAAATAATTAATTTTATATTAATTAATATATGTAATATATTGTATTAATTAAATTAATTAATAACATGTAATATATTATATTAATTAAATTAATTAATAATATGTAATATTTTATTAATTGAATTAAAATTTAAATATCATTTAGATTAATATTGATTAGTTTTTTTAATTAGATTAAATTTGTTTATAAATCGCTAATTAGATATCAGTTAGTTAGATTAATAAATAGGTTATTAATAATTAGTTTAGTTTATAATTAACAATTAATTTAGAATTAATTAGAATTCTAATTTAGGATTAGATTTTTAATTAAAATTTTAATTTTTAGCCCAGCAACAGAATTTTCAGATTCATGCCAGATTTGACTCATCAACTTTGGAAGCTCATAGAATGAGTTTTACTTGGCCAAATGAGGCCCAGGACGGCTCATTGGAAAGAGAAAATCAAGGAGAATATTTCTAAGGAGATTTCATTGACAGATTTGGTCATTTATTGGGCCAAAAATCAGGCAGAAGATCAAACTCCGAATTTTGAAAACAAAATCATTTTTCTGAGTTTTATTTTCATCGGTCCAAACCTCTTCTAATTGCAGATTCACTCGTCAATGATATTCTTGGCCAATTAAATCATCTCAGGCATCAATATAGAATTTATATTTTATAGAATTTGATTCGATTTGATTTAAATGCCAGCAATGCCATGATTGATTTTATGGTTGCATGTTAATTTATTTTGATTTCTTTTTGCAGGAAAACAGTGAAAAGAATATGGAGAAAAAGATCTCAATCAATGAGAATGCTCCAGCGATTGAAGATCAGAATTTTGAGCAAGTAAAATTGGATTTAGCAGATTTTTCTTCAACAAACTCTTCTCTCAAGAATTCATTCACAAATAGTATAAGTAATAGATTGCAAAATGGAATAAGGGGTTGCTCTCCTCTGCAATTCTAGTCTTCTAAAAACACTACTGTAATAGGAATTTAGAGTTGTAGGAGAGAGGAGAGAAAATCTTAGATCTGGGGATTATTGAGGATTTTTCTTTTGTATCTTGAATTATGTATGAGGGGCAGAGTTTTTACTATTGTGGCTTTAGCTTTGAAGGCAGAAGTTCAAGCAATGTAAAGGACTGTTGGAGACCAAGATCAGAGAAATGGATGCAATAAATTGGTATTTTTAATACTACTGTTTTAAATATCATTTTCATTTTTATGGTAACAGGAATGTGTCATTTTATTCATGTTTGTGCACTATTGTCAATATGGGTAGTTTGTCTCAATGTTGTTATCATGTATCTCTGTTCTTATGGATTAATTTCTGATTTCTGAGTAACTATTTACTCAGAAATCTGCCTTATTAAAACTGATTTATTGAGTGGTAATATGTTGTGAACTATTTCCACATATTATTGTTTAGTTATTGGATTTGCTGATTTGATAATCAATATCATTTATGTGAACTACTTCCTGAGTGTTGTTGGTTTATTATTTCAGTTAAAAGGTCTCAATAGGATGTGTTTCGATATCCATAATATCAGTTAATTGAACTACTTCATTAACTTGATATTCATTATAAACAAGACATATCTAAATCCCAATACTTTAATTATCTTGCTCTTAGTTGGGTTGGATCTATATCTGCCTAATTAAGATAGGATTTAGATTAGTTTCTTTTGCTTGCATCATAGAATAAGCTTGCATTTAGAGTAAATTCTACATTCTTTTAAGTCCTCTCTTCAAAGAGGAAAAACTTTAGTTGTGACTTGGCTGAACCCAAATCAGCTTAAGGGTCATTCTCTTGCCTGATCAGCAAGAAGAAGTGATCTGATATCCCTGTCTATTGGTATGTAAAGATACATCATAAACCAATAGCAATAGGGAAAAGGTAACTGGACCTAGTTGAACCAGTCGGAGCCACCACACCAAACGGAAAAGGAGCTACTTTTAAGGTCCGGACCGGGTGATTATCCCCCAATGTTGTTGCAGCGATTTTCGAGGCATCAACACCCATGTACACAGACACAAACTTATTCATCGAGAAATACATCAAGATCACATGGCAAGACATCAACACCATTTTCTCAGGCAGCTTTGAGGAGAATCTGGAGGATCGACAGGTCTATGTGAATATCGATAAGTCAAAACTATACAAGGTTGCAAGAAAGTTTCTTATGTTCCTTTGCATAGATGTGATCCACTGGGTTGTCTCATACACTGATCCTGAGATAATGATATTAAGTAGTGTCAGTGGAGCAAGTCTTTCTTCCTTTAGGATGGAGGTTTATCAGGAGATATATCATTTTCCATTACTAGTGAGCAGGATGGATGCACCATTCTACATTCCCATTAGAAGCACAAACACAAGGGACACCTTGAAGCGTTGGGTAAAGGAGCCAGCAAAGTTCAGGATGGAACCCAACCAGATATACAGGACGAAGACACTCAGGAATTCATACTAGTTCTTGGTCATCTTCGCATGTCGCTTGTATGGCCAAGGGAGTACAAAGACCTTCCCACAAAGTTGGGTTGCTATGTTGGATCAACTGGAAAGTGAAGGAAAACCATTCAACTGGTCCGACATGTTGGCTCTCCAGTTGAAATTGCATCTATCCAATGCTCGGAGTCCGCCCAAGGATCAACAAGAAAAATTCTTCATGTCTGCCTACTTGCTCGATGCAATATGTTCCCGTCAACAATTTCCTGGCATGGATTGGGCATGGACACCTTCAGAGAATGTTGTGAACATATATTTCAAGTTGCTCTCAGATTGCAACTACCAAGGAGTCATGGCTAGAATACCTTACCGTTTCATCGCCCCTCTGTACACGATGATCTTTGAATAAGATCTTCCCTGTATGTGGCAACAATGGAGGCGTTGTTGAACATTACAAATTGGTACGCCTCACCCGAGGGCACCTTCATCAAGGTGTACAATGAGGAGAAATCTCTGCATGTGTTGCCGAGCTTTTCCATAGAAAATTTGGTCATGTAGGAGGTTTCATACCACATCTCGACAGAGTTATCACCTGGATTGCATAAGAAGAAGGCACCATAGCCCACACTTCTTGTGTGAATTGGGTTGTACGCGACCGGGAGTTTGAAAGAAGCGGAAGCCGAGATGGTAGACTTCAAGAAATTGAAGTTAGGCACTAGGAGTTTCAACCCACACAACCCACATGATTTATGCAGGGACCACTGTGCGAGAGTGTACTATCCTTGGATCCATGGGGCGTGTCATTGGCCAGAGGAAGACCCATGGAGATATTATTATAACTCCTCTAGGCTCAATGAACTAGTCAACATTGCAGTGCAGTAGCTAGCAACACTCAAGGCAGCAACACTACAGGGAGAAGCAACAACAACAGCAGCAAGCAACAAACATGTACAAGAGAAAGGTAAGAGGAAGATTTCCGAAAGAACAGAGATGGAGCAAAGCTACAAGTTTGAGGAAGACCCACTTGTGGAAAAGGTATCTTTGGAGATAGATGCGAAGAGGCGACAGTGCGACTAGAGGATAGCACAAAAAAAGAGAGAGAAGAAAATAATGGAAGATGTAGAGAGGATGTTGCAGTAAGTCCAGCAAAAGCGCAAAGAAGAACGAGAGTTGCTCAGAAGAGAGAAGGAAGCGCAGCATGAGCATGAACAAGAACATGAATAGGAACATGAGGAAGTGTAAGGCACCCAGACAATGCAAACTGCACCGATACAGGTTCAAGACTCTGAACCAACAGTAGATGAGTAACAAGGTGAGAAGTTTCAGGAACAAGAACTTGCTCCGCAAAAGGAACAGATAGTAGAACAAATGGACATGGAGATGGAGCAGCCGGAACAGGATCAGGATATTGACCTCATGCCAAAATCAACCAAGGTCACTCCATAGGCTTCACCAGCTCCAATAGCAAAGCAAGTCTCGAGTGAACAAGGGGATACTATTCTCCTTATGGACCATTTGGGAAAAAAGGTGTACAACATAGCCTTTGATGAGTCACAACATAGAGATGTACAAGCACGTAGAGAACACACCCCAGATGAGCATGCATCACCTGCGCACTTGGAAGAATGGGTGATTGTGTCAGATGTATAGATACATCCAAACGCCTTAGCCAATTCTACAAATGCTTATGCCAAAGACATGAGCTCAAGTGTTAAGTCCTTGATAGTAGTAAACGAGCACATGGCTGAAGAGTTGCAAGCAACCAGGCAGAGAGAGGAACAATCAATAGGATCCGCCAGAGCAGAGATGAATATGGCCATACTTGCTGAAGTATCGGATCTTGAGATAGTCATGCGAAGAATGTATGACAGGTTCGTCACCAAGCACAAGGAAGTTTTCCATCTACATGGTCATCAGTAATGCTGCACCAATATAGCATGAATGCTCGCAGATATACATATTGTAGTTAATCATGCACAAACATGGAAAATGAGGTACAAGGGAGCCCCACTTCAATTGCACAAGATGATGAAGCTGCAGGTAGAGTTGGACAAAGCACACATCTAGAGTCTGATCCAGAACTATGAGGAACTCCCTCCACTCATCACCGACGTGGAGGTTTTGTATGCACAGTTGTACAGGAGTTTGGATATTGTGGTGAGGAAGTATGGAATCCCATCAATTGGTATGCTCATCAAGGCCAAAGAGAAGAACCAAGTCAGACTGGAGCTTGATGCGTACTTTGATCAGTTGATGCTCATGTCCACCAGTGCATATTTGTAAGTCGGCGTAGATAACATGCGGATTTACATCACGAGTCCAGCCTTGCTCGGGACTAAGCTGCACATGTTACAGTATGAGTTGGAGAGAGTTTCCAAATCAGTATACCCAAAAGCAATGGAAGCAAGTTTTCGTTTCTAGGAGGACATCATCAAAGAGTACGTAGACACCATCGTGTACTACCAAGCATGGCATCAGTTCATCACCAAGGATCTGATGAGCTAGTCTTCACACAATCGTCCAAGTCTTAGTGTTGTCTTGTCTGGCTTACTCAAGCCAATTTAACCCCACATGGGTATATGTAGAAAACATATCATTTTTGTAAACATGTTGTAAAGTGAAATTGCAAGTGTCATAGTGGAATGAAAATAGTCATATGTAATATAAAGAGTTATGTAATGAAGTTGAAGAGTCATGAGGGTAGTCCAAGAGTCACAAAGGGAATGTCAAGGGTCACCCCACCCTTTGTTATAAATAGAACCTCATAACTCATAGAACAAGCTTTTAGAAGCCAAGCTTTTGCTAGGCATTGCTTAGAGAGGGCATGGAGAGTATTGTGATGAGCCTTGGCTTTTCCACAGTGCAAAGTGAGTACATCTATTTGGAGGAGTAGGTAGTTTTTACTTTTTTTCATGGTTGTACACATGGATGGAACTTTCACTTTATATAATATAACAAAGCCAACATGTTTCATGCATATGTTGTTATTGTAGTTCGACTATTCTAGTTACTTTAGCAATGTATGTAGTTTTACTTATGCATTGATGTATGGACTATTCCATATGTGATTGTATGAATCTTATTGAAGCGTGTTGTTGGTTTAACTCATCACTTTGGATTGTCAACTATTATGCTTTCCATCTTGGGATGTCTTGCAGGTTGTGTGTTCCTTTCAGGTTGCGTATGATTACAAGCTTCTAAGGGACACACTTATTTTCCCCTAATCCAAGTGGATGTTGGTGGGCACCCACCTAGCCCACTTGGACCCCCACAACTGTCTCTTTCAGTTTTTCATTTTCCTTAATTGGAGCACAATTTACTATTTTTTGCAATTTTTCGGGTCCTAAACTTCCAGAGTCATTTTGAGGCCCTAAACAATTTTTTTTTTGGAAAATCGGGAGAAATAAGGGGCAATGGCTAATGTTTCTCACTCAAAATTTGTAGTCCTTAGATAGATCTTTCTAACGAGGTATTGTGCATGTCAAATGGAGATCGTATGCCAAAGTTACGACCCCAGGAACTTGATGTATCAATTTACCCAAACAGGGTCCACAGCTTGGCATTTCATCTCCTAGGGTTAGGTTTTTTGATGTTTAGGGTTTTCTATTGTTTCACAATAATAAATGGGCCTTCAAGCCTCATTGTAACATAGTTCAGAGGCATGTAGCTGCCACATCTCTTCTCAGAGATAAGCTACCATCACCCAAGCTAGTTTATTTCAATTTCTGTTTGTAAGCATATTTCAGTATTTTACATTAATGAAATGAAGTATTATTTCTGTTGCATCTCTGTATTTATGTTTATTTCTGTACTTTATTGCATTCCTACATAAATCTGGATTAGTGGTATCAAAGGGGTCTGCTCTTTCTCTGTTTTTCTTTGCATGTCCCCAACGAGGTCAAGATATAAGGAGTTAGGGCTTCAACTGGTCGAACCTTTGCAAGACAAACCTTGTAAATCTCGACGACCTCCCATGGTGGATGAAAAGAAAGAAGATGGGGCAAGAGATCCTATCAAAATCTTGCTTGAAGAAGCCCTTGAGCGACAAAGGAACGCAATGATCGACAACTTTTCCCAAATCCTTCAGCGGTTACCCAAGGGTGGCACATCTACTTTCGGGAGCTACTTTGGAAGTGCCACACCCTTTAATGTACAAGCTAACTTTGACATTCCCATATTTGAGGTTCAGATAGATGAAAACGCTATAGATAAATGGTTAAATCTGCTAGAAGGATATTTTTTTGTTCATGATTTTTCCAGCTAGGAAAAGATCACTTCTACACTTCTCAAAGCAGCCCCTCACGTCAAGGACTAGTGGGAAACCTATTGTGAGCAGAAGGATGAAAGTACGAACTCATTGTTTTCAGCCGCACCCACTTGGAACTCGTTTCTGGATGCCATCAAGGAATAGTACTACCCTTTCGGGAGTTGTGAGGATAAATACATCAAGTGGACAACTCTGTGACAGGGAAGGGACCAAGATGTGCCAAAGTTTACCAATGTTTTTCATACGCTTTGCACGAAGTTGGGTATCAAGGATTCAGAGAAAAATTAGTTCTCAACTACCACGACTGCCTACATAGGTACATCCAGGATGAGATGGAGTTCCTGGACATCTCCTCGCTCAGCACGACATACCAATATATCATCAAGATCGAGCAAAAGTTTAGACAGAAGAAGCAAGACTTTGGATCTGCGAATCCGAAGAAAGGGAAAGGCTTCCCCAAACTGCAGAACCAAGGACAAAGCCAAGACAACTCGTCGAAGACACAAGAAAAGAAAAACACCACGAAGTCAAAGAAGGACACAGGAAAGTGGTGTGAGTTCCATAAGAGCCCCACTCATAACACAAGTGAATGTCGGGTCAAGCAGTCGTTGGTGGCTGAGTTGAAGGCTTCAGAATCAGATGCATGTTCCAACCCTGAGTCAGAACTCGACAAGAGGAATGAAAAATGGAATATAAAGTATAGATGTCTTGTCATCAGTCAAAGAAAAGAATCTTTAACCCAGTAAGGACTTTCTACAGATGAGTATCTCAAAACTCTATCATTATCATCCAAAACTCTTTAAAAGGGCCAGTGATTCACCCCATCGGATAAAATTTTATTTTTTCACAATGTAATTCTAAAAAATATACAAAACTTAAAAGATAATAGGTCTCATCACGAGCTTGTTTACCATTATCATAGGGGAATAACTGATGCAGGAGCATGAGGCTTGAAGACAAAAGGCTTTGAATTTTATTCAAAAAATACAAAAAAAGTTTACAAGAAAAGGAGTGGGATCCTTTAGCTATCACTTTACAAAGATTTCTAGATAGGATTTGAGCTAGAATTCATGGATTTGGATTATCTTGTAATTAATTCAAGTAGTTAGGCTTAGTTGAGATTCCCGAGGAGAATATCATGCTGATTAGATAGGATTAGGCAGTTTCGATCCATAGATTTAGGATCTGGTTGTTGTCTGTATAGGTATTTATGTAAGTTTTGAATTAGTGTAATGGGATTTGGCTGAGGAGGATTTGATTATAAAGTTTGGAATCTCTCTGTATTTTTGTATACTGTGCATGAATGGTCAATCCCGGAGGTTTTAATTTCCTTCGAAATAATTCTGAGTTCTGTTGATTTCCAGTTTGGCCCCTTTAGAACTAGATTCTGTATAATCTTGTGTTATCGCATTTAAATCTTCACTCACTGTGTATTAAATAGTCTGGATATGTTTTAAGAAATATAACATACAGACAGGCTAAACTTAGTGGAAGTGAAAATTCTTGGCGAAACGAAGAAAACCCCGACAAAATTTGTGAGAACCCCAGGAGAAGATCTGAACTGTCCGGTCGACAAGCAAAAAATCTAACGGTGATCACGTGCTAACAAGTGCGGACGTTAATTCCAAAAATGGACATGATAAATTATAAAATTGAGTTAATAGCTTAGTTAATCGTGACCGTCTGCTTGAATGAGTCAGATCCGATGGTGATCACGTCGAAAAATGCACGGGAGTTAATATAAATTTCAAACGTGATATTTTATCGACTGTGGTTTAATCTAGTTGAATTCTGTACCGATCATAGTCGTTCATTAAGAAGGGACGATATCCAACGGATATTGCTGCGGAATATGCAGGCGAGTTAACTTAAATTTCGAACCCGAGAAGGCTATGAACTGTAGTTGTATTTCCTTTCGGTTCTGTGGGAAAGTTGAAGGTTTTCCATATATCGGGTAAATTAACCAGTTCTGTTAGTTTAGCATAATAGATAAAACTAGAGGTTGATGACCGATTCTCCAAAGGAAACCCGAGAAGAAGTTCCATCAGAGCTTGAGGAGGTCGTTTCTGGTTTTGAACAATTATCCTTAACACCTGCAACCAACCCACCATTACTGGTATCAGAGAAGCCTACTGACACTTAGCAGGATCTCAAAGATCAGAAAAAGAAATCCAACATGGGTTTTAGAGTTGGAGGAAGACGTGGTGGTGGTCAAAGAAGAGGAAGACCAGTTGCAAATTCTGAAGTGTTGGAAGCTATGCAACAGATACAAGCTAGATTAGAAGCAGTGGAAATGGGAAATGAAGGAGATGCAGGTGATGGAGATGTTAGTGAGCCTGAAGTTGAAGCTGCAAAAGAAGAGGAACTTGCAGAAGTTACTCTTGAAATGAGATTCTTTAAATCAGTGTTGGGATCCACATCTAAACCCGGACTTGAGGGTTCAGTTTATACAAGAGGTTTAAACCCTGAGGAGTTGATAGACTGGATTAATGACATGGATAAATTATTTGATTATGAAGAAATGGAAGAAGGAAATAGAGTGAAATTTGTTGTCACAAAATTGAAAGGACATGTAGCACTTTGGTGGGATGGAGTGCAGGCAAAAAGAAAAAGACTTGGTAAGAAGCCAATTAAAAATTGGAACAGGATGATGGAAAGTTGAGAGGTAAGTTCTTTCCAAGTGATTATCAACTTTCATTATATAGATAGATGCAGAATCTTAGATAGAGGTCTTTGACAGTGAAAGAATACATAGAGGAATTTTACAAAGTAACTATAAGAGCTATACAAATTCAAGATACATATGAGAAGGTTGCAAGATATATAAATGGTCTCAGAATGGAGATACAAGATGAGATAAGTTTATTGTCTCCTAAAACAGTAGAAGAGGCTTATCAAATGATATTGAAATCTGAAGAAAAACTCATGAGGAAGCAATCTGTCAAAAGTAGAGGTACTTTCCAAAGAAGAGTGTTGAAAATAGCAACAAGAAATGCTAAAAATAGCATTGTTATGGATAGCATTTGTGAAGTAGGAAAGTGTTCCCTCTACGGACAGAGGCAACCCCTCTAGCCCTAGAGTGGGTCTAGTCACAGTAAGGAAAAAACAACAATTAATTCCCTTAAATAGTCATCGTTGGAGGCCTACCTCAAACCGGTGGTTGATGAAGTTCTGTTGCGCTGCTCCAGCTTCCGTTTCCTTCTCCTTAATGAGCAATCAACCATTGCTATGATCTGCTAGTTCTTTTGGTTGTACATTGGTGCTGCTGCTTTTGATTTTGGTAGACAGTTTTGGTGTGGGTGTGACAAGTGTGGGATTGCTACATATTTTTCAAGAAGGTGTGGAGTGCCCTTGACCTTGTGTTAAAGATTGTGAATGAGAGAGATATATATTGTTGTTT
Source organism: Pinus tabuliformis (assembly GCA_031772625.1). Classification (NCBI taxonomy): domain Eukaryota; kingdom Viridiplantae; phylum Streptophyta; class Pinopsida; order Pinales; family Pinaceae; genus Pinus; species Pinus tabuliformis. The sequence continues at coordinate 1,897,805,442 of CM062817.1, forward strand.
GGGAGACCCATTTTTGAGAGTGAATTCTTGAAGAAACGTACTGGCTGAACCCTCCGAGAAGGCTTGCGACGTTAAGACTTGGTTGTAAGCTTTGCTCTTGATTTATTATTAATACAATCAATGATGATTTCCTATGTCTTGTATGTAATTTACTTGATAGCTCATGACTTCTTGACTTTAAGAGTAAATAGATCACTGTTGTTCTCGGTTACGTGCTCTGTTGTTTTCTTGTGGTGTTTCAGGTTGATTTCTCATTAAGGAGAAGGAAATGGAAGCTGGAGCAGCGCAACAGAACTTCATCAACCACCGGTTTGAGGTAGGCCTCCAACGATGACTATTTAAGGGAATTAGTTGTTGTCTTGTCCTTGTTGTGACTAGACCCACTCTAGGGCTAGAGGGGTTTCCTCTATCCGTAGAGGGAACACTTTCCTACTTCACAAGTTGGTGACTCCACTAGGGAGTCCTTTGTATGTTTTTTCTCTTGTTTGCTCTTGTTTTGGTTTTGATTTAGTGCCTCTTGGATTTTGGGGGTAAACTATCAACCTTTTGGGTCACCTGGGTCAATCTGGGAAATCCATTTATTATATGTGGAATAGACTGGTCTTTGTTTTGGAGTTTTTTGTTCATCTTTCATTGTTTTTAAGATCGTCGTTGAAAATTTTTTAACAGTCGTGCCGACGTCGCCTTGTCTCTGTTGTAAAGTTTTGTGCGTCGCTGAATCTTGTTGTACAGTCGCGACAATTCCTCAAATCGGCCCATCACGGAAGAGATGTGTACTCTCGCGACGACGTCACTCTGTTGCTACAACTAGTGGCTGATCGTCCCTAGTTGCTGGTGTTATGCCCGTGACGATTCCTATAGAGTTGTTTTTTCAATTCTACCTCCTGAATTCACCAATCCTGTCGATCCCCTGTTATATTTCTCTTGCCCATTAGCTTGTTTTTTATTGCTTATGGTTAAGGTACTCTCTCTTTGGTTTTATTGAATGGATCTTGCATTTTTGGCTTTGTGACCTAGTTTTTTTCAAATTCTTGAATTACTTGACTTGGTTGCTTGTTTTCCCAAGGTTCATTTGCAACCTTCTTGTCGATTTGTTTGAGGCTTCTTCATTGCTTGATTCTTGCTAGTTGACTTTTAGTGGCAATTATTGAACCAATCTTTGGTATTGATTCGATTTCTTTTCACTACCAAACATAGATCATGATTGTTTGGATCGACCGGTTTCACACTTGCTTATTTGTTTCTTTTAAATTCAAAACAATCAAAATCAAAAGACTGCATTCATTTAGTATATGAAAGTGAAAGTGTATTTTCATTTCGAGTTTGCATATTGGAAAGCAAATAATAAAATCTATCATCAGTAGTATCCGAGCACTGTAGGGTTGATGTGTTTTTGCATTGTGTCTCTTAGCTTATCTTGGTGTTTCTTGGTTTGGGAATGATCTCTCTACCCTCCTGTAGGTAGGTGTTCATTGAAGTAAAATATTCTTTACTCATTCTAGCTGCATCCTAGGTTTTTTGGTATACATATGGTAAGGCCTGGAAACTGAAACATAATTCAAGATCGATTCTAAAATGAATTGAATGAACTTAACAACGCATTGGAACGTAACACACATTACTTAGAGGTCTAGGCTAGAGATGTGCTCCGGTGTCGTTAAACCTAGCCACTATTGTTTTCACTTAAGGTTGGGTGATTCCTCCTTCTGTGACTCAATAGTGGTCTAGTACGGAATTGTGCTCCCAGTACCGTCGAGTATATGTTGGGAGACCCCACTAGGTTATCATCCTATGTCACTAAGAAGCTATGTCTGTCGCCTTGCAAACTGTAACGCACTGAGCACAGCATTCAGGAAGATTGACTGACGTACGGAAAGTCCTTGGTTTTCATATGATCGTCGAGGTGTATATGTAGTTTTACGGGTTGTTTGGTAAACCTTTTGCCTAGTTTCTCTAGAGCAGTCACTTTCGTTCCTTTTTAGACTCCTTAAAAGAAAAGGTCCATCTGAGCACTTGTCCTTTTAGGCTCATTAAATGTTTGAAGGCGACTAGAGTTATCTTTTCATCCTTTTCTCGACCCTTTAAAGATGAAAAGGTCAAGTTCTGTTCCTGTGTCTTAAAATTTATTCGGCCACGTTCACATTTACCCTGTTAGACCTTGTTGCGTTTTAGTTTGCGTAGGGTTGTTTTTCCTTACTCGATAGTTCTCCCTAAGGCTTTTGAGTTAAATCATCCTGGTGGAATCACTGATCCCGTCTCCCGTTCCAAGCGACCAAGGATCTCCATCTTCTGTCGGTCCTGAGGTACCGGTTGCTAGTGATACTCATCCTGTCATTCTGAGTATCCATTCACTTAACTCTCACGCTCCGGAAGATTAATCTTACGATATTCATTGGAATCCCGTTTGGGAGCCTTCCGAAGAAGACTTTCCCCTTAATCCTCCTGGTGTCTCGATCCAATGTCTTCTTATGACATGGATGAAATGAACCCCGTCATGATTGAAGAGACCTTTATGGCAAGTGGTGAAATTCCTATACCTATGGAAACTTCACCCTTCCATGTCACTCCTCTTGGTATCACGTTGCCTCTACACTATAATTCTCTGGCTGATATCATAGGTTTTAGGTCTCCCCTTACAAGTTCCATGTGGTCTCGTACTGTCACTCCGACTTCGGGATCTTTTACTCCTCAGATTCAAAATGTAACTGTCACATCTGTCCCGAATATTCCAACCATTTGTGTGGCTTCCTCAGCCCCCGTTGTTAGTGTTGTCACTGCATCTTCAGTTGTGACCACTGTCGCCGGACCTTCAACAGGTCCTTCAAATAGTGGCCCTTCGGCATCCACATCTAGGGTTGTTGACCCTAGCCTTAGTGCCCCACCTTCTTCTGGTTCCATTCCAGCAGGGGGGCATATGATCAATATCTCCAAGCTCTTTAGAATCCAGATCCACAAAATCCATTTCATTATTATGATTCTCAAGGAGCCCATATTTACCACCCTGGACCCATAGCATCTCAGCCTGCGGTTGAGGTTTCAGTTCCGTTTTTGGGGTACCACTACTTATCACGGTGGCCAAGCACAGTCTTCAAATTTTCAAGGTCCACCCTATCAAGGTCAACTGTCTTACGGGCAACAATCTTACGGACAACCGTACTACGGTAACCTTATCCAAGGCAACCTGTCGGCACACAAGGACAACCCATTTAGGGACAACCTTCAGCCTTTAGTGGGTCTTCTTTCACATACTTCGGGCAACCCTCTGGTAACCCAGGACAACCTTACATTCAACAAGGCCAACCTGGTACCCAGCAAGGCCACCCTTCTGGATGAGTTGGTCAGCCTCATATTCAACAAGGCCAACCAATTGTTCAGCCCACTCAACCATCTAGTCAGTCTGGACAACCTTCGGTTGTGCAAGGTCAACCCAATACCCAGCAAGTTCAAAATTCTGGGCAGATGGGCCAACCTCATCCTCAACTGGGCCAACCTTCTAGCTAGATGGCTCAACCTCAGTTTTCCCAAGGACATCCGTCTGGGCCTTCTCAACTAGGTGCTCAAACGCTCGTTGCTTCTCAAGCTCCACCCATTTTCAGCCCCAGTCTGGGCTCCAGACACAATCCGATCTCCAAGCTTAGACCCAATCCGCTTATCAAACGCAATCTGGTCCCCAAGCTCAGTTTGGAGCCCAGCCGCCTTATGGTTCTCAACAATCCTAGTGGGCTCCAGTATTGTAGCAATAATGCTACAACTCTTGGAGCTTCCTATCTCTAATTTTATCAACCCGGTAGTTCGTAACAAACTTGGAAGCGACGGTGCTGTATGCACAAGTACTAGCTCTTGTCGCAACTGTCACTTGGTCAGCTGGCACAAGTTCGCTAGGGCTCAAGCCAACTTCTATATGCTCTCAGAAGAAGCCTTCTAAATGATGAACGAAGGCTATCTTAAAGGAAATTAACCTACTTTGCAAGAATGAACTGAAAGCCAACCAAACATTGAAACCCTAGTAAACCCTAATCTGACTAGTTTAATCTCTATGATGTAATGGTGGGAGTGCAAACTTCTAGAAATGATGCCATTACTTCTAGTGAGATGAGATGCATGAATTTAAACTACTTTCATTGAAGAGAACACATTTTTGTATTTTTGCTTAAGTGGGTGGAGTTATTATGAATTTGTTTCTTATTAGGGTTTTGGCTGTGCAGGGGTAGTTTGAAGGGAAGGAAGGCTTGGAAAAGGTCAGGAGGGCTAGGAGAGGTCCCAGGGGATCCCTAACATCATTCCACAGGAGTCCACAATGTTCAGGTGCTTGGCAACCGAGGTTGCAGGCTTCTACAGGATGTCTGCAGGGGATCCTACAGGAAACTCGGGATTTCTACAGGAAGTCTGCTAACTTCTACAGGATGTGCTACAGTTGGAGTTTTGGGTGATGGAGGAGTTGAGGGGCTGTATGGGTGAATAGGTAGGATGAAAAGGGAGCTTGTGATGGCACAGGGACGGAGAGATGGGATGGAGAGAGAGTGCATGCAGTTGGTTGGTGGATAGAAGGGTGGAAGCAATGAAAAGTAAAAAAGATGGAGCTACGTGAACAGTAGAAGGGTTGGAAGGCAAACGAGCTGAACAGAGGATGAGTAGGTGACTTGGGCACGGTTGAGAAGAAGAAGAATCTAATAGAACAATGCTTCGCAGTGTAAATAAAACAAACCCTCTATGTCTTGCATAAAACCGAGAATTCATCAACCTATTTTAACTGTGTTATTAAACCAATGAACAGCAATGTAAACTTCAGAGAGAAATCATGCATGGTATTGGAACGAAGGAGTATTGCTCAATATCATAATGCATGGATGGATCTACAATTGAAATGACTGTGTTGTAGCTTGCATGAACGTATAAGACTATGTTTTTTTGGTGGTTGGTACGGTCTACACCCCCAATCTCTAAACAGAGATGGCAGTGAGTGCACTGTCAACCTTTTCTTGGAGCTCTAATGAATGCTAATCCTCCTACTCTAATCTAAGCTGCTGGAAGCACGTTAACAATAAACTAATCCTACTCAATCACATTAAAGAAATTAAATCAGCAGACTGTGTTTTTCAAATGCATGTCAAAGCAAAGAAATGAAGTGCTGAAAGGAAAGACAAGTAATAATACAAGGAAAAGGAGGTCTATTGCTCTCAGGTTGGGCCCTAACCTGAGAGCCATAGCTCCCTTAAGAACTCAGAATTGAATCCAAAGCTGCCTGCCTTTATTAAATAATCATGAGTCTAACAACATGCCAAAACTGGCTTACAAAGAGCAAAAACCGAGCTGTAGCTCGTGCTTAGAAATCGCAATAGTGGTTCAAAAGTTCAAAAAGCTCCTATCAAAGGCTACGGCCTCAATATTTATACATGATGAGGATCAAGCTAGCTTCCTCAATTAGTGGAGCTTGGCTACCTAACTGAAAGTGAACTGCTGTTCCTGTAGAATCCGTTAGCTGCCTTTCAGCTCGGTGGGGATAGCTGTTGGAGCTCGGAGTTAGGGTGGAGATCACGAGGGAAGTCATTCAAGACTGTGGACAACCTCCCTATAAACCTGCAATGCCACCTTTGCTGTCTCCTTGTCTCCTTCTGCGTGGTCTTTGCTCCATTTAATGCCAAAAAACCTGAAATCATCATGTATTAGCCACATAGATATAATGCCTGCCCTTCTTCCTACAAATAACACGAATATACTAAGAAATGATGCATAAGTGATAAAAGATGAAGGGTTGAGCAAGGTCAGTAGGTCAAATGAGCCCAAATTGTTACCAAAAATTGGGGCTCATCATCACCCCCCAGCTAAAATATTTGCTCATCCTTGAGCAACTTAGTCCAACTCTTCATCCTTCATTGCTTTTACTGCTACCCTTATATCCCAAGCCTCTGTGGTAGTGTCCTCCTTGCTGATATGAAACCCAGCTTTCTTGTTCACCTCTTCCCATTGTTCACTATCATCCTCCTCTATGTTGCCTTCAATCAGTCCTAGCAGCAGTGGTGGACTGAGTTTAAGGCCAATCCAGCTGGCCTGAAGGCTTTGCATGGATTTCTTGTAAAGGGCTACCCTTACCAGAGCTTCCCTCATCCGAGTTGGGGTATGGTACTCTCGAATTTTCAAACTGTGTGCCAATGTATTCCATCTGCGTGTGCATGCTTGGACAACATTTTCTCCTAACAGCCTTTCCATGTCTTCAAAATGAGCTATGGCTTGGGCCTGTTGATCTATATATCTTAATGAAGCTGTAGGATCAGTAGACAAGTGTTGGTGTTCTGAGATGAGTGCAACTGGATCCTCTGGTTCTGCTCGAATGAGCAATGGATCGTTTAATTCTCGGTTCATGACCAATTTTGCTTCTGCTACTCTTTGATCCTCATGGTTCAACCATGAAGCGAACACCATTAATTGCATATCACCCAAGTCAGTATTGGGATCCCAAGAAACTACATTAGGCAAGGCCAAATTATGGAGGTAAAACTCCGCTAATTTGGCTTTATCTTCGGACGAACTAGTACTGCACAACTCAGAAAATTGCTGTGGGTCTTGGATCTGAGAAATACCTCTTTGTGCCAAGGTATTTATTTGGAACTGTAGCCATTGGTCTTTCAAGTACAACCCATAGGATTTGGCAGGTTGTCTGCACTGTATTGCCTCCATGGCCCAACTGGCCATGCAGGCCAATTGTGCCTCCTTTTGCTGCAGTTGTTCTTTTATAGCTTGCACTTCAATTTGTGCTTGTTGTTCTGCTTCTTGTAGAAGTGTCATTGACTCCCCAAGACCGGTGGTCAGTTCCTTTTTGCCTTGCTGTTCTTCTGTGGTGTCCTTGGAGGATGTACCTGTCCCTGCCCTCAGCTCCTGTAGCTGCAATCTTAGCTTCTGGTTTTCTTCCTGTAGGTACACTCTTTGACAATTGGCCACATGTTTAGCCATGGCTAATTCACTCCTGGCCTCCTTGAGTTGCTCTTGTAAAGGGCCTATGTCCGCCACACCCTTTGACTTGGCAATCTTCATCCACGTGTGTGTACAGACTCTTTCTTCCTCTAATGCAAAAAATAGTGGCACAATAAATTTTTGAGGTATAATTTTTCCCGCCTCTAAAAAGGTGTAGTATGAACTTAGACTAGGCTGAGGGCTGGGCTCTGGTATATGTTCTTTTTCAACCTCTTTAGGTAGCTCTACCTCACCCTCCCTTGGTGGTGATGAGGGTCCTTCTCCTTCCATCTTCTCTGTTTCCTGTAGCCGGGCCAGAGTTTCCTGTAGAACATTTTCAGCCTCCTGTAGCCGAGCTTTTTCAGTCAATAGGTCTAAATTTTCTTGCCACGTAGTTTTCTTTGGGCTCCCCCTCTCATAGGTGACTGATATCCTCGAGGGGGACGTTTCCTTGGGCGATGTAGGGGCATCTTCAATAATAATCGGGCTGCTGGACGGAGGCTGTGGCTTGCCCGTCTTTATCCTAACACTTCTTCGAGCTTTAAAGTATAGAGGGGTCTCCCTCTTCCTTTTCTCTTTTGGCTTAGGTGGCGTGCTGAGGTTGGCCAGCACAGCTGTTGCATCCCTTTCATGAATATCATCTTTCTTCTCCTTGGGTTTCACTTTTTCAGGGCTTCCTGTAGAAGACCCTGTTTTAGTCAATTTCGGGCTTCCTGTAGAAGACCCTGTTTTGGTAATTTTCGGGCTTCCTGTAGAAGACCCTTTTTCAATAATCTTCGGGCTTCCTGTAGAAGCCTGTTTCTGCTTTCCTATAGACACAGGTGTCACCACATTGGCTTTCTTGGTTGCATGAGTTTTGCTTTTTGGTTTGGTTGCGGGTGCTGATGAGGTACTTTTGCTGATGTGGACCTTCTCAGCCTTGTCCACTCTGCCTTGCAACCTTTTCTCTCTTGCTGTCAAGATGGGTGTGTCATATTTTTCTTTGTCGTCCTTTTTCTCATGCCTCTTCTTTTTCTCTTTCTTCTGTACTGTGGTCGGGGTCTTCTGGCCTGTTTCTTTCTTTCTCGCGGCCACTGATTCTTTCTCCTCACTGTTGGAGGAACCACTTTCCTCGGTCAACATCCTTATGTCTCCATCTCTTGTCAAATTTCTGAATGCTTCCCATGAGAGAGGAACCTTATATGAATGAAGCACATCCTCCATGAGAAGTTTGATCAATCCATGGTGGGCTACCTGGTCTGGTATGCATTCTTTCAATTTTGTGGCACACTCAATTAGAGATTGTAGTAGGAAATAATGAATGCTCAGTTTATTTTCTACAGGAAGATCAATCTGGTGCCTCAATTCAGTGAGCAACCTAAAGTGATACCCATACACAATGCTAAAATGACCTTCACAGGTTATATACTTCATGATATGCAGGCTAACTTCATTCCATGGTGGCAGCAAACTGGTTCTACGCACCCCATTTTTGTCCTCCGAGAATTCCTCCTCTGGGGGAAAGAATTCTTTTTTGGCATGTTGGCTCAACTTTCTCTCTTCCTTATCCCATGGCAAACCCATTGGAAGTTCAGTAATTCGACTGATATATTGCAGGGTGAGCTTGAGGCTTAGGCCCCTGAAGTTCACGGTGGCCACTGTTTTGGATTTCGGCCTCAGAGCCTGCAAAAACTCTTCTGACACTTCGTCGTCATAACCCTGCAATTTGTCACAGAAGGATATCCATTGTGCTCGTGTGAAGAGATCCACCACCTCCTGGTTTTCCCTAAACTTTGTTGAATCAATGGGTTCCCGTCTAATAAAACCACCCGACATGATAAAAACTGTTGCTTTAACTAGAGGTGGCGAACATGGAAGAAACTTGGTCTACTGAGACAGAGCGTAGAATTACGCTTCTGTCATGCACATAATCCACGAAGCGTATCGCTGAGGACCTTAACACAGCTTAATTACCCTGACATCCTGTAGAATGACAGTTTATGCATAGCAGACGATAATTGCAACAATTTTCTACGACCAGACTGTAGACGACGATTCTGCCACCTTCAAAAGCCAATTGCATGGAGAGTTTAGGTTTACCTTTTTATCTGCCACCTTTTGTCATGAGGAACCCGCCTTCCTGTAGAAACAACTTTCCTGTAGGAGCAACGCGCGATTTCTGGGAAAGACTGTAGTTGGTCTGCGCTCTCGGGGTTGCTTCACAGGCATTCTGATAGCCAAAGGCTCGGCGTATCGAACTGCAGAGGGATCCGGATGATCACTCGAGCTCCAAACGGTGAATGATAAATGCATGGGGCGATCTAGCCGATTAGATTTGAATCGATGGAATCCATGGTGCGGGGGTGAGCTGTCCCCGTTGGATCGTTGGATGACGTCGTCCCATCATTTGCCTGCGAGTTCACTTACTGCCGCATCATCCCTCCGCAGATCCGCCGCCGTCTTTTCTGCTAAATCCGTTTTTCCCGACGGGATTGCTCTCACGTTTGTGCTGCCCATTTCTTTTTGTCATGTCCACCACCCAAACATCCGACTAGACCATTAACTGGTCGACGTGGCCAGTCAACTGGCCATACAGCCACTCAACCCATCTTCTTCACACTTTGCAAACAATTCAAAGTAAAATTCATGCAATCTGACGGAAGAAAGGGTCGAGACACTTACTTGTGCGGCCGCAACACGATTTTTTGGTTTTTGGACAATGATGAGTGGATTCGGTTGACGCTGATGAATTTGCGCAGGCCCGGAGGTTCATGTTTACAGGCTGTCGACGATGGATTCGATGCTGTGGCTGCATGCGCCCTCGTTTTCACTGCATATGGCCAGCACTGTGATTGGTGTACACTCTAGCGGGCTTAACTGTTACAGGACTCCCGTGGGATGTCTTGTAACAATTCTTCCTCCTCGGGTGCATGCTGCATGACGACGGATTTGGCCTCACGAACATGCTCCCAGAGCTCATGGATGGCTGGGATGGATATGGTATGACATCTCAACATTTTTTTTTACCTTGAAAATTTCTTCCTCTTTGATAACTCAACGATCTGCTTTGCTGGTGCAGGTAACTTCGTTGCATGTCAACAAGGATGGTAGGACGAGGTGACAGCAGTGTGCAAGGGTGACAACAGTAGCTTGCATGCGTCCAAACCGGTCCTTAGTCGTTAGATCTCCTCATAAAATGAATTCTGGGCCGTCCCGAACTTCTACAGGAAGTTTCCTGTAGAAATACAGAGCTTCTTGTAGAAATTTTGCGTTTCCTGTAGAAATACAGAGCTTCCTGTAGAAAGTTTGCGTTTCCTGTAGAAAGTCTGCACCTTCCTGTAGAAAATCTGCATCTTCCTGTAGAAAAGCTGCATCTTCCTGTAGAAATCTCAAGCCGTGATGAAATTGTGCACATACCTTGGAGAAAATGAGTATTCTTGGAGGAGGTGCTGGTGAGGTCTCCTGACAGCATGATAAGGATCCTTGGCTTTGAGTTGAAAGGCTTCCTCTCCTCCATAGAACACCTGCAATCTGCAATATCACATTATAAACTTGTTGTCCTTGTCTTTTGTGCTTATTGTTTTTTCTTTTTTTTTGAAAGATAACAGGGGCGCCTCAATGAGGTTTTCACCCTTGCCATCTACCCTGAGCGCCTCAAAGAGGTTTTCGCTCAAGGATCTTTTTCAAATCTTTTTTTTTTTTTTGAAAGACAATAGGGGCGCCTCAATGAGTTTTTCACCCCTACCACCTGCCTTGGGCGCCTCAGAAAGGTTTTCACCCAAGGATCTTTATTATTATATATATATATATATATATATATATTTTAAATCTTTCAGGGTATGCCTAAGGGAGAGGCAGAACCCTTCTCTATGACCAACACTGATTTCTCCATAGTTTTGATGAACTCTTGTCTTGAGAGAGGCTTCCTGTAGATCTTCAATCGATGCCCATTGACAATCATGGGGATGGCTTCCTCATCAATGGTCCGAATAAGAATAGATCCATTGTCATGACATTTCTCCATTGCATATGGTCCTAGCTATCTGGTTCTCAGCTTCCCCTTGAAATATTTGTATCTGGAGTCATACAACAAGGCCCAATCTCCCGGCTGGAATTGCTTGTCATGGAGATGTTGGTCATGCCACACCTTTCTCTGAAGTTGAACCACTTCTGAGTGAAGGAGGGCCTGCATCTGGTGCTCGTCTAGTCCATCCAGCTACAATAACCTTTCTTGTTGTGCATGGCTGAGATCTAGATCTAGCTGAGTTGCCATCCTCAAAGTGTTGTACTCGAACTCAATGGACAGCAAAGCTTTCTTCCCATAGACCAGCTCATAAGGTGTGAAGCCGGTGGTGGTCTTCCAGGTGGTGTTGTAAGCCCATGTGGCCTCAACCAGGCGATCTGCCCAGTCCTTTCTGCTACTGCTCACCACCTTAGTCAAGATCCCTTCTAATGCTCTATTGGTGACTTCCACCTGCCCATTTACTTGAGGGTGATAGGGGGTGGAAGTCCTATGCTTGATCTTGTGATGAGCTAGTAGGTCTTCAACTAGGTTGGATGTGAATTGGCTCCCTTGATCGGTGACCAGCTCTCTTGGGTAGCCAAACTTGTAGAAGATGTTTTCTCTTAAGAACTCGGCCACCTTCTCTTCTATTGCTGCTTTGATTGCTTTAGTCTCTGCCCACTTTGTCAGGTAGTCAGTACACACAATGATGTAAGACCTTTGCCTCGAAGGAGGGTTGATTGGACCCACAAAGTCCATACCCCACTTCTCAAATGGCTCAAGAGTCACTTGAGGTTGGAGAGGCATCTCATCCCTTGGAGTCGGTTTCCCCATTCTTTGGCATCGGTCACATTGGCTGATATATCTTCTGACATCTTGATGAAGTGTGGGCCAATAGTAGCCTGCCTGCAGGATTTTGAAGGCAGTCCTCTTTGCTGCAAAATGTCCTCAACAAGGCCCATCATGATAGGTGAGGAGGATATCAAAGACTTCCTCCTCCCTTACACAACGCCTTAAGATCTGATCGGGGTCAAGCTTGAACAGATTGCCCCCGATCCAAGTAAATGAGGCACTTTTTCTGATGATTCTGCTCTTCTCTCTTGAAGATAGGTGCGGAGGGAACTGTGCTGAAACAAGGTAGTTTGCTATATCAACAAACCATGGAGAGAGTGCTGAGATAGCAAACAAATGTTCATCGGGCATCTGGTCATCCACTGTCCCATCCTCATCTGCAGACAAATCCAATCTAGATAAAAAGTCAGCAACAACATTTTCTTTACCTGGTTTGTCAACAATGGTCAAATCAAAGTGCTGCAACAAAAGTAACCATCTAATAATACGAGCATTCACATCTGGTTTATTCATTAAATATCTAATTGCAGCATGGTCTGTATGTACAAATGTTTGGTAGCCAGTGATATAATGTCGGAACTTGTTCAGTGCATGGACCACAGCCAAAAACGCTTTCTCAGTTACAGTGTAGTTCAGTTCAGCTTTAGACAAGTTTTTGCTAACACAGTAAATGGCATATGGAAGTTTTTGTTCAACTTGTCCTAAAGCTGTACCTATGTCTTTGTTTGAGGCATCAGTGTGGATGTGGAAAGGTAGGGCCCAGTTTGGACCTCTCAAGATGGGGGCTGACACCAACTTGTCCTTCAATTCATTCAAAGCCCTCTGACAATCGCCAGTCCCTTTAACTCCACATCTTTTGCCAACAGACCAAACAATGGTGAGGCTAGCTTGTTGAAGTCCTTAATGAATCTCCTGTAATACCCTGCTAATCCTAAGAAACTCCGAACATCCCTTACCTTTTGAGGAGGTGGAACCTTCTTGATGAGAGCAATTTTGTTAGGATCCACCTGTAACCCTTGGCAAGAAATGGTATGGCCTAGCACGGTCCCTTCAGTCATCAGGAATTCACATTTTTCAGGACTAAGGGACAGGTTCATCTCAATGCATTTGGTTAGGACTTTTCCCAGATTGGACAGTGCTTCCTGGAAGTTGGCCCCATAAGGAGTGAAGTCATCCATATAGATTTCCACTGCATCATGGACCAGCTCCGAGAAGATGCTCAAGACAACTCTCTGGAAGGTAGCAGGAGCATTGCATAGCCCAAAGGGAAGAACTCGGTAGGCAAAGTTACCCCAAGGACAAGTGAAGGTGGTGTTATCTTGGTCTTCCGGGCTGATTTGGATTTGGTTGTACCCGCTAAACCCATCCAGGAAAGAGAAGAACTTCTTTCTTGCCAGTCCATCCCACACTTGATCTATGAAAGGTAGAGGGAAATGGTATTTCTTGGTAGGTTTGTTCAGTTCTCGGTAGTCCACACAGATTCTCCACTTCCCATTCTTCTTGGGAACCAACACCAGAGGGGACACCCATTCACTATCTGAGATGGGGTAAATGAATCCGGCATCCAACAGTTTTTGCAATTCTTCCTTGACAATGTCCTTAAGAGCTGGATTCATTCTCCTCTGAGGTTTCCTAACCGGTTTACAATCCTCCTTGATGTATATGTGATGGGTACAGACTGAGGGATGGACTCCTTTCATCTCCTTATAGCTCCAAGAAAAAGCATCTAGGTGACTGGCCAACAGGCTACACATCTCCTTTTCTGGGAAGGAGATAGGGAGGAGCTGATCTTTAACGATCTCTCAGGGCCGAACTCCACATTATTGACTTTGGGAGTGACAGGGTTGGTTGTACAGAGATCCACTAAGGTGCTGGCTTGGGCATCCTCCACCAATTTCTCTAAGGATAGTGCACTGGAAGGTGGATTCTGGATCAAGGTCTCGATCAAGTCATCCTCGGTTGGGGGGTCTCTTCTAGTGGTATCTAGGGTGCACAAAGGTGTTGAGTACACTTCATCCTCTTCTCCTTCCTCCAACCAAAGTGGTAAGTCATGCTCTAAGGAAGGTTGGGCAGGAGGGTATAGGACTAGCTGCTTGGACATAGGACCGTTTTTGATGGTCATGTTTCCTGCACGACAACTGATGTAAGCATCTTCAGTGGCTAACCAAGGCCTTCCCAAAATAAGAGGATATCCAGTAAGATTTGCCTTGGGTTGCAGAACCAAGAAATCTGCAGGGTGTTCCCAAGAGTCGACAGAGACCAAGACATCCTCCACAATCCCTTCGGGAGTCACAGTGGAGCGATCTGCTAGTTGCAGTACTGTCGAGGTTTTCCTCAAGGAACCCTGAAGATTGAGTTTGAGCATGGTATCCCTGGTCATCACATTAATGGCAGCCCCCAAATCAATCAAGGTGTGAGGTATGATGGTGCCATTGATGTGGACATCTACTACAAGAATCCCAGGATCTAGATACTTCGGGCAGATGACTTGTCCTAACATAAGGTCAGACAGTTGTCCTAAGACATTGATGGTTGAAGCATCTCTCTTTCGCCTGCCTGGGTGTTTGAAACACTTTTCCTTAACCATTTTGTTGTATATAGGCACATCCTTGATGGCTTGGAGAAGTGGTATTTTCACACGCAACTGCTTGAGCTCACCCAGAAGCTCATCCTCCTCTGGGTTGGGTTGTGTGGTGGCTGTTAGTCTCTCAGGAAAGGGTGGAATAGCTTTTGGTTCACTTTCCTGTTTATCTTCCTCATCCTCTAGGGGAGGAGGTTGGCGATCCGGAAGAGTCTTTCCAGATCGAAGATTGATCTCCTGGATCTCCACAGCATAAGTAGGGCATGATGTTTCCCCAGTGTATACCTGCTGGGCCTGTCTATTGTTGGGGTTTGGGTTCGGTTGAGTAGGTATTTGAGGTTGCCTTGGAGGAGCAGGAGGTAATGGTTGAGGTTGAACTGGTGGTGGAGGCAAAATGGCGGGAGGAGTGTTGTATTGGGGCCTCCACCCCGACTGAGGTGCATTCCACTGAGGCTGTGGCTGGGCATGTGAGTGATAAGAACGAGTAGTGGGTTGAGTAGGGTACTGAGGTGGATAAGACCATGGAGGAGGCATAGACCAGGAAGGATGAGCAGGGGGACCCCAGGAAGGCATAGGAGTCGATTGGTTGGGGCTGTAATAAGCTTGAGGTGCCCCTTGCATCCCCTGCTGGTAAGGTCTAGGTCCTTGTGGCCTCCTTTGGTTGAGGTAATAGAGAGGTTCAATGGGAGCTTCTGTCCCTTGGTACATGGCTTTAAATCCAGGTAAGGTTGGACATTGGTTTGTGGGATGGTCCTCCTCACAAACGAAACACACTTCAACCGAATGCAATGGACATTCGTTCTTAGGGTGTCTCCTTGTACATCTAGGGCAGAAGATAGCCAAGGCTCTCTCAGCTTCTTCCTTCTTCTGTTGGATCTGGAATGTTTCCAGCTGCATGGCAATGGTCTGTCTGACCTCACTCTTAAGATCTTCCAATTGATTTGCAAACTCATGTTTGGAGAAAGGGACACCAGTTGAGAGGAGGTTTCCTCTACCTCGTTTCCGAGCTGCCATGGAGTGGTTTCTAAACACGGTCTTGATGTCCTCATAAGTCAGTTGGTAAATATCCCCCCCAGCTAACATGTGAAGGGTATCTAAGAGGTCTTCAGGGACTCCTCGGACCAGGACCAACTTGAGGGATTCAGGGTCAAGTGTGCACCCGGCCCGCTTATAGCTAAGTTGGAACCTCTCCTCATAATCCTCTAAGGACTCATCATTTCCCATGGTCATCCGAAAGATTTCTCCCTTGGTTTCCTTAGACCTACAGTAGTCCCGGTACTTGGTATTGAAAGCTTGCTGCATCTGAGCCCAAGTAGTGATACTATTCCCAGGTAAGCCCATGAACCAGCGCAATGCTGCATCCTTAAGAGTGGAAGGGAAGAGTTTCAGCTTCTGCTCATCTTCAGTATAGTCATAGGTTCTACAAAGGACAACAAACTCAAATAGGAAGGTATCAGGATCTTCAGTAGTCAGTCCATGGAAGTGAGGTAGAGCGGAGGGACTAATGTTTTTCATTTTCATGTCTCCATTGTGTTATAGACAATTTTGTGCCTTACAGCAACAGGCATGAATTGTCAATAATCCAAGGGATCCAAAATTCCCTAAACATGATGTTCTTACCCCTAGAGGAACAAGGTCAGCAAACCAACAGCTCTCAGATCAGTTCTCCACCTGAAAACACTCAAAAACAAGCAATCCTGAAATCAAAGCAGGTGCTCCACTAGGCTTCTGCGCTGAAACACAACTCCTCCATGGTGTACCTGCGTTGAAAAGCAGGTAGAACAAAGGCCACCTGCGTTGAGCGAGATTGGACAAGTGGCACACTGAGTCATTGCTCCAAAAATGACACTTAGATCAGGGATTTCGCCTTGGGATGAGTCAGAGGCTCTGTTTCTCCAAGTGGAAGCAAAGTTCTCCAAGTGGACTCAAGAACTGAAGATCAACTGAAGAGAGAGAGGACACAAGGAAGCTACACATCAGTTGCAAGCTGACTCATCCTCTCTCAATTCATCTATATATTGAGCTCTCTCCTATGAGCTCAGGAGGCTGGAATTTTGTGCAAAGTAATGATATGCTGTTGGTTTCACTATAGAGCTATTGGGTGATTGCTTGAGGGAGGTGAAGAGGAGAAATTCTTTCTGCTGGGAGGTGTTGCTGGATTGGGGCCTTCAATGGTTGTAACACTCTCAGAACCTTTACTTCTTCATTAATAAAAGCTATTGAGGTTCTTCTATATGCTCTTGTTTCAATGATATATTGTGATAATTGTATATTTGGTTTACACTAATCCTTGAACCAGTTATGATTGCATGCTTCTTGTAGTTTCCTTCTTTGTTATTTTGCAGGATCTCATTGTAGCTGGGCCAACAAAAGAGCAAGGAGCTGGGAGCAAGCAGCCAAAGAAAAGAGTTTGGATTCGACATTAAGCGCAAGGCAACGGTTAGTGCATTTCTCCACTCTCTTTTGCTTTCATAAAGAAGTAAACCTTAAGTAGTTTGCTTTACAGTTGTTGCTGAGGTACTATCACCCTTAGAGTGGGATAGGGTCATCCGAATCGGATACTTTTCCCTACAACAAACTGGCGACTCCACTGGGGATCGTATCCGTTTGATTGTTTGTAGTATTTTGCTATTCATTTCCTGAACAAAAGAGTACCAAATCGAAAAGCTTTTGACTATATCAAAAGCGAAGTAGAGGGCAGCTACTCTAGCTCATTTCTGAGCATGTTCATGATTTGAAGAGCTGATCTACAAGGATCCTTGTAAGCTCTTAGTGATAGCTTTTCACCTTCCTTATCATCCCTTAGTGTGTGCTTGACTGACTGCTTCTGATTTGAGCAAAAACTGTGCATTTTTGAGAAAATTGTGACCCGGAAACTGAGAAAACGTAACTTTCGTTTTCCAAAGCAGGTAGTACACAGGCTACCTGCTTTGCAACGCAGGTCCCGAAGGGGCTACCTGCGCTGAGAGCCATACTGGCTGTGCAGCACCTGCGTTGGCCCAATTTTGCCTTGTGCAGTTGGGGTTTCCTCCCTTTTTCTTGCCTGTTTTCACTATAGATTTTGCTGTTAGTTGTCTTCCTTGTACCTATTCTGAAACCAACCTTACTTGCCATCATTCCGCCTCTGTTATATAACGAAATTGTACTTGTTCTTTTGTATTTCTTCCATCATTTACAATTTCCCATAGCGAAAGTGAACTAAGTCTTGCTTTGGCCTCTTAGATCTGAACCTGTGTTAGGCATTTTGCTGGTCTAAAGAGTTAGCTTGTTTGTTGTCCATAGCTGATTAGTCTTTTTACTTTCGTCATTATGGTTTGATTTCATGTATTTCCAGTGATTAAACAAGTAAATCTTAAGGTGTCTTTTGATTTTGGACAAACTTGTTTTTTTTCGCTTTAAATTGAAATCAAAGTTATATAACAACTTTCTTTTTGTAATACATCAACATTAAGAAAGGGAAAAGAAAATACATGCATTGTGCATTTTGCATTTGGAAAAGTTTGCATGATGATTTAGGAGAAAGTGGATTAGTTTGTGCTGTATGAACTGTGTGAAAATATTTGCCTTTCTTTTCCCTCAGTAGTTAAGATTTTCAAAGTTGAAAGATTGAAAAGATTGCTTCTCATCTTAGACTGCATTCAGGAATTTGTTACATACATCTCGTGGTGATCCTTAAAGGCAAACTGCTAAACAAGATCAACATTAAAATAAATTCAATTTACATAACAACGCTTTGTAACATAACGCAAACATATAGAGGTCTAGGTAGAGACGTGTTCCGGCGTCGTTAAACATAGTGACTGTCGATCTCTACGAAGGTGGGTGATTCCTCCTGAGAGTCGGTGGCACTAATACGGACTTGTGATCCCACGTACCGTCGCGTATATATTGGGAGACCCCTATAGGAACTAAGCCTTTATCCATAGGAAGCCGTATCGGCTGCCCTACTGATCGCGATGCAGTGAACACATCATTCACGAAGATCGACCACCGGTACCGTAAAACGTATTCTGTGGTTTCGCGAAAAGTTTGGCACACCCTCTGCCTAGATCTCCAGAGCAGTTTCTTTTGGCCTTTTTCAAACTCTATAACTGAAAAAGTCCATCCGAGAATTTGTCACTTCGGGCTCGTTAAAACATCGAAGGAGACTAGAGTCATCTTTAGCTTTTTCTCGACTCTTTAAAACTGAAAAAGCAAGTTGTGTCTAAAGCGTCATTATAAAATTTATTTTAAGTGGAATAATCATCACCCTTCCCTCGTTGATCTTCGAAGTTAGTCCACCACAAGTGGAAGTTCCTGTAGAATCGCTAAGAAATCTTTTGGATAGACTAGATATGTCTGAACAACCGTCGACATCTAGGACTGTGTCGTCCAACACAGCAGCATCAGAGCCTCCTGCTGCTACTCCAACGATGTTCGCTGGTATACCATCTGTCCCGGCAAATTGTCAACAACAAGCCGGAGTCCCATCAGGGACGATGACATGGTTAGTTCCTATTTCTTCGTCCGGATTATCATCTGGTATTTCTTATGTTGAAACTCAACAAATCAATCCAACGTGTCTTCAAAGGCCAATCTACCCTTTAAGTACTGGATTGCCACCATATGGAGGACAGTATGCCTTTTCATTGTTCCCCCCTGGAGAACAACCATATGGGAGTTTACAACAAAATTCAGGTCAAACTGGAATTACATCCAGCGGTTGGGTACCAATACTGCCCCAACAACCAGGAGTTGTATCTTCAATGCAACCAGTACACCCTGTGTCGAGTATTACCACCACACCTGCTATGGCGAATGCGTCGCAAGTACAAGCGCTACCTGTTGTAATACAACAACCTCTTGGCTCAGCGGCTCAATCACAATCTCAAGGTAGTTCCTCCTTATCTGGAGCGACTCAGGCTCAAACAAGTACTGTGACTCCTCATCTTGGTCAATCATCTGGTATTGGTCAACAGCAAATGGTCCAACAACCAGAGCTGGTTCAAGCTCAACAACCGCCATTCCAACAATCATATCAAGGACCTGAGCAACAAGTCTTTGTAAGTAATGGGCAACCATGCTATAATGGTTATACCCATCAACTTTGTCAAAGTTGTCAGCATTATGCTGGTCTGCAAAGACCCATTGCTCAGGCGATACCATCTTATCCTGGATATGCTTCGCCTAACCTGAGCCAACAATTGCCCTTTATAGCAACTCTAGAATTGCCAGATCTAAACCGGCTGACGAATGATCCAATTGCTTATGCCCCTTGGTGGCCAGCGATTCCGCATAAACTTCCATCGGACATTCCTAAATTCAATGGAAATCCAGGTGAAGACCCGTCGAATCACGTCATGACTTTTCATCTGTGGTGTTCATCAAACACCCTGAATGATGATTCGATAAGACTTCGCCTCTTCCAGAGGACATTGACAGGTCCAGCGGCTAAATGGTACGTTGAATTGCCAAGAGCCTCTTTCGACAATTTCAGCTCCTTAGCCACGACTTTCTTAACCCATTTTCAATTACCGATAAGGTATGGAACAGGAACAGAACTCCTTACCAACTTCAAACAGACAACGACCACTCACATATCTGATCATATACATGAGTGGCAACGTCGTCGTAGGATGGTGAAAACTTACGTTCCCGATCAGCTGTTAGCTGAATGGTTTATAAAGTCGTTACTTCCGGCTATAACGGAAGATGTGGCCAAGGGAGGAGTCGTAACAGAGGAGCAAGTCATTGCTCGTGCTCAATACTTAGACTTAGTATATACTCACTCGGGCACGCTCTACGACAAAATACCTGACGCCCCTAGATCTGAATTTTCAATTCCTCCCCCTCCTGAATCGAATACTAACTCTCACGCCAGTAATGGCGTGACTGGCAAACGCAAAATTTCTAGTCAAAATGCAAATGAGGAACTTCTTGCCTCAGAAGTAAATGCCATGTCGACCGACAAGGTCAAACAACTGAAGCAACCTGGGGGCAAAAAGAAAAAGAAAAGGAAAGGGAGACCCCCGACAGGGTGTCATATATGCAATGAGGATCATTGGACGAAAGATTGTCCACATATACCTGAAGTTAAGAAACTCTTCAAGAAAACCCCAGCAGTATTCACTGATCCGTTCCCTAATCCAAGCCAAAATCTGGTTGCTAATCAAAATGCTTCCCGATCCCAAGTGCTTATGTTGTCCACCTCAAAGCAGCAGAATAATGCTTTGACAAGGAATAAAGGTTACCAGAATCCACAGCGGTCGAATAACAAGGCTGATAAACAACCTAGTAGTTCGACAACAACTTTGAACGAAGTTGTGCCACCCATCGTTCCTAAGCCAATGATAAAGTCGCCAAAGGGAGTAGTACACAAATCGACATTTAATCCTCGTGAAAAAATAACACAGGATTATAATATAATAGAGGACCTGACCCAATCGTCGTCCGCTATGTCGACACTTGAGGTAGCGCAAAATTGCACCTCCCAAGAGCAAGCTTTATTATCAGCCATAGGTGGGATTGGCCCAATGGATTCCAATCTTGTGGCCTTTGATCATAAAGGATATGACCCTCAAATACCAGCTCAACTAGCTTTCCTTATTCAAGTGAAAGCCCTCAACAAAACTGTTCATCAAACAATTATTGATGAGGGGGCATCTACATGTCTTATGTCGATGAGTTGCTGGAAAAATTTAGGCTCACCACCCTTGTCAAAATCGTCAACGACATTAAAAGCATTTGATGGACGATCATACACTCCATACGAGATTTTAAATAACTTGCAAGTTGAACTGGGGGGCAAAACAGTAGAAGTTGATGTTGAAGTAATCGACGGAAACCTCGATTACAACATCCTACTCGGAAGGCCTTGGATATATGCCATGGCTGCAGTTGTGTCGACCTACTTCAGAAGGATTGTATTTCCTTTTCAAGGAAAAGTTACAATCGTCGACCAACAAACATTTCTCCCCAACAGTTCTCAAGTTACGGGAAGCAACACAATGATCCATGAAAGTAATCAATCGCTCCAAAATATTGGAGTAGGTCTCCTAAAAGACCCTGCCTTAATGGGTACTTTTGCCCTACCGCCGGCAAGTAATCTGGCGGAAGTAGCCACAGTGGAAACCTACAATATGAAATCTTCCATATCCAACGGATTCAGAAGATTCCTAAATATTTTTTCAGCATGGATCGTCGCCCTAATGGAAATACTGTAAATACAGTGGGCTCCGAGGATGGTTCTTATCTCGTGTCAACCTCGTTAAAAAATGAAACAAGGAGTCATGAGGATAGTTCTTTTACTATGTCAACCTCATTAAAAAATGAAACAAATCCCCTTTTCAAAATTCAAAGGTAAACCTTCATTCCAACCACCAAGTTGAATGCAATGAAGCTTGGGGGGCACCCTCCTTTGACATGCGTTATTATGATGCTGGGGGCATGAAAGAATCGAGCAGTTTTAGCAATGTTCATGCTCGTTAAAAAATAAACGCAAGATTCGAGCAGTTTTAGCAGAGTTCATGCTCGTTAAAAAATAAACATAAATTGTGAGAAATCTTCCCCTACAGTTCAAGCTCACCCAGAAAAAATGAACCAGTAAATAACCTTGAGAAATGTAACCTTTGACAGCCATATTAAAAATC
This sequence comes from Pinus tabuliformis, assembly GCA_031772625.1. Taxonomy (NCBI): domain Eukaryota; kingdom Viridiplantae; phylum Streptophyta; class Pinopsida; order Pinales; family Pinaceae; genus Pinus; species Pinus tabuliformis. The sequence continues at coordinate 1,897,827,433 of CM062817.1, forward strand.
CTTGGTCATGTTTATATGCCGTCACCTCCATCCGTTCATTTGGCCAATCGTTCATCTCCATATGTTTGTTTACCCATTTTGAGGAACAACTGCGAAGAGTGATTTCACTTAGCCATCCTTGTGACACTGCCGTGATTGGAAAATTCCAACCTGTACCTGGAATCTGCTACTATCCCTGTTTATCACTCGTTCCTCAAAAGACGAGTCTTCTTTGAGCTCTTTTCACTGACTCGTAAAATATGAAAAGTTTGCCGAGTTTTTGCCTTCCAGCTCGTTAAAAGGACCGGAAGAGCTATCCCTCCTCTAGATTTTAATCTTTTTGGACCTGAGGGATTATTGCACAAAAAGATCGAGCGCTTGTTTTGTTCGGCTCGTTAAAGAAATCGAAAATTCATCCCTTCTGTATTGTTTTATACTTTTTCGGACTTAAGGGATTAGATGACGAAAAAGGAATTTTGGAGTTAACTTTCCGTACCTTTTCAGACTCTCTAAAAATGAAAAGGATCGAGTTTTCCTTGTCGTTAGACTCGTTAAAATGATTAAATAGCGACAAACTTGTCTTTAGACGAGAACGAGTTTCCCTATCGCTAGGCTTGTTAAAACATAGCGATGGGCTTGCCCGAAGGGCAGGTTATAGAACAAGCATATGTTATCCTCCTCAAGCTTGACAAAAATAAAGAGGTACTGGTCAACAATGACTGGGGAAAAATTGGGAGAACCTCACAGCTTTAATGGTAGCAAGTCGCTCTTGAACATGACACTTTGTCCTCCGTATCACATCGGGTTGGGTTGTTTCATTCACCGGTCTCATAACCATGGTCCTCGCCACACCATCCACATTTGGGGTAATGCTACCAATCCATCACATCGGTGTCGTTATATGTTCAAGAGATGTTGTTCTGCAAAGATTCAGCCGTGTCCCATCCACTACCATACATTGTCCTTCATCCATTTCATGACCGCCACACTGAATCATACATCACAGTTTGTTTTCACCTCATCACAATCACTAGCTCCGTTCCGTGTCACTGATGTGGGATTCATTAAGGCCCTCCTTTGACGGACCGCTCCTTGTCGACATCAGCTCATTATCCAAGGAGTTGATCTAGGAACACCCCCTTCAGTACTTTGAAGCTTGCATGCCTCAATGGAAAGTTTCTCACTTCCGGCGACAGGTATACATCAATGACCTTCGACCAGAAGATTTTGCATGGTGGTCGACGCCAAGTCCTTTATTCCCACCATGTGAATCGTACTGCCGTACCTTGAGGGTCATCATCCTTATCGGTGATTCCTCTCGCGCTTGTTAACGGTTTATATCATTGACCGGTAATCAAGCGATGTCTTTCCATGTTCGACTTCAAGAAATTCTCACATGGATCGACTTGTACATCGAGTGAAGATCGGAAGAGATTGAAGACCCCGGATCTAGTTTCATCCATCCGGGCTGTGATAGATATTCAGGACATAAAGACATTTGATATGTACATCATTACAGCAGATGATCATCCTTCTCAAAGGATGATAATTTCAGCAGAGAATTATCGGTCTACAATCAGACGATCATCTATTCTATGTACTAAAATGTATTTATAAAGTTGAGCATGGGAATGCCCGCCTCAGCTAGATCATGAAAATGTATGAAAAATAATGTATTGTATTGCATCTTATTACAGGACACTTCTCAGCAGATTGAATGAACTTCGGATCCTCTCAATAAAGCATTTCACCCGATAAACGACCTCATACTTTAGGGGGCATCTGTTATAGACAATTTTGTGCCTTACAACAACAGGCATGAATTGTCAATAATCCAAGGGATCCAAAGTTCCCTAAACATGATGTTCTTACCCCTAGAGGAACAAGGTCAGCAAACCAACAGCTCTCAGATCAGTTCTCCACCTGAAAACACTCAAAAACAAGCAATCCTGAAATCAAAGCAGGTGCTCCACTAGGCTTCTGCGCTGAAACACAACTCCTCCATGGTGTACCTGCGTTGCAAAGCAGGTAGAACAAAGGCCACCTGCGTTGAGCGAGATTGGACAAGTGGCACACTGAGTCATTGCTCCAAAAATGACACTTGGATCAGGGATTTCGCCTTGGGATGAGTCAGAGGCTCTGTTTCTCCAAGTGGAAGCAAAGTTCTCCAAGTGGACTCAAGAACTGAAGATCAACTGAAGAGAGAGAGGACACAAGGCAGCTACACATCAGTTGCAAGCTGACTCATCCTCTCTCAATTCATCTATATATTGAGCTCTCTCCTATGAGCTCAGGAGGCTGGAATTTTGTGCAAAGTAATGATATGCTGTTGGTTTCACTATAGAGCTATTGGGTGATTGCTTGAGGGAGGTGAAGAGGAGAAATTCTTTCTGCTGGGAGGTGTTGCTGGATTGGGGCCTTCAATGGTTGTAACACTCTCAGAACCTTTACTTCTTCATTAATAAAAGCTATTGAGGTTCTTCTATATGCTCTTGTTTCAATGATATATTGTGATAATTGTATATTTGGTTTACACTAATCCTTGAACCAGTTATGATTGCATGCTTCTTGTAGTTTCCTTCTTTGTTATTTTGCAGGATCTCATTGTAGCTGGGCCAGCAAAAGAGCAAGGAGCTGGGAGCAAGCAGCCAAAGAAAAGAGTTTGGATTCGACATTAAGCGCAAGGCAACGGTTAGTGCATTTCTCCACTCTCTTTTGCTTTCATAAAGAAGTAAACCTTAAGTAGTTTGCTTTATAGTTGTTGCTGAGGTACTATCACCCTTAGAGTGGGATAGGGTCATCCGAATCGGATACTTTTCCCTACAACACATTGGTTTCTCGGATGGGGAAGGCACCTTCTATTCTCTCATCTTCTTTTCTATTGTCAGCCATAGCTTCAGATGGGATGGTCTCTAATTCTTCTTCTGCTATAGGATCTTCGTATATCTCAGGAGGTTCACCTATAGGTTCTTCTGGATCACTGTCACCGAAGAAGAGAGAAGGGTGACTCAGTGATGTGGTGGGGGTGTTGGGTAAGAATTTGCCTGTTTTATCTCGATTCCTACGAGGCATGAAATGGAAAGACTTTTTTGATTGCTTTTGTTTTTTTTTTCTTCTTTGGTACCTGCAAAACTGAAACAGATTGATCTACAACTAACTATCTTACTGAAATAAAGGTGCAGAAATAAATTGAAAGCAGGAAAGAACTAATCTACTTTGCTCAAATGAAATTGCAGGAATGGAAATGCTAGTCTACGCTTGCAGAATTGAAAGGCTAATCTACACTTGCAGAAATGAAATTGCAGAATTGAAATGCTAATCTATGAAAGCAGGAAATGTCTATGCTACTTTTGCAAAATGGAAATGAAATAAACTACTTGGCAGAAGGCAAGAGTAAGAAAATAGAAGAAAAGCAACAATTACTAATACTCTGACGCTTCCCCGGCAACGACGCCAAAAAGATGGTGGGCTCCAGTATTGTAGCAATAATGCTACAACTCCTGGAGCTTCCTATCTCTAATTTTATCAACCCGGTAGTTCGTAACAAACTTGGAAGCGACGGTGCTGTATGCACAAGTACTAGGTCTTGTCGCAGCTGTCACTTGGTCAGCTGGCACAAGTCCGCTAGGGCTCAAGCCAACTTCTATATGCTCTCAGAAGAAGCTTTCTAAATGATGAACGAAGGCTATCTTAAAGGAAATTAACCTACTTTGCAAGAATGAACTGAAAGCCAACCAAACATGGAAACCCTAGTAAACCCTAATCTGACTAGTTTAATCTCTATGATGCAATGGTGGGAGTGCAAACTTCTAGAAATGATGCCATTACTTCTAGTGAGATGAGATGCATGAATTTAAACTACTTTCATTGAAGAGAACACATTTTGTATATTTTCTTAAGTGGGTGGAGTTATTATGACTTTGTTTCTTATTAGGGTTTTGGCTGTGCAGGGGTAGTTTGAAGGGAAGGAAGGCTTGGAAAAGGTCCAGAGGGCTAGGAGAGGTCCCAGGGGATCCCTAACATCATTCCACAGGAGTCCACAACGTTCAGGTGCTTGGCAACCGAGGTTGCAGGCTTCTACAGGATGTCTGCAGGGGATCCTACAGGAAACTCGGGATTTCTACAGGAAGTCTGCTAACTTCTACAGGATGTGCTACAGTTGGAGTTTTGGGTGATGGAGGAGTTGAGGGGCTGTATGGATGAATAGGTAGGATGAAAAGGGAGATTGTGATGGCACAGGGATGGAGATATGGGATGGAGAGAGAGTGCATGCAGTTGGTTGGTGGATAGAAGGGTGGAAGCAATGAAAAGTCAAAAAGATGGAGCTACGTGAACAGTAGAAGGGTTGGAAGGAAAACGAGATGAACAGAGGATGAGTAAGTGACTTGGGCACGGTTGAGAAGAAGAAGAAGCTAATAGAACAATGCTTCGCAGTGTAAATGAAACAAACCCTCTATGTCTTGCATAAAGCCGAGAATTCATCCACCTATTTTAACTGTGTTATTAAACCAACGAACAGCAATGTAAACTTCAGAGAGAAATCGTGCATGGTATTGGAACGAAGGAGTATTGCTCAAGATCAGAATGCATGGATGGATCTACAATTGAAATGACTGTGTTGCAGCTTGCATGAACGTATAAGACTGCGTTTTTTTGGTGGTTGGTACGGTCTACACCCCCAATCTCTAAACAGAGATTGTAGTGAGTGCACTGTCAACCTTTTCTTGGAGCTCTAATGAATGCTAATCCTCCTACTTTAATCTAAGCTGCTGGAAGCACCTTAACCATAAACTAATCCTACTCAATCACATTAAAGAAATTAAATCAGCAGACTGTGTTTTTCAAATGCATGTCAAAGCAAAGAAATGAAGTGCTGAAAGGAAAGACAAGTAACAATACAAGGAAAAGGAGGTCTATTGCTCTCAGGTTGGGCCCTAACCTGAGAGCTATAGCTCCCTTAAGAACTCAGAATTGAATCCAAAGCTGCCTGCCTTTATTAAATAATCATGAGTCTAACAACATGCCAAAACTGGCTTACAAAGAGCAAAAACCGAGTTGTAGCTCGTGCTTAGAAATTGCAACAGTAGTTCAAAAGTTCAAAAAGCTCCTATCAAAGGCTATGGCCTCAATATTTATACATGATGAGGATCAAGCTGGCTTCCTCAATTAGTGGAGCTTGGCTGCCTAACTGAAAGTGAACTGCTGTTCCTGTAGAATCCATTGGTTGCCTTTCAGCTCGGTGGGGATAGCTGTTGGAGCTCGGAGTTAGGGTGGAGATCACGAGGGAAGTCATTCAAGATTGTGGACAACCTCCCTATAAACTTGCAATGCCACCTTTGTTGTCTCCTTGTCTCCTTCTGCGTGGTCTTTGCTCCATTTAATGCCAAAAAACCTGAAATCATCATGTATTAGCCACATAGATATAATGCCTGCCCTTCTTCCTACAAATAACACGAATATACTAAGAAATGATGCATAAGTGATAAAAGATGAAGGGTTGAGCAAGGTCAGTAGGCCAAATGAGCCCAAATTGTTACAAAAAATTGGGGCTCATCAAATCCCAAGGGCAAACTCAATTTGCCCCATACCAAAATTATCAACGGCCGTAGGTTAATCCTTATCAACATTTCTAGCAACCATATGTTGCTCCTGCAAGCCAAGTTGGAAATCAGTGGAATGTTGAGGGTCAAAACGAGGGTAAGCCATCCAGTTACAGTTATAATCCCTATGGACAAAATCCCTACGAATAAAGCCCTTATGGGCCAAATCCGTTTGGACAAAATCAATGGGGACAACAAGGAACTGGATGGAACTCTGGTGCTACTTCTTACCCGTGGCCTCATATGTCCTTTAACCCTCAATTACCTTTTTTAGCGACGTTGGAATTACCGGATGTGTCCAAACTGACAAATGATCCCATTCTCCATAATCCGTACTGGCCACCGGTTCCAACTAAAATTCCAGGTGATTGTCCCAAATTTGATGGTAAAGCTGGAGAAGATCCTCAAGCTCATATCATAACTTATCATCTATGGTGTTCATCAAATTCATGGCTTGATGATTCAATCCGTCTCTACCTTTTTCAACGGACTCTCACTGGCTCTACCACAAAATGGTATATTGAGCTAGCTTGCGGATATTTTCAGGACTTTAACTCACTGGCTATGGAATTTTTAGCTCATTTTCAGTTGCCGATTCGATATGAAATAGGCACACATCTCCTGACATACTTAAAGCAGAACACAGCCACGCATATCTCTGATCATATCCATGAATGGAGGAGACGTCGCCGTTTGTGATCCGGATTTAAACAGGAGCGCAAAAAATTACAGAAATAACCATATACACAAAGATGTAGCGGAAATAATACTTCATTTCATTAATGGAAAAATACTGAAATATGCTTACAACCCGAATTGGAAATAAACCATCTAGGGCGATGGTAGCTTATCTCTAAGAAGAGATGTGATGGCTACATGCCTCTGAACTGTGTTACAATGAGGCTCGAAGGCCTATTTATTGTTGAGAAACAATGGAAAACCCTTAACATTCCAAAACCTAAACCTAGGAGATGAAACACCAAACTGTGGGCCTCGTTTGGGGGTAAATTGGTACATCAACTTCCTGGGGTCGTAACTTTGGCATATGATCTCCGTTTGACGCGTACAATAGCTCATTAGAAATATCTATCCGAGCACTATCATTGTTGGAACGGGCAACATCGGTTCATTCAATGTACCCATGTTGCCCCTGGATTCCCCAAAAAACGTCGTTTAGGGCCTCAAAACGGCTCCGGAAGTTCAGGACCCAAAAAACTGCTAAAAATAGTAAGTTGTGCTACAATTAAGGAAACTGAAAATGCTAAAAAAGACAATGGTGGGGGTCCAGGTGGACTTGGCAGGTGGCCACCAATATCCACCTGGATCATTCCTCCCCCCTTAGGAAGCAATGGTCCCCATTGCGTTGAGCTCCTCCATGAGATGAGGAAACTTCTGCTGAACTTGTTCCCTGGTGAGCCACTTGCCCTGCTGAAGGAGTTGGCCTGCTTTGACAACTCGATACAGTTGGATATTTTGTTGGCGAGTGTTCTTGATCTGTGTGTCCATGATCCGATCAGTTGCAGCTTGTTCCATGCAATCTGGATTTAATTCTGTGGGTTTGAGATGTTCTGCAATGTCGGATGTGTCTAGCAATGGTGGAAAGTATGGCCGAAGGCGGTCCACATTGAACACTGGGTGCAGGCCAAGGAATGGGGGAATGCTGAGCTCAAATGCATTGTCTCCCATAGCCTTAGTAATGGTGTAAGGACCATATCGGAGTGGTCTCAATTTTCGATAGGCTCCCGTAAGGCGTTCCTTTTGCAAATGTAACCAGACTTTGTCGCCCACCTGAAACTTGTGTGGCACCCGGTGTTGATCATGTCGCTGCTTGTACTTGGCATTTGATTTTTCAAGAATGTCATGGACCTGCTGGCGAATATGTTGGATGCGCTCAATGAAGCTGGTGGCCTTATCTGTTTCGGACTAGACATGAGCTGATTTCATGTGAGTAGCTGCAAGGGGCATGGCCACATCAATGGGGCATAGTGGTTGGAATCCCAAACCCACCTGAAAAGGACTATGGCCAGTGGAGCTGTGAAGAGCTCGGTTGTAGCTATGTTGAACATAGGGGAGGCTCTCGTCCCATGTGCGTGGATGCTTTGAGTTATACATGCGCAGAATGTGCACAATCATCCTGTTGACAACCTCTGTCGGGCCATCAGTTTGAGGATGGAAGGCTGTGGACTTCGTGAGTTTGGTGTCCAGCATTGACCAGAGACTGGACCAAAATGTGCTAAGAAACCGACTGTCCCGATCTGAGATGATAGACTGTGGGATCCCAAAGTGCACCCACACTCGTTCAAAGAAGAGTTTAGCAGTGGCTTCTGCTGTGATATTCTTCTTGCAGGCCATCATAATGGCCATCTTTGAGAACCTGTCGACGACCAAAAAAACACAGTCATTTCCATGCTTAGTGGAAGGAAGGCCTGACATGTAATCCATGGAAATGGATTCCCAAGGTCGACTAGGGGTAGGCAACGGGGTATAGAGGTCGTGCTTCTTAATGGTCTGTTTGACAATGGCACAGGCAGTACATGATCAGATGTACTTCCCAACATCCTGTCGAAGATTCGGCCAATAGAAATAATTTTGCAGTACTGCCACTGTTTTCTCGACCCCGAAATGCCCAGCAGCCCGACTGTAGTGTGCTTCCCAAATCATCTTGGCACGCTCGCTTGAAGGAACACAGAGGTGACCGAGGTGGCATAATAGGGCGTCCTGGAGGTGAAAATCTGCAACATGCCGACCCTCCAAGAGTGTCTGGTATGTGTGGCCGAATTCTGGGTCGCTTTTGTAGAGAAGTGGCCAATCAGCAGTCTCATGCCCACAAGAGTTGAGCACGGTGGTTAGCGCCATGATCGGTGGCCCACTGAGGCAATCTGCAACATTATTGGTGCTGCACTTTTTATACTTGATATTCAAGTGAAATTGTTGCAGGTATGTAGACCACTTCTGATGGCGATCATTCTGCAATTTCCCTTGGGTCTGTATGAACTGCAGAGGTCGGTGGTCTGTGTGGTTGACCATTTCCTTCCCCAAAATGTAATGATTCCATTGTCGGCAGACCTGTACAATGGAATACATCTCTTTATCATAAGTGGGGTACTTTCGGACTGTGTCTGAAAGTGTTTCACTGCGATATGCCACTGGATGTCCATGTTGAGTAAGGACTGCCCCAATAGCATAGTCAGAGGCATCTGTCTCGACCTCAAATGGTTGTTGTAAATCTGGTAACGCGAGCACTGGTGCCGTGCAGAGGCGATCCTTCAAGTCCCTGAATGCTTTCTGTTGGGATTCAGACCAAAATAATTTTGCTTTCGCCCCGCCCTTGGTGACTTGACTCAAGGGCCAAGAAATATGAGAAAACCCCAACACAAACCTGCGGTAGAAGTTGGCAAGACCTAGAAAGCTGCGGAGCTCTGTTAGAGTGGTTGGAGAGGGCCAATCCCGAATGACTTGGATCTTGGCTGGATCGACATGCACCCCCTGTTCATCAATGATGTATCCCAGATACTGAACCTGGGTCATGCCAAAAGTGCATTTCTCCAAATTGGCACATAGCTTGTGTTGCCGCAGTGTTTGGAGAACCTGTCGGATGTGCTGGAGGTGCTCTTCCCAACTTTGGCTGAAGATCAGAATGTCATCCAAGTATACTACTACAAAGGAGTTGGTGAATGGCCGCAACATGTCATCCATTAGCCTCATAAAGGTTGCAGGAGCATTCGTCAATCCGAAAGGCATGACCAACCATTCGAAGAGGCCCTCCTTGGATTTGAAGGCAGCCTTCCACACATCGGAGGGTTCGATTGGTACCTGGTGATATCCTGACTTCAGATCGATCTTGCTGAAATATTTCGCCCCCTTTAGTTTGTCTAGGAGGTCATCAATCCACGGGATCGGGTACGTATTACGGACAGTGATCTTGTTCAGCACCCAATAGTCAATACAGAGTCTCCACGTCCCATCCTTCTTCTATACCAACACGATCGGGCTCCCACAGGGCGATGAACTCGGACAGATGTGACCTTTCTGCAGGAGCTCCTGAATCTGCCTCTTGATTTCATCGTTCTCCAGAACGGAGCGCCGATAAATTGGTCCATTGGGTAGCGGCGCACCTGGGGTCAGATCGATGGAGTGCTTGACTTGACAGTGCAGAGGAACCCCTGCCGGGGAGGTGAAGATGTCCTCGTACTCCTCCACAACCTTGTCCATCTGTAGTTGTCCTGCGAAGGGGCCCCGTTTGGAGGCCGCGGCCACTGTCTTCTTCTTTCCTTGAGGGCGTATCATCAGGAAAACAAATTTCCTGGTTTTGGAAATGATCTTACTGCATTGTTTTGCAGTAATCAAAGAGATGGCGGCAGGTGGTGCTACCTCTGGTATCCTGAACAACTTATTTCCCAATGTAATAATAACAGCACGGGGCCTTGATTCATACACAGCATGTCGCTTCCACAAGTATGGTTGTCCTAGTAATACATCACAAACTTCAAGAGGAGCAATGTCACACAATACCTCATCCGTGAAGGGCTTTATGTTGTATGGAAGGCGAGACTGCTGGCTCACGCGAAGATCTCGTCCTTGGTGAAGCCACCCAATGGTGTATGGTTGTGGATGTGTTGTGGTCGGTAAGCCCAACCGCTTCACGACCTCTGCTGAAATGAGGTTCTTTTGACTCCCGCTATCAACAATGAACTGTATCGGGGAGCCCTTTACCCACATCTGGGAGTGGAAGAGACGCTCCTCCTCCTCTGGATCTTTGCGGTAGCAACAGTGGCGCTGGGATCTGCTTCCCTTTTTCATACCCCTTATTGGGTTCTGACTCAGAGTCGGAACATGCATCTGATTCTGAAACCTTTAGCTCAGCCACCAGTGACTGCTTGGCCTGACACTCACTTGTGTTGTGAGTGGAGCTCTTATGGAACTCGCACCATTTTCCAGTGTCCTTTCTCGGCTTCGCGACACTTTTCTTTGCTTGCGGCTTCGGCTGGTTGTCTTGGGCTGTCCCGCCTTGGCTTTGTCCTTTGTTCTGTGGTTTAGGGGCACCTTTCCCCTGCTTTGGATTCGCAGATCCAAAGTCTCGCTTCTTCTGTTTAAACTTCTGCTCGACCTTGACGGCATATCGGTATGCTGCGCCGAGCGAGGGGATGTTTAGGAATTGTATTTCTTCCTGGATGTACTTGTACAGGCAACCACGGTATTTGAGTATCAAATGTTGCTCCGAATCCTTGATACCCAACTTTGTGCGAAGGGTATGGAAAAGATTGGTGAACTTCGGCACGTCTTGGTCCCTTCCCTGCCGCAGCGTGGTCCACTTTATGTATTCATCCTCATAGCTTCTGACAGGGTAGTACTGCTCCTTGATGGCATCCCGGAACGAATCCCAGGTGGGTGCGGCTGAAAATAGTGAGCCAGTACTTTCATCCTTCTGCTCGCAGTAGGTTTCCCACCAGTCCTTGACGTGGGGGGCTGCTTTGAGAAGAGCAAAAACAATCTTTTCCCGAATCGAAAATTCATGAACAGAAAAATAACCCTCTAGCATATTTAACCATTTATCTACGACATCTGCGTCTATCTGACCCTCGAATATGGGGATTTCAAAATTAACTTGTACCTTAAAGGGTGTGGCGTTTCCAGAGTAGCTGCTAGAAGCCGATGCGTTGCTTCTGGGTAGCCGCTGAAGGATCTGGGTAAAGTTGTCCATCATCGCGTTCCGTTGTTGCTCGAGGGCTTCTTCGAGCAATATTTTGATGGGATCTTCTGCCCCCTCGTCTTTCTTCTCGTCCGCCATGGGAGGCCGTCGGGATTTGCGAGGCTGGTCTTGCAAAGGTTCAACCAGTTCAAGCCCTAATTCCTTATATCCCGACCTTGTTGGGGACATGCAAAGAAAAACAGAGAAAAAGCAGACCGCTCTGATACCACTGATCCGGATTTAAACAGGAACGCAACAAATTACAGAAATAACCATATACACAAAGATGCAGCGGAAATAATACTTCATTTCATTAATGGAAAAATACTGAAATATGCTTACAACCAGAAATGGAAATAAACCAGCTAGGGCGATGGTAGCTTATCTCTGAGAAGAGATGTGATGGCTACATGCCTCTGAACTGTGTTACAATGAGGCTCGAAGGCCTATTTATTGTTGAGAAACAATGGAAAATCCTTAACATTCCAAAACCTAACCCTAGGAGATAAAACGCCAAACTGTGGGCCCCGTTTGGGGGTAAATTGGTACATCAACTTCCTGGGGTCGTAACTTTGGCATATGATCTTCGTTTGACGCATACAATAGCTCATTAGAAAGATCTATCTGAGCACTATCATTGTTGGAACGGGCAATATTGGTCCATTCCATGTACCCATGTTGCCCCTGGATTCCCCAAAAAACGTCGTTTAGGGCCTCAAAACGGCTCCGGAAGTTCAGGACTCGAAAAACTGCTAAAAATAGTAAGTTGTGCTACAATTTAGGAAACTGAAAATGCTGAGAAAGACAATGGTGGGGGTCCAGGTGGAATTGGTAGGTGGCCACCAATATCCACCTGGATCAGTTTGATTAAGTCTCGGATCCCTGATCATCTTCTGACTGACAGGTTCACAACCTCATTTGTCAGTCTGATAGCCCGAGACATTGCTATGGGGGCATGTGTAACTAAAGAGCAAGCTATTGTGCATGCTCAGTGCCTTGACTTGGTTTACTCCCGGTCCGGTACACTATATGATTACTTTCCTGATGCTCCGAGACCCGGGACCTCTAAAGCCCCGTCAACACCATATGTTGATGGTATCATCGGTTCTGTCAATGCGTCCTCTAAAAAATATTCTGCGAACCCTGGAAGGAAAAGTCGAATGCTCCGGATGAAAACGCTTCTCAGGTCGTATCCAATTCTGGTAACACTTTCGAGGTTAACGCCATTCTGTCCACCACGACGGACAAAACTTCAAAAGGAAAGAAGAAGGGAAAGGGAAAGAATAAGGCCGATCAATCGAAGCAAGATTCCCCTAAACCTCCACCCGAGGAAGGTGCCAAGCGCAAGCCTAAGTATCCTTGCCTTATTTGCAACGAGGATCACTATACTAAAGACTGCCCGAGGCAGTCTAAAGTTAGTCGTTTGTTAAAAGGTGCCTCTAGGACTCCTGTCGTGCTCAAAGAGCCTTTTCCCTCGCAACAAACACAAACGGTGGCTGATCCATCTCAATCCTCCTCTCCTTTTGGTTCTTAGGTATTTATGGCTGGGACAATTACCATCCACATTACTACTTGGTAAAAATAATATCCTTCGCCTGCCGGGAAGGAAATTGAGGTCCCCTGTAGTGCTCCTTCGTCCAGCTCTGGTCCGCTCCATATCGAGCGACCTAGTACTGAGGCAATCATCTGACCTCCTCCTAAAGGGGTACTTCGAAAGTCTTCTTTCAACCCTAATTCTTGTGCTACGTAGCACTATAGCATCATTGAGGACTTAGCCCAGGCTCCGTCAACTATGTCCGCATTAGAGGTCCTCCAAAGCTGCCCCTCTCAGAGACAGTCATTGCTATCGACCATTGGTGGCATTGACCCGGTTGACTCGGACTTGATCACTTTTGACCTAGACAGTCATGTACCGAGACAGCTCACCAAATGTCCTTCCTTATTCAAGTCATCATCAATTCTAAAACTATTCACCGCACGATCATTGATGAAGGTGCTTCTACTTTCATTATGTCTGTTGCTTGTTGGAATCCTATCGGTTCTCCGACTCTGAGCCTGTCTCCCACTCTCACGTCTACCTATTACCTTGGAAGGGAAGACGGTTGAAGTGGAGGTCGAAGTTGTCGATGCCAATTTAACTTACAACCTCCTTTTAGGACGAAGCTGGACATATGCCATGTGAGTCATGGCTTCATCTCTATTTCATGTCCTTCGTTTTCCTCATCAAGGGAATATTGTCATGGTAGACCAGTTGTTCTTCTTTGCCTCTTCCTCCTTCGATGGCAACATGCCTTTCGTGGAGCATACCTCCGTTCCATATGAAAGTGTGGGTGCTGGACTCTTTAAAGATCCTGCCCTTATGGGTGTTTTTTCACTCCCACCAACCAACATCGCTCCCGTTAATTTGATTCGCTCTGATCCTTTGGTTCTTCCTCCTATTGATCAAATAGAATCTTGGGGCGATGAGATGCCGTTGAGTCCTACTGAGCTCAACTACGTTGAAATTGTTTCTGTATCAGCTTCATCTCATGAACCTCCTCCTTTGAGTAGGGCTCTCGACTCGTACGTTCAATCCCCTTCGCTCGGAGATGGCACTTCTTCAGACCCTTTACAAGAATTTTTTCTTTCTAATGAAGCGATTATTAAGACTATGTCTTTTGAGGAACCCCCTTGGTCTGATCATCTCCAACGTTCCTCATTTCTCCCTACCCATTAGGAAATGCTTACTTGTCTTGAGCAGTTTTCTCCTTGTCTCCCCTCCCAAACGCTTCAGACACCCATCCAAATTCATCAAGTTTTTTCTGAAGGGATTATGGGGAACATTACGCAAGCTCATCCAATCAACATTTCTGTTAAACCAGGGATTGTCGATCACATTCATGTCAGAGTAACTTGTACTCCGGAGGAGATTTAGCTTTATACTAATCTTTTTCACGAATTTTGTGATGTTTTTTCTTGGTCTTACGAAGAGATGCCCGGCATCGATCCTAGCATCGTGGTGCATGACATACCTACATATCCAGGTGCCAAACCTATTCAACAACGTCTACGCCCCGTGCACCCCCGGAAGGCTGCATCTATTAAAGCGGAAGTCAAAAAGCTTCTTAAGGCTGGCTTTATTTACCCTATCCCGCTCACAGATTGGGTTTCTAATATTGTCCCTGTGACTAAAAAACAGGGCACTATTAGGGTATGTGTTGATTATCGCGACATTAATCGTGCCTGTCCCAAAGACAACTACCCTACACCTTTCATTGACCAGCTCATTGATGAGTGTGCCGGGAGTGAGATATATTCATTCATGGATGGCTTTTCTGGTTATAATCAGATTAATATCTCGCCTGCGGATCAACACAAGACCGCTTTTATCTGTCCATGGGGCACTTTCGCTTATAAAAAGCTCCCGTTCGGTCTAAAAAATGCCGGTGCTACCTTCCAGCGTGCAATGTCTTACGCGTTTCATGATATTTGACACATTGTGCAGCCTTACCTGGATGACCTTCCAGCTCATTCAGCGAAACACCAAGACCATCCAAAACACCTTCATGAAATTTTTCTTTGTTGTCAACACTATCGTATCTGTCTTAATCCACATAAGTGTGTCTTCTACATGGAATCTGGCAGACTTCTTGGGTTTATCGTCTCCTGGGAGGGTATCCGTCTGGATCCCCTTAAAGTTGAAGCCATCCTGAATCTCCCTCCCCCTGCTTCTTTGCAGCAATTGCAGAGTCTGCAGGGTAAAGCAAATTTTCTACGTCGTTTCATTCCGAATTATGTTGAAGTGGCCAAAGGCTATACGCAGTTATTAAAGTGAGACATCCCTTTTCTTTGGGATACTACTGCACAAGAGTCATTCGAGCACCTCAAGGCCCTCCTTGTTTCTGCTCCGTTGTTACGTCCGCCTGATTATCACCGTGACTACACTCTTTATTTAGCCACTGCTGATAGCACCATCGGCATGGTTCTGGTCCAAGACGATGATGATGGTACTGAGCATGTCGTTTACTATCTCAGTCGCAATTTACTTGATACAGAAACTCAATATGCCTATGTCAAGAAGTTGGCATTGGCCGCCGTTTGCACTTTCCAACGTTTCTGCCACTATATATTATTACGCACCACAACGGTGATTTCTGATTGCAACCGAATGACGTACATCTTGTCACGTCAGTTACTGGGGGGAAAATACTCAAAATGGATTGTCATCCTTCAAGAGTTCAACTTGGAGTTTACTACAGCCAAGTCTAAGAAGTCCCTCGTCTTCGTTGAGCTGCTTTGCTCCCTACAATTTGTTACCGTACCCTCTCAGTTAGAGGACCATATTCCGGATGAATCTTTGTTCTTGATTAGCACCCTCGATCCTTGGTACGGGGATATTATTATCTATCTTCAGACGTCCTCTTTTCGTCCAGATTTGTCCAAGAATGCTTAGCGATGGATTTTCCATCATTCTCAACCTTATCATATTATTGGGGACACCCTGTACCGTCTCGGCGCTGACTCTATTCTCCGTCGATGTTTGACATTCGACGAAGATGAACGAGTTCTAAATGACTGCCACTCTAGTGCGTGTGGTGGTCATATGTTCGGATATGCTACTGCTCAGAAGATCCTCCATGCTGGTTATTTTTGGCCATCTATTTTTAAGGATTTCATTCTTGCCGTCCGCTCTTGTCATGAGTGCCAAATCTACCAACGAAAGATGCACGCACCTCCTACTCCTTTGCACCTTGTCGTTACTGTCCGCCCTTTTGCTAAATGGGGCATTGATTATATGACCTGTAACCCTCGCTCGGTCGGGGGGCATGGGTATATCATCGTTTCCGTCAGTTATTTCACAAAATGGGCTGAGGCGATGCCTACGCTATCCAATGACGATCAGACAATGGTGAAATTTTTATTCAATCATGTCATTTCATGATTCGGAGTCCCTCAGGCTATCATCACTGATCACGACAAACATTTCCGTAATCATATGATGACTGAATTAACAACCCAGTTGGGCTTGCGGCATGATAGCTCAACACTGTACTATCCTCAAGCCAATGGCCAAGTGGAAGATGTCAACAAAGTTTTGGTCATGATGCTTCAATGCACCATTGGCATGCACAAGTCCAATTGGCATTTGATGTTGTTTTCCGCCTTATGGGCCTACCGAACTTCAGTGAAGGATGCCACCAGGTTCACCCCATTCCAATTGGTTTACGGTCTGGAGGCTACCCTTCCGATTGAGTGTGAGATCCCTTCTCTTAAATTAGTCGTCGAATTGCTCCCAAACACTACTGCGATAGAAGAACGTCTTCTTTACCTAGAGCGTTTAGACGAGACCCGTCGACTAGCCTCTCTAGCCATTGAAGCACAGAAGAAGAGAGTGAAAAATCACTTCGACCATGCTGTCCATCCATGTTCTTTCATTGAAGGAGACTTATTCCTGCTCTATGATCAAGCAAAAGATAAGCTGGGGAAAGGCAAATTCAAGCCTATGTGGCATGGGCCTTACATTGTAAAACGTGTTTTGCAAAAAGGGACCTATGAGCTGATCGATTACGAAGGGAATCCTCTAGATAAGCCCCAAAATGGGCTTTATCTGAAAAAATATTGTGCATGAATGTCATGCATATGATTTGTACATACGTGCATTTTCAGCAGGTGTGTTGTCAGTGTGTGTTTTCATGTTTGGCTTGGTGTGTAGGCATAATTGCCACTTATTGTGTCTTTTGCTTCTTGTGCAAATGTCTGGTACACCTTACATTGGTCTCGCTAATGGTACCTGTCGCAGTACTTGGAACCTTTCTTCTGCGGCGTGGGTGATCTACGATCCTCACGGTGAGTTAGTAGACCTTCAAGGCATTTGTCTGGGTTGCACCACAAACAATGTCGTTGAATATATCACTGTCATTGAATTACTGATTGAGGCTGTCAACCTCGATATTCTTGCATTGGTTGTGAATCTGGATTCTAAACTTGTTGTCCACCAACTTAATGGGCATTATTGCATCAAAGATCATCGGATTTTAAGGTTGTATTTACGTGTTAAATTATTGGAAAGGAATTTTGATTTTATTACATATCAACACAATCCAAGAAGATTAAACACATTGACTGATGCATTAGAAAATCATGTATTAGATAGACATTTACGCAACATGTAATCAAAACATTGTATAGAAGCATTCAAAACACAATAATGAACCATAGAAATATGTATATATATATATCTCGTGTGGCGCACCGAGGCGCTCAAAAAATAAGTGTATATGTCAAAAATAGAGTCTGTGCTCTCCATACATCCGAGACACATGTCTCTCAAAAAATTAGTAGAAAGTAAAACCTAGGTATCTACTGCGGTGGGTTCTACTCTCTATAGCAGACCACTGCTCGTGCGACTCATCTCAAGAGCCTATGCACCCTAGGTGGCACTCCGACAGTATGTCTCTAGTACTCTACAGGGACCTCCTCGATCCCCTTGTAATCCGGGATCCCGTCCGTCAAGCCCTCAAGGTTACGGGCTATCTCCTCCACCGCATTGCCACCAGGGTGAACCAGGGCCAGCTCCATGTTGCCCTGCAGGTCCCTCCGTGCCTCGGGAGCTAGTCCTACCGGCCTCTCTGGTCCCACATCTGCAAGTAACATAAGAGACATTATTAAGACATATGCATGATAAAATCCAAAAACATCATAAAAATCAAAACATAAATAGTGTGGTGTTTCGATCAAGTGTTTACCTCCCTCGTCCCACTGCTCACCCACAGGAAGCAGCATGTCGAGGTCTCCATGGAAATCTGTGCCTACATACGGCCAGTCCTCGACTATGACCTTTTGCCGGTCTAGCCACTCTCGGAACAGCATCCCCCATGATACCAGTCGGCCACCGCCCCCTCGTGGCATGACATGTGCCCAGCGAGTGATGCAGGTCTCTCATGGCCCAGGCACGTATAAGTCCATGCCCTATAGCTGAAGAACTGGTACCCACTCCAACATGAGCGAGATCAGGATAGATCCATACCCGCACTGTTTCGCCTCCCCGCGCCGGCACCTCGTCAGCTGTCTCTTCATGTTGACAGCCATTGGCTTGACCCAGTTATACATGGTCGAGTTAAGGCACTCAAGAGCTAGCTAGACGTGGGTCTTTGTTGCCTCATGTTGGGCTTGGGAGCCTGCCGTCCTCGTCACCATGAACAGTACGAAGCGAAGAGTCAAGTCTTCCACTGTCGGGATTTGTAATTTCCCGCTAGTCGCTGATTTGCGTGCCCCTGGGCACACCCATGCTATCAGCATGTCTAAGGTCTCGCCTTGCACTCGTTGGCCCTCTAAGATCAGCCTCTCACCATGGCGAGACAATCCAGTTAGAAAATATATGTCTGTGGCATCAAATTCAATGTCTTTGCCCTGGATGACGAACTTCCCGTCCGTTGGGTTCCAGGAGCGGATTATCAGCTCTAGTAAGTCGAGTTGTGCTCGAAGATGAGGACTGAGGAAGAATTTTAACAAATCGCACTCAAGTAGGGCTCTTAAGCACCCAGCATCATTAAAATCTTGTTCGTCATTGTCATCATGAGTTCTCTCTTTCCACATAAAAGCCATTTTGTCCTGCGTGAGACGAAAAATTGATTAGAACACTTTTCATGAGCTTAAACATATAAATTATGAAATTTTTTAACTATACAGCACCGTCGCTGCTGTTTGAAAAACAACAGTGATGGCTCGAGGTCAGTCGTTGTTTTTTTCGGTGACCGTCGCGAGAGTACATCTATATCCCGCGATGATCCCAATGGTAGCCAGTGTTAACAATCTCGGTCATCGCTAACCCGAGCGGATCTTCTGCGACGACCGAGAGGCGAATTTGGGTTTCAAAATTCGCCCAAAAACCACCTATCTACCACCAAATTGCATGGAAAAAGCTTTGAAATGGAGTGCAGGGGAGAGATTACTTACTTAGCGAAGTCGCTCAGTTTTGCACACCAAAATGCCAAGGTAAAACTCACAATGGTAAATGGTAAAGATAAACTTACCATACCTCCTTTTATAGTGTTTCTTTCAAAAAATAAAAAATTACAATATATGGTTTGGGTTTTTTCCTTTTATTTTAGGGTTTTTGAGTTTTTTCCCTTGTATCCACGCATATACTATTTTTTTATGTCAAATGGGTCTTATGATTGAAGTGTTTTGTGCAGAACTACAGGTGGCAGGATCATGTCATGCTTTGTATATACTTGGTCCATATTTTGTAAAAAGTCTTCTTTAACGCTCTTTTCTGACTTAAAAGACGAAAAGATTGTCGAATTTACCCTTTTGACTCATTAAACGGGAAAGGCGGTCCACTTTGAGCTCTTTTCCAACCATATAAATTCGAAAAGATCACCGGACCTTTGTCGTTTCAGGTTTGATACTGGTTATGAAACGACGTGTCTTCGATCACTTTTCTACTTTTTCGGATCGAGGTCACTAATTACGAAAAGTACTCCTTGATCGTAATGGTCAAGCAGTTCTCTCAAGTATTATTTTATACTTTTTCGGGCTCGAGAGACACAAATTTACGAAAAAGGACCCCCCTAGAGTTTTCTTTTCCGTGTCTTTTTCAAACTCTCTAAACATGAAAAAGACTCCGAGTTTTTCCTATGTCGGACTCGTTAAAACCTCACAAAATTGGACTCGTCACCATGACGAGACTTGAGCTTCTCCTCCCTAGGGCTTGTTAAACTATCACTAGGTTGGATTCGTCTGAAGGTCGAACTTATATTACAAGCATATGCTATCCCCTTCAAGCTTGTTTCCAAAAATAATTGGGGTACTCGCCAGTAATGGTGGGGGGAAATTTGGAAGTCATCATTGGTTATTTGCGTCAGCTAGTCACTCTTGAACATCGACACTTTTCCTTCTTGTTGGGTTGGGATATCCATACATCGTCATTTGGCCTTCCGGGGTTTTGGATTGCCATTTTTGCCTCATTCCATATGATCCATGTTGTCTCCATCGAGTCTCCAATCCCTTGGTACCAGAATGCTACCACCTCCCAGAGTCGTGTCACCGACATGTTCAAGAGTATAATCCTTCTGCAATTCACACCCTTACCTCCTCCTCTGATACTATTCTTCACCATCTACCACTTGTTCCTTATCTCGTGTCGTTGATGAGGGAAACATTATGGCCCTTCTGCGACGAATCGTCTCCTGTCGACGCCAGCTCATTATCCAGGAGATTGGTCTAGAGATCCCTTTTGGTACCTTGGAGCTTGAATGCTTCAATGGCAAGTTCTTCATGCCTGACGATAGACTTTCATCATTGGTCGTCGATTGGGTGATTCCACGAGTGTTCGACTTCAACTCATTTTTCACACTTGGTGGATTGTACTAGGCAGTACCTTGAGAGCCATTGGCATTATTGGTGGTTTTCTCTCGTGTTTGTTAACTGTTTTCATCATTGGCCAGTAATCAAGCGACTTTCTATCATGCTCGACTTCAGCACATCTGTTCTTATGCTAGAATTTGTACTATGATTGGTTGGGTTTCAAGACCCTGAACTAAGATTACACACATTCGCGTTGCATGGATTGGTTAGTGATTACATACATGACTCTTTGATGGATGGCTATGACCATACCTGAGTCTTCATGGATGGCTGCGACCATACCTTTATCATTATCTTGGTCTTATTAGCTGGGTGGTTGCATCCATACCACAAACCAAGTTCGTATGTCTTTTGGATGGTTGCGCCCATGCTTAGACTACATGTATTTCACTATCAAAGATATCAGGTGTACTTGCGTCTGCATGTTCTTGCAGGTGGTGTTCCAGTTCAGACAATTTCGTAAAGCATTTCACCCCTCCCACTCTCTCGGGCTTCATGCTTTAGGGGGCATCTGTTACACAATAATTTGTCATTGCCTTCACCCCAGACCTTCTACTGTGTCATGTGTCAAATAAACATTCTCATATTAAACAAATGCTCTCTAATGTTGCCAATTGACCCTCATTTCCTAATTTTTCTGCCTCGTCGCGAGAATACACTTAATACATGTGACGAACCCCCATCATAGACAGTCATGTCGCAACCCCGTCACGGGAGTACACCTGTTTCCCACGATGGTCGGATTTCAAGCCCCGGTGCAACGCTAAAAGCTATCTTTAGCGACAGTCGGTCTGCATATATTGCTTCCTAGCGATGTCAGCGCTAAAGCTTAGTTAATGACCAGCGATGATCCAGATTGGGCGAATTTGTTCCAACAGTCGGCCTTCTGGATGTCTCTAGACCTAGTTGTTGGGTCAGTTTGGGTTGCCCTTCCACCTCTGGGATGACAATTCCGTCTTTTGTGCTGCTTGCCTTGAGGATAAGCTCCCTCTCCCTCATTTCATGGAGACTCCTTCTCCTATAAAATCACTCACCATTGCTATGATCTGCTAGTTCTTTTGGTTGTACTGTGCTGCTGTTTCTTTTTAGTTTGGTAGATAGTTTTGGTGTGGGTGTGACAAGTGTGGGATTGCTACATAGTTTGCAAGAAGGTGTGGAGTGCCCTTGACCTTGTGTTAAAGCTTGTGAATGAGAGAGAGATATATTGTTGTTTGGGAGACCCATCTTTGAGAGTGAATTCTTGAAGAAACATACTGGGTAGACCCTCCGAGAAGGCTTGCGACGTCAACACTTGGTTGTAAGCTTTGCTCTTTATTTATTATCAATATAATCAATGATGATTTCCTATGTCTTGTATGTAATTTACTTGATAGCTCGTGAATTCTTGACTTTATGAGTAAATAGATCATTGTTGTTCTCGGTTACATGCTCTGATGTTTTCTTGTGGTGTTTCGGGTTGATTGCTCATCAAGGAGAAGGAAACGGAAGTTGGAGCAGTGTAACGGAAGTTCATCAACCACCGGTTTGAGGTAGGCCTCCAACGATGACTATTTAAGGGAATTAATTGTTGTTTTATCCTTGCTATGACTAGACCCACTCTAGGGCTAGAGGGGTTGCCTCTGTCCGCAGAGGGAACACTTTCCTACTTCACAGCATTTCAGGATATATTCCAATTTTAATTTGTCCTTGAATTAAAATTGAGAATTAAAATTTGAATTTAGTCTCACCAGCTGTTTGAAAAATAATTAATTAATTCATCCTCAGTTAATTAGTTGGAGAAATTCAAACTGGAAGTCTTTGTGAAGTCATGCAACAATTATCGCTTAAATTAAGGAAGTTATCCCTTACTAAGTGTTACAGTGAAAAATGTCTATATAGAACTGCTCTATCCCACTAAGGTGTGACAGCTGCCTTAGAAACAAACAGAGAAAAACTACTTTTGTCTTTCCTTTATGAATTATAGATAGAGAGGAACAGAAAGACCAACCTCTGTCTTGCGCTAATCCTTCGATTTGATCCCTCTCTTCTTTGATAGTCCTAAGCTACCTACTCCCTTGCACGCCCAGCTTCACAAAGTACCTGTAAGATCACAGAAGCATAGCACTATACAAAGACATGGATCTATATTCATAAAAAATCTAGGATCATATGTAAATTGACCATACAAATGTAACAAGCATCAATGATACAAAAGCATGGAGGAAAACTCAAATAGTTTTTATTGATAAACAAGAAAAGATCCAGGAGGAGTTACAACCAGTTGTTCCGACCCAACATCAACCTCCCAGCAAAGAAGCCCCTCTTCACCTCAAATAAAGCATAGATCACCCAACAATCTGATGTTTGTCTTAAAAAACCAACAACAATTCCTTACAATATGCAAAATTCCAGCCTCTAACCTCTCGATCTCTGGGATGAGAGATCTATATATAGATATTTGCAGAGGTGTGAGTCAGCTCTGGGTTTTTTATTAGTGTCTTCTCTTTGATAGTTCTTGATGCCATTTGGAGATATCATTGATCTCTTACTCATCCTTGGGTGATTTTGAGAGGCAAGTGTCCCAGGAGAAGTTTCTGGAAGATTCCATGATCATCCACGTCGCAAACTGTCTCCGCCACTTGTCTTTTCTCGTCCATCGCACCCCATAGAAGGGATTTTTGAAATGCAACACACTTCTCGTGTGTACAAGGTGCAATGCATCACACTCTGGCCATGGAGCAAGTGCAATGATCTAGTTTTGACCAGTTCTGAGTAGTTTTTCATGGAGAACTTCTGGGAGAAGCTGTAATCTGTTGACCTTGTTCCTTTAGGGGTTAGATCAACACTTTTAGGGACTTAGGAGCCCTTGGTTTATGGACATTTCATGCTTGGGGTTGTAGGGCCCAAAAATGTCTATAACAGTTTCCCCCTAAAGCATGAGGTCGTTAATCTTTTGATGTCGGGTGAAATGCTTTATTATGAGGATCCGAAGTTCTTTCAATGCTGAGAGGAGACCTGTAATAAGATACAATACAATACATTATCTTCATAATATTTTCATGTTCTAGCTGAGGCGGGCATTCCCATGCTCAGATTTATAAATTCATTTCCATGTACATAGGAAAGACAATTGTCTGAGTGTAGACTAATGATTCTGATAGAGCCATCATCCTTTTGAGTGGATGATTATCTGTGCAGCAATGATGTACATTTAATGTCTTTATTTCCTTGAATATATCGCAGCCCGGATGGATGAAACTAGATCCGGGGTCTTCAATCTCGTCCGATCTTCACTCAAAGTACAAGTCGATCCATGTGAGAAATGTTCTGAAGTCGAACATGGAAAGACATCGCTTGATTACCAGTCAATGATGTAAACTGTTAACAAGCGCGAGAGGAATCACCGATAATGATAATGACCCTCAAGGTACTGCAGTACAATTTACGTGGTGTGAATAAGGGACTTGGCGTCGAAAACCACGCAAAATCTTTCGGTCGAAGGCCATTGATGTAAACCTGTCGCTGGAAGTGAGAAACTTGCCATTGAGGCATGCAAGCTTCAAAGTACTGAATCGGGTGTTCCTAGATCAACTTCTTGGATAATGAGCTGATGTCGACAAGAAGTGATCCGTCACAGGAGGGCCTTAATGAATCCCACATTAATGACACAAAACAGAGCAAATGATTTTAAATGGAGGTGAAAATGATCTGGTGATATAAGGTTCAGGGTGGCGGTCATGAAAGAATGGAGTATAATGTATGGTAGTGGGTGAGACATAGGTGAATTCTCTGAATGACTTCTCTTGAACATATCGGCGACACTGATGTGGTGGATCAGTAACATTAACCCCAAATGTGGATGGTATGGCGTGACCATGGTGATGTGACCGGTGAATGAAACAACCCAACCCGACTCGGACACGGAGTGGAAGTGTCATGTTCAAGAGCGACTTGCTACCAACAAAGTTTCTTCAAGTTTTCTTCCCAATTTTCCCCAGTCATTGCTGACCAGTACCTCTTTATTTTTGTCAAGCTTGAGGAGGATAACATATGATTGTTCTATAATTTTCCCTTCGGGCAAACCCATCGCTATGTTTTAACGAGCCTAGCGATAGTGAAACTCGTTCTTGTCTATAGACAAGTTTGTCGCTATTATACTTTTAACGAGTTTAACGAAAAAGATAACTCGGTCCTTTTCAATTTTAGAGAGTCTGAAAAGGAACGTAAAGGTAACTCCAAAATTCCTTTTTCATCATCTAATCCCTTAAGTCCGAAAAAGTATAAAACAATACAGAAGGGATGAATTTTCGATACTTTTAACGAGCCGAAGAAAACAAGCGCTCGATCTTTTTGTGTAATAATCCCTCAGGTCCAAAAAGATTAAAATCTAGAGGAGGGATAGCACTTCCTGTCCCTTTAACGAGCTGGAGAGGCCAATGGCTCGGCAATCTTTTCATATTTTACGAGTCAGTTGAAAAGAGCTTAAAGGAGACTCGTCTTTTGAGGAACGAGTGATAAAATGGGTAGTAGCTAATTCCAGGTAAGGTTTGGAATTTTCCAATCACAGCAGTGTCACAAGGATGGCTAGTGAAATCACTCTTCGCAGCTGTTCCTCAAAATGGGTAAACAATCAAATGGAGGTGAATGATCGGCCAATGAAAAAGTGGAGGTGACGGTGCAAACACGACCAAGGCTTTAATGGCTGATGTACTACATTCACGATGGCTATTTACTGGGGAATAGTTCATTTTTTAACGAGCTTAAATGCGGGTGGAAACATTTGCTCATGTCTTATGTTTATTTTTTAACGAGCTTGAACTATGTGCTAAAACTGCTCGATTAATCCAGTTGTATGATAATAATGTCTCATATAAAACGACAATTTTTAGAGTTTTGCCCCACATCCTTCTTTTATGCAAGTTAGGAGACGACCAATCCTACGAGTTTAAAGGGTTAGAGGTCCTAAAAATTTAAAAAATAAATAGTCGCTCTTTGCCTGCACTCCAAAAGGTTTGCATGCCCCCAGGTATAAAACAGAGTTTCAAGGTTACCCCTTCTTTAGTCCGTTAAAACATTTTTTTTACCGAGAGAGGCCTACCTCTTACAGGTTACCCAAAGATTGTTCTATTCACAGCGCAAACAAAACACTTCTTCGGCGATGTCTACCGAGATAAACAAAGGTGAGTGAAGGAGGCTACTCCACTCACATAACTTTGAAAAGAGAATCTTGTTCTAGAATAACCCCCTCTTCCAATCACGGACGGGAGTACAGACTAGTCATATTCTCTCGCGGAAACCTACCCTATACTCGGAGTTTTCCTGCCGAAGCAGACCAGGGTGCATGCCCCCTGGGTTTCAGTCATGTCCCTCTGAATCAATCGCGCTCATTGGGTGGACGGACTGGGACTGAGACATTTCTTGCGTGAAAAGACCATTTAGGGATGGTATATGACTATTTGCTATGCGTGATCCGAGAAATGAAAGCTGGTCTACGAGCTTGACCACTCTTCCTTCGTGCGGAAAACACATCACTCTAAAGAGTGATGAGACAATGGCTCTCATGTAATAAATATAGTCTCGTCCAAGGAGTAGATTGTAATCCAGGGGTCCTTGAACTACCATCACGTTCATGTGAACGGTTTTCCCTCTCAATGTTATGGGCACATTGGGAAGGATCCCTAACGGTCGACTCGTTCCTTTATCAAAGCCTGTCAGATTTCTCATCTCAGGCAAAAGCGATGGCGAACCAAACGCTTTCCAAGTAGTTGAGGAAAGGATACTCACAGAAGCCCCCTCATCTATGATGGTACCAGCCATAACCATTCTATATATTTGAACAATAAATCGGAATGGTATACTAGCCAGTAAACAGGATTTGCCTAGTTGATTCCAGTTGAAGGAGACAACTAGGTTGCTTGGAGGTGGGACCGAATAGACGACTGGGTACGACTCTGACGAACTTCCTTCCTGCGGTAAAGGAACGGGTAAATTGCCCCCATGTTCATTGGAGTCCGTGCTTATGAAAAGAATTTGGACGGTGTCATCCTTGTTCTCTTCAGTGAGTGTATCATCTGAAGATGGAACCTATGAAGGCAAGACTGGGTCAACTGCCGCCTCGACCTTTTGACTTTTGTCTGGTATGGATTCAGATGGTTTATCTTCAATGGTAGATGCTTCAGCCGACCACCTGAGCGGGCCAGCCGGATTTTCAACTGGTGACGGACTCGGAAAAAGTTTTTTTATATCCAGGAGGAAGTCGTGACAGTGAAACCAGACGATCGTCCAAAACTCTTTTAGCCTCGTCTAAGAAGGGACAACGGTGGACGACATGATTGCCTTCGCACAGTTTACAAGGAAATCTATATTTTCCTTTTTGTCCTGGGGCTTCACTTTCACTAGTTGACGGTGTGTTTTCAACATTATCATCAGAGGTTGACGACACCGGGTTGTGCCAATGGGGAGACCAGTCCCTTAAGATCCGAGGGATGCAAGGACAATCTCTGTGATAGTGGTCTCCCTTGAAAATGACACATGGCGATTTAGGCCTGGTCGGTGCAATGTGTGGATTTTCGTTAGACGACACTCATTTGCCCCCATTCGCTTTTGGCTCCTTCTTCTTCTTCTCTTTCTTCTTCTTTTCCATCTTCTCCTTAGGTACTTGACTTTTGGCTTTACCAGCCCCATCAAGCGAAGAGGAAGGAGGAGAGGAAGAATTAGAGGAAATAGAAGGTTGGTGGGTAACTCTGGACTCGTCTAATTGCTGATTTGATTGTTCAGGAATAGTGGTGTTCTGAACGACAGAGGTTGAGAAGAGCCATACAGGCAAACCAATTGTCAGTCCTGGAAGCGACAATGTGGCCATATGGGGTGCACCATCATCTCCCCAAGAGGAGAAGGGACTAGGATTTCCTGCAAGGGGAATTCCTTGGTTGGTGGACTCCATTTTCTCAACCCAAGATCAACGTAGGAAAGGGGTAATGAATATTCCGTTTAAAATAAATTTTAGACGCTTTGACACAACTTGTTTTTTTAGTTTTTAAGAGTCGAGAAAAAACAAAAGATGACTCTAGTCTCCTTCGATTTTTAATGAGCCTGAAGTGACAAGTGCTCAGATGGACCTTTTCCGTTAAGGAGTCTGAAAAGGAACGAAAGGGACTGCTCTGGAAGTCTAGGTAGAGGGAGTACCAAACCAATCGCAAAACTGCAGAATACTTTTTAGGGTATGGCAGTCAATCTTCCCGAATGTTGTGTTCAGTGCATTGCGATCGATAGGGCGGCAGACACGGCTTCCTATGGATAAAGGATTTAAGCCTATAGGGGTCTCCCAAAATATACTCGACGGTATGTGGGAGCACAAGTCCGTACTGGCACTTATCGTCTCAAAGTGGAGGAATCACCCAACCATCAGTGAGAACAACAGTTACCAGGCTTTACGACGCTGGAATAAGTCTCTAGCCTAGACCTCTAAATGTTGTGCGTTAAGTTCCAAAGCGTTGTTAGATTCATTGAATTTATTTTAAGTTGATATTTTTTATGAAGTTTGCCTTTCGGGTTCACCATGAGATGTAGATGTAATTCCTAAAATGCAATCTAAGATGATAAACAAACTTTTTATCTCTTTTATGCAATGAAAATCCTAGCTACTAGGGAAAAGAAAGACAGAATCTTTTCACAAAGAGCAAAGAGCACACTGTAAATGCACTTTCCTAAATCAAGCCAAACAAACTGTTTATATGCAAATGCACGTGCATGTATTTTTTTTCGACTTTCTTAGTATATGGATGCTAAAAAGAAAGCTGATGCACAAGTCTGAATTTCTTTTCAAGCGACAAATATAAACAAGTTTCTTTTCGAAATCAAAAAATGGAGACAGACACAACACCTTACGATTTTGAAATGAATACTCGTTTTTTGGCACTAGAAAATCACAAATTCAGACCAAAAGCAATAGTAACAGGATAATCAACCATCAACAGCAATCAAACTCTTTCCTACGATTGAAATCAACACTTGCGACAGATTCAAATCAAAGGACGACAGTACGATTATGCTACTTTTGCAAAGGAGAACAGTAAATGACTCAACAAACACACAAAAACATCTACATTTATTTTGTACAAAGGAGGCGGAATAATAGCAAGGTAAAGGAGTTTCAAACAGACATATACTGATCACAGGCAGCAAAATTCAGGAATAGAACTGGAAAGAATGAACCATAGAAGCCACAACTGCACAGAGCTAGTCTGATCAGCGCAACTGTAACACAGAGAATCTGAAATGCAGCGCAGGTTGTCCACTCGGGAAGTGCGCTGAAATTCAGAATCTCTGAACAGTACCTGCGCTGGGCCAGAAACGAGACTCTATTCGGGTTCCGGGTCACAGTTTGCAGTTCAATTCTTGGTTTTTGGCCGAGTAAAAAGCAATCAGTAATTCAACAATCAGGGGTAGATCTAAGGAGGATATAAGAGCTATCACAAGGGCAATCAGATAGTTTGTGAATCAATTGTTTAAATCATAAAAAGATCCAGTGAATGGATTGAAGCAGCAGTTGTCTATTTTGCATTTCTTATGGCAAATGTAGTTGGAATGCTACTTATAAGTTTATGAAACAAACAAATAAAGAATGATAAACAAACAAACTAATTAGCTCCCCAGCGGAGTCGCCATTTTGTTATAGGGAAAAGTGTCTATATAGAACTGCTCTATCCCACTAAGGTGTGACAGCTGCCTTAGAAACAAACAGAGAAAAACTACTTTTGTATTTCCTTTATGAATTATAGATAGAGAGGAACAGAAAGACCAACCTCTGTCTTGCGCTAATCCTTCGATTCGATCCCTCTCTTCTTTGATAGTCCTCAGCTACCTGCTCCCTTGCACGCCCAGCTTCACAAAGTACCTGTAAGATCACAGAAGCATAGCACTATACAAAGACATGGATCTATATTCATAAACAATCTAGGATCAGATGTCAATTGACCATACAAATGTAACAAGCATCAATGATACAAAAGCATGGAGGAAAACTCAAATAGTTTTTATTGATAAACAAGAAAAGATCCAGGAGGAGTTACAACCAGTTGTTCCGACCCAACATCAACCTCCCAGCAAAGAAGCCCATCTTCACCTCAAACAAAGCATAGATCACCCAACAATCTGATGTTTGTCTCAAAAAACCAACAACAATTCCTTACAATATGCAAAATTCCAGCCTCTAACCTCTGGATCTCTGGGATGAGAGATCTATATATAGATATTTGCAGAGGTGTCAGTCAGCTCTGGGTTTTTTATTAGTGTCTTCTCTCTGATGGTTCTTGATGCCACTTGGAGATCTCATTGATCTCTTACTCATCCTTGGGCGATTCTGAGAGGCAAGTGTCCCAGGAGAAGTTTCTGGAAGATTCCATGATCATCCACCTCGCAAACTGTCTCCTCCACTTGTCTTTTCTCGTCCATCGCACCCCATAGAAGGGCTTTTTGAAATGAAACGCACTTCCCGTGTGTACAAGGTGCAATGCATCGCACTCTGGCCATGGAGCAAGTGCAATGATCCAATTTTGACCAGTTCTGAGTAGTTTTTCATGGAGAACTTCTGGGAGAAGCTGTAATCTGTTGACCTTGTTCCTTTAGGGGTTAGAACAACACTTTTAGGGACTTAGGAGCCCTTGGTTTATGGACATTTCATGCTTGGGGTTGTAGGGCTCAAAAATGTCTATAACACTAAGGAGATAAGGATGAGTTGTATTTGAGTTGTAATTATTTAGTTCAGTTAAGTCCAGTTAGATTAGTTCCAAACAGTTTGTGGAACTGATTATGAGTTCAGTCAGTTAATGCATTCATGCATGCAACTAGTGTTCTCCAGATAACTGAATATTCTCTCATAAATAACTCATGCATGTCAGTTCAAACAAAGACCCAGTTGAGATTAAAGTCAGGGAAAATGTACTATCAGTTGCTAGAATTTTCCTATAAGAAAATCTCTTACATGCAAAAGGATTTTTATTCCTTGAGGATTGCGCAATTTTACAATGTGTTGGAGCAATGTGTGAGATCAGTGTCACACAAGGTTAGATCAGGAGCACCCAGGGAAAACAGCGCAAGGAAATAGGAGGATTGGAGGATCGAGGGAAAGGCATATGTGTTTTCTATTCTGTCTATGAGTAGCAGTGAGGGATTGTACTGAGAGTTGAAAAATTGTGAGAGCTAAAGCTTTGTGTAATCCTGAGATATTTCCACTTGTATGATAATAAATATAGCGTGGTTTTTAGCTGAGGCTTTCCCCAGAGTATTCTTCTGTGTTTCATGTGTGATTCTTCTTCTCTGTTATATGTGTTATGTTTGATCTTTCTCAAAATCGATTAAGCTTCTGCAAGTTTGATGGTAGAAGTAGATTAAGTATTTTGCTTTAGTAAATTTCATAATCAGATTAATCTATAGTGAGAATTTATATTAGTATCAGAGCAAAGGTGATCAGAGTTGTAAACAGCATACTAAGGAGGGAAAAGTTTGAAGTTTGAAGTTCTTGATTGCAGGTACAAAATTGATTTCTTATCACACCTCAAAATTCACCAATGGTGTTCAATGGATTAAGACTCGAGTATGCCCTGGATGGAAACTTGAATTACACAGTATGGAAGGATCGCATGGAAGTAGTTTTAAAAGAAAATGGTTTGAATGACTTCATTGATCAAGAAGTCCCCAAGCCAGCAGCAGCTAATGCCCAAGAATTGGTGGAATGGAAGAAGTGTGTGGCAAGAGCGACGAGGATTCTTCTGGAGGGAGTTTGAGACCATATTATCTCGAGTATCCATGGGAAGGAGACTCCATTTTCAATGTGGAAGACATTGAAGGACCTATATCAGAGCATCAACGACCATAGGAAGCTAGTGTTGTAGGACAAGCTTTGGAAAATCAAGTTTGAAAAGGGCGACACGGTTTCTACATATCTGTACAAGCTCACCACTTGCATAGATGAGCTTGGAAATCTAGGAATCGTGACAACCGATGATGATATGGTGAGTCTTGCTCTCCTCGGTCTTCCTAAGAGCTGGCATAGATACTAGGACTCAGTGAATGGAAGAGAGAAACTGCCAGATTGGGAACAACTTTGGTCAGATCTGATGCAGGAGGAGATCAGGAGGAGCACCAGAGATGGTTCTTCATCTAAGCATGATGATGAAGAAAATCTAGCCTTAGAAAGTAAGGCGAGGAAAGGGAAAGGTAAGGCTTCCCATTCCAAATTGAGTTCTCCCATGGTGGGAAGAAGATTGACAAATGTAAAGTGAGATGCTTTAATTGTCATGAGGTGGGTCATTATGCAACTAATTGTCCATTGAAGAAATCCAATAAGGGATCCTTGAAAGGATAAGAAGGTGAGGTACTGGCCTCTTAGTTTGAATTGGATTTTACCCTCATCGCATGCATGGTTTCATCGATGGTGGGTTGTGTTTGGTACCTGGACAATGGAGCCTCATTGCACATGACCGGCGATAAGAGTTTATTCAGTACCTTGGAGGAGAACGACCTCAAGATGCGCATAGAGATGGGCAATGATGGAAAGTACCGTGTTTCAGGTGAAGGTACGGTTGTGTTTCAGAGGGAGAATGGTGCTCCTTTCACTCTGACTAATGTAAAGTATGTACCTGGACTGAAGAAAAACTTGGTATCAGTCATGATGTTGGAAGACAAAGGTTATGATGTAGTCTTCAGTAAAGGAAAGGCGTTCCTGAGACACATAGCCACGGGTCAGACCAAGAGGGTTGGGATTCGAGTGAAGAATCTCTACAACCTGGAGGTAGATGATTGTGTTGCATTGAGTTCCAAAGCAGAATTGGTGCAAAGCCAAGATATTGGCGAGTTATGGCATAGGAGGTTGGGCCACTTGCATCATGGGGCCTTGAAGACTCTGCTCAGATTTCTACTGGACTTCCCAAAGGTAAACTTGAGCAAGTGGACACATGCAAAGGTTGTACCTTGGGTAAGTATGCAAATTCTTCCTTTCATGATTGAGACAGTCGAGCTAAAGAAATCTTGGAGCGAGTTCATACAGATGTGTGTGGAACATTATCGACAGCCTCCACCGCTAAACAAAGGTATTATGTGATTTTCATTGATGATTTTTCTCGTAAATGTTGGATCTATTTCATGCAGAAGAAGGATCAAACCTTCTAAAGGTTTTGTGAGTTCAAATCCTTGGTTGTGAAAGAATCAGGAAAGAAGATCATGGCCTTAAGAAGCGACAATGGTGGAGAGTATGTCTCTCAAGAGTTTAAGGACTTTTGTGCAGTCGAAGGAATTAAATGGGAGTTGACAACACCTCATAACCCACAACAAAATGGGGTGGCCGAGAGGAAGAAGAGAATGATTGTGGGGGCAGTTCGGGTGATGCCGCATGACCAAGGCCTACCACTTCATTTGTGGGTTGATGTATGCAATACAGTGGTCTATTTGTAGAATAGAAGACCGCGTTGCATACTTGAAATGAAGACACTAGAGGAAGCTTTCTCCAGGAAGAGACCAGATGTGGGTCACTTCAAGATCATTGGCTCATCGGTTTATTGCCATGTCACCAAGGATGCCCAAAAGAAACTAGATCCAACAACAGAGTTAGGGATACTTGTGGGGTACACTTATACACCCCACAATTATCGGGTGTATTTTCCTACCGGTCAGAGGACAGTGGTTTGCAGAGATCTTAAGTTTGATGAGCAGAAGGCCATGTGAGTTTCCCTTGAGAGGGAGCTCCAACTACATGTTGTGGAGGAACTTTTGGTTCCTAAGAAGGAGGAGCCTCAGACTGATGTGGAGCAGCCGCATGTAGAGGTTCCAGGAGTGGAGACATCCACTCATATAGAGTCTTCCAGAGATGGGTAGAAGTGCACGAGAGAAGCTAACAGATTTTTGTCAGATGCGAGAGAGAATGTGGGAGAACCATCTTCTCAGCACAGACATAGGAGGTCACCTGATAGGTACACTGGATACATGGCCCTTGTTGGGGAATGTGTTGAGACCGAGCCATCTTCCTTCGAGGAAGCAGTGCAGCAACCAATTTTGGTTGATGCTATGGTGGAGTATGACTCCATAGTTCGGAATGGTGTTTGAGATGTGGTTCCAAGACCGAAGAACAAGTCAGTTGTGAGTTCCTATTGGATTTACAAGGTAAAGCAAGCTACTAATGGTAGTGTAGAGAAACATAAGGCAAGGTTTGTTGCTCGTGGTTTCTCACAGGTTGAGGGGATCGACTATGATGAGACTTTTTCTCCTGTAGCAAGGTACTCATCTATCACATCGATGTTGGCACTATCAACACAGTTGGGTTGGAAGATCCATCAGATGGATGTGAAGACTACATTCCTCAATGGAAAGATTGAGGAAGAGGTGTACATAGAGCAGCGAGAAAGTTTTGAGACCTTCGATCGTGAGTCGCATGTGTGCCGACTCAAGAGAGCTTTGTATAGGCTGAAGCAAGCACCTCATGCTTGGTACACCAGGATTGACAACTACTTCACCGAGTTGGGCTTCAGAAAGAGTGAAGCGGATGCAAACTTGTACCACATCATGGTAGAAGTTAAGCAGTTGATCATTGTTCTTTATGTTGATGATCTGATATTGACAGGTGATGATCAGTTGATCATGTCTTGCAAGGAAGACCTTGCAAGAGAGTTCGAGATGAAAGACATGGGTCTCATGCACTACTTTCTAGGCATGGAAGTGTGGCAGAAGGATGGGAAGTTGTTTGTGTCTCAAGGCAAGTATGCTAATGAGATACTCAGGAGATTCCACATGGAGAAGTGCAAGCCCATATAGACTCCTCTAGCAGGTAACTGGAGGAAAGAGGATGCTACTCCAGGAGAAGTAGTAGAAGCTACTGTATATCGGCAGCTTGCGGGTTCACTGATGTACTTAGTGAACACACGACCAGATTTGTGCTATGCGGTGAACTAGCTGATTCAAGCTATAGTTCAGCCTACCAAGTTGTTTTGGAAGGTGGCTAAGCATATTTTGAGATACCTCAGAGGCACATCTCAATATGGATTATGGTACAGACGGCCAGAGGGAGTGAAGCTACAGGGCTTCACAGATGCAGATACGGTAGGGAGTCCATCAGATCCGAAGAGCACATCAGGAGGAATTTTCAACCTTGGTTCAGTTGTATTTTCTTGGTACAGTAGGAAACAGAGGTCAGTTGCACTCAGCTCAGCAAAGGCTGAATACATGGTTGCAAGTCAGGCAGCAAGTGAGGCCATTTGGATGCAAAAAATTCTAGTTGGTTTATTTGATCAAATGATAGATCCAACTATGATCTATTGTGATAATCAAAGTTGCATCAAACTCTCTGAGAATCCAGTATTTCATGATAGGTCCAAGCATATTGACATTCGGTATCATCATCTCAGACACTGTGTGGCGAGGAGGATCATGTTGTTGCAGTATATTTTGACCGAGGAGCAAGATGCTGACATTTTGACTAAGGCATTGTCAAAGTGTAAATTCAAGTTCCATATAGACGGGATCGAGGTGGCAGATAATCCCTTTCTTGTTGAGAGGGAGTGTTGAAAATAACAACAAGAAATGATAAAAATAGCATTGCTATGGATAGAATTTCAGGATATATTCCAATTTTAATTTGTCTTTGAATTAAAATTGGGAATTAAAATTCGAATTTAGTCTCACCAGTTGTTTGAAAAATAATTAATTAATTCATCTTGAGTTAATTTGTTTGAGAAATTCAAGATAGAAGTCTTTGTGAAGTCATGCAACAGTTATCCCTTAAATTAAGGAAGTTATCCCTTACTAAGGAGATAAGGATGAGTTGTATTTGAGTTGTAATTAGTCAGCTCAGTTAACTGAGTTAAGTCAAGTTATATTAGTTCCAAACAATTTGTGGAATTGATTGTGAGTTCAGTCAGTTAATGCATGCATGCATGCAACTAGTGTTCTCCAGATAACTGAATATTCTCTCATAAATAACTCATGCATGTCAGTTCATACAAAGACCCAGTTGAGATTAAAGTCAGGGACAATGTACTATTAGTTGCTAGAATTTTCCTATAAGAAAATCTCTTGCATGCAAAAGGATTTTTATTCCTTGAGGATTGTGCAGTTTTACAGTGTGTTGGAGTAGTGTGTGAGATCAGTGTCACACAAGGTTAGAGCAGGAGCACCCAGGGAAAACAGCGCAAGGAAATAGGAGGCTTGGAGGATAGAGGGAAAGGCATATGTGTTGTCTATTCTGTCTATGAGAAACAGTGATGGATTTTAATGAGAGCTGGATAGCTATGAGAGCTAAAGCTTTGTGTAATCCTGAGATATTTCCACTTGTATGATAACACAGATAGCGGGGTTTTTAGCTGAGGCTTTCCCCAGAGTATTCTTCTATGTTTCATGTGTGATTGATTCTTCTTCTTTGTTATATGTGTTCTGTTTGATCTTGCTCAAAATCGATTAAGCTTTCGCAACTTTGATGGTGGAAGTAGATTAAGTATTTTGATTTAGTAAATTGCATAATTAGATTAATCTACAGTGAGAATTTCTACAGGAAGTCAAGGTGGTAGAGGAAGATCTACAACACCTAGAGATGGAGCTAGTAGATGCTCGAATCATCATACACCCAAAGAAGGTGATGTACGTGGCAGAAGGAGTTTTTTTAGAGGAAGAGGAGGCAGAGGTAGAGGTAGAGAATTCAAATGTAACAAACTAGTATATAGAGCCTATGAGTGCCCAGAAAACGTAGGAACAAATCATAGAAATGTAATTGTTGCTCAGACTGAAGAGAAAGCGGAAAAGGTGACAGAAGAAGAAAATGTACCAGAAAAAGGGGAATCTTTGGTAGTTAGCAAAGTTTTGTTAAAGCCAGCAAAGGAAGTTGTTGAACCAGCACAAAGAAAGACTTTGTTCAGGATTATGTGCAAGGTTCAAGGAAAACGTTGTCAAATGGTAATTGATAGTGGAAACACTGATAATTTGGTCTCTACAAAAGTGGTGGAGAAGTTGAAATTAAAGACAAAGAAACATCCAACACCTTATAAGGTGTCATGGCTTCAAAAAGGACATCAACTGTTAGTGAATGAACAGTGTGAAGTGGAGTTGCAGTTGGGCAAATACAAAGACAAAATTTTGTGTGATGTGATGCCTATGGATGTGTGTCACATATTGCTGGGAAGACCTTGGCAATATGACAGAGGATCTATGCATGATGGGAAAAAGAACACATACAAATTTGGTAAAGATGGTATTAATCATACATTGTTGCCTATGGAAGAAGAGGATGCATCAAGAAAATCTGATCCAAAGACTCTATTGCTGAGTGGAAAATAATACTTGCAGCAGACTGAAGAGGATGAGGTAAATTTTGCATTAATTTGCAAACCCAAGGTAATAATTACTTCCACTAAAATTTCTGATTTGCCAATTGAAATTCAAGAGATGCTGGAGAATTCTTGTGATATCATTGTATATGATTTGCATAATGAGTTACCACCCATTCGAAAAATCAGTCATCATATAGATTTGATTCCAAGGGAAAATCTACCAAATAAAGAAGCTTACAGGATGACTCCCACAGAAAATGAAGAAATTAGGAAACAGGTTCAGGAACTATTAGATAAAGCACTGATTAGAGAGAGCTTGAGTCCTTGTGCAGTGCCAATAGTTTTGAGTCCAAAGAAAGATGGAGGCTGGAGAATGTGCACTAATTCAAGAGAAATCAACAAAATAACAATCAACTACAAATTTCCTTTACCTAGAATTGAAGATTTGATGGATTGGTTAAGTGGAGCAAGATAGGTTACAAAGTTGGATTTAAAAAGTGGTTATCATCAAATAAGGATTAGAGAAGGTGATGAATGGAAAACTGCTTTTAAAACAAATGGAAAACTGTATGAATGGATGGTAATGCCTTTTGGGTTATCAAATGCTCCTAGTACCATTATGAGGCTTATGAATGAAGTGTTGAAAGAATTTATTAGTAAATTTGTAATAGTATATTTGGATGATATATTAGTTTACATCAGATCTAAAGAGGAACACATGAGACATCTGAGTTATGTCTTACAGAAGCTGCAACAAGAAAAATTACTGCTAAATTTAAATAAATTTCCATTCATGAAGGAAGAGTTGGTATATTTGGGCTTTGTTGTTTCTACTAATGGATTAAATATGGATCCAGAGAAGATAAAGGCAATCATAGAGTGGCCTTCACTGAATTTTAGTAAGATCAATGCTTCTGTTATTGACACTATAAACAAGGATAAACAACCATTTAAATGGACTACTGAAGCAGAGAAGAACCTCCAACTGTTGAAAAGAAAGGTCACTGAAAAACCTATTTTGATTTTGCTCGATTTTAATAAGCCTTTCCAAGTGAAATGTAATGCTAGTGGAGAAGCTATAGGCGGTGTTTTAAGTCAAGAGGACAGACCTGTAGCTTATTTCAGTGAAAAACTGAATGAGTCAAAGAAGAAATATTCTTCTTATGATAAGGAGTTTCTTGCAGTTGTACAGTCATTGAAAAAGTGGAGACATTATTTGATCTCTAAGGAGTTTATACTTTATTAAGACAATCATGGATTGCAGTACATTATGCAATAGCCAAAGCTTAGTCAGAAACATGCAAAATGGGTAGAATATCTTCAAAGTTTTAATTTTGTATTAAAGCATATAAATGGCCAATCAAACAAGGTAGCAGATGCCTTAAACAGAAAAAGCATTTTAGTTCAAGAAAGTCAAATTCAAGTGTTAGGTTTTGATTTTCTTAAGGAATTATATGAGAAGTATTTAGATTTTAAAGAGGCATTTTAAGCTTGTAAAATTCCTGTTTTGTTAGACAGAAGTAAGTGGCTGGATTTTTTCTTGAAAGAAGGGTTGTTGTTTAAAAGAAATCAGCTGCGCATACCAAATTGTTCTACGAGAGAAAATTTAATCAAGGAGAAACATAGTGGTGGACTTGGAGGACATTTTGGTGCAGAAAAGACTTATGAGCAGTTGAACCAGTTTTATTTCTGGTCGAAGATGAGATCTGAAGTGGAGAAGTATGTTAAAAATTGTAAAGTCTGTCAGTATGCAAAGGGAAGAAGCCAAAACA
This sequence comes from Pinus tabuliformis, assembly GCA_031772625.1. Taxonomy (NCBI): domain Eukaryota; kingdom Viridiplantae; phylum Streptophyta; class Pinopsida; order Pinales; family Pinaceae; genus Pinus; species Pinus tabuliformis. The sequence goes on from CM062817.1 coordinate 1,897,866,107, forward strand.
CAGGTTTGTATGTTCCATTACCTATTCCAGATAGACCTTAGGATATGGTAAGTATCGACTTCATTTTGGGTTTATTAAAAACTCAAAGAGGAAATGATCCAATTTATGTTGTAGTTGACAGATTTTCTAAAATGGCACATTTTATTCCATGTTATAAAACCAGTGATGCTACTCACATTGCTAATCTGTTTTTTAAGGAGATTGTAAGGTTGCATGGGTTACCTAAGAGCATTGTTTCAAACAGAGGTACCAGATTTGTTGGTCATTTCTGGAGAACATTGTGGAAGAAACTTGGTACTAAACTGAGTTTCAGTTCAGCTTATCATCCTCAGACTGATGGACAAACTGAAGTTGTAAACAAAAGCTTGGGTAATCTTCTGAGAAGTCTTACAGGTGAACATCCAAAATAGTGGGATCAAATTTTGGCACAAGCTGAATATGCTTATAATGATTCTCCTAACAGGAGTACAAGGCAGAGTCCATTCCATATATTTTATGGAATGCACCCAAGAGGAGTGTCTAAATTAAGAGACTTGGGAAAATCTAAAATGAGAAGTGCTAAAGGAGAAGATTTTGCTTCAGAGATTCAAGCAATACATGAACAGGTAAAGTAGTAGTTACAGAATATCAATATAAAGTACAAGAGCGGAGCAGATTTGAAGAAGAGAGAAGTTAATTTTGAGGTTGAAGATTTGGTTTTAGCACACCTGCCAAAGGAAAGATTTCCAAAAAGGGAGTATAACAAGTTAAAATTTAAGAAAATTGGACCATGCAGAGTCTTGAGGAAATTTTCTGCAAATGCATATGAAATTGAATTACCCCCTGATATTGAAATATCTCCAATTTAGAATGTTTCTGATTTGTACAGGTATGAAAGTGGAAATGCAGAGATAAGGAAGAACAAGAGGTTGATTGGGTAAAACAGTTACCACCAGCAAAGGCATTGCAGCCAGAACATATTTTAGACAATATAGTGTTTAAAAGGACAAGAGGACATGAGTATTTTTAGTATTTGGTTAAGTGGAAAGATCAACCGATTGCTGATGCTACCTGGATGACAGATGCCATGCTACAGAAGTTGGGCAGTTCTGTAGAAGAGCTCATGGACAGGATCCCATGAAGAATTTTGTCCTTAGGAGTTTGATGCAGGAGAATGAGGCTTTAAGACAAAAGGCTTCGAATTTTATTCAAAAAATACAAAAAAAAAAAAAGGAATTACAAGCAAAGGAGTGGGATCCTTTAGCTGTCACTTTACAAAGCTTTCTAGATAGGATTTGAGCTAGAATTCAGGGATTTGGATTATCTTGTAATTAATTCAAGTAGTTAGGCTTAGTTGAGATTCTCGAGGATAATATCATGCAGATTAGATAGGCTTAGGCAGTTTCGAACCATAGATTTAGGATCTGGTTGTTGTATGTACTGGTATTTATGTAAGTTTTGAATTAGTGTAATGGGATTTGGCTAAGGAGGATTTGATTGTAAAGTTTGGAATCTCTCTGTAACTTTGTGTATACTGTGCATGAATGGTCAATCCCGAAGGTTTTAATTTCCTGCGAAATAATTCTGAGTTCTGTTGATTTCTAGTTTGGCCCCTTTAGAACTAGACTCTGTATAATCTTGTGTTATCGCAATTAAATCTTCACTCGCTGTGTATTAAATAGTCTAGATATGTTTTAATAAATATAACATACAGACAGGCTAAACTTGGCGGAAGTGAAAATTCTTGGCGGAACGAAGAAAACCCTGACAAAATTCGTGAGAACCCCAAGAGAAGATCTGAACCGTCTGATCGACAAGAAATAGATCTAACGGTGATCGCATGCTAACAAGCGTGGACGTTAATTCCAAAAATGAACACGATAAATTATAAAACTGAGTTAATAGCTCAGTTAATCATGACCGTCCGCTTGAAGGAGTCAGATCCGATGGTGATCGCGTCGAAAAATGCACGGGAGTTAATATAAATTTCGGACGTGATATTTTATCGATTGTGGTTTAATCCAGTTGAATTCTGGATCGATCACAGCCGTTCATTAAGAAGGGACGAGATCCAACGGATATCGCTCCGGAATATGCACGTGGGTTAACTTAAATTTCAGACCCGAGAAGGCTATGAACTACAGTTGTATTTCCTTTCGGTTCCGTGGGAAAGGTGAAGGTTTGCCATATATCGAGTAAATTAACCAGTTCTGCTATTTTAGCATAATAGATAAAACTGGAGGTTGATGACTGATTCTCCAAAGGAAACCCGGCAAGAAGTTCCCCACAAGCTTGAGGAGATCGTTTCTGTTTTTGAATGATTATCCTTAACACCTACAACCAGCCCACCAATAACTAAACTAATATTACCAAAACTGCATATCAAAATAGGGTAATAGCCAATGATCTAATCAATCAAAGGATAAGGGGTCTCATCAAGAGCCAGCTTGTTCAGTTTAGTTACAACTGGTGAATGGCATTGTCATTATTAGGTTACCAAGCCTAGACAATGTCTTTTAAATTTCAAAAGAAAATTACATGAAAAGAAAAGAAAGGTCCTAAGGAAAAAGAAAAATCAAATGAATATCATTTTGAATTTTGAAAATTGCTTCGAATGGGACAATGAATCATTGTTGGTTAAAAGGTAACCCTGTCGAGGCTATGAATGCCTGCTGGCAGCAGAGGCTCTATCTGTGATAAATGAGAAAACCAAAAAACTAATTTGTAGAAAGCACCTGCTATATCTCTTTAAAATCTTAGAATTGACTGATGCAAACATCTGTATTTTTATCACTACAAGAGTAAAGTAGTTGAATAGATAGATTTAGTGAGAGATTATGATTTCAGAGGAATATTATTTAGGATATAACTCATGTAATTATTATCCCTATAACTTTTCTTATTCTGAAAGTTCTTAGAAATTTCAAAAGATCAATCAGAGATAGCTAGTTCTCCCAAGTGAATCGCCAATTGTTGTACTATGTAACAACCCCCTCATTTATACGAATAATGGTTGATATTTTACATATAAATGGGGTCCCTTTTTAAATTTTTTGTATTCTTTGAAAAATAAATCCTAACTCAGAAATTTCCTTGTAAACTCTTAGAAAACAACCCAAGTTTAGGATCTTTGTCACAAATTGCATTTCGTATTTTTCCCATGTGAAAATTATAAACATCTTTAAGTAAATCATGAATTGCGATATGTGATGAGACCCCCCACTACGATACACCAATCAGAATGCCTTGAGAACACGTGATCGCACTTCGCAGAGTTGCAAATAAATAAGCCATGCCATTGTGTCATCCTTTAATGATTTGCGAAATGCGATATTGTGATTTTTGCAATCGCATTTCGCATTATAAGTAGGCAATGCTATATTATAACGTTTAAAAGTTGTGATGCGCGAATAAAGCACCAAGCGTGGGAAGTTACTGTGTTTTAATATAATAATGAACTGTTTGATAGGGTAATTAATGTTTAGCAACCCGAGGAGAAATAATGATGTTTCAATTTATGGCTATTTAACGATGAATATCTCATTCAAAATCCTCCCACAATTCAAAGTCATCTTAGAGAGCTTTCCGCCTTAATTTCCTTATATCGTTTACACTGATATATCTCTTCCATTTCAGGCAAGCTTCAAAATACATGTCATTGCGGAAGGTGATGCAAAAGCAGAAAAAGCAGAGCATTACAAAGTCTGAGCTATCAAAAATGTCTCATATATTCTCTGATATAGTCTGCAGCGCCGATGGGGTAGCGACAGCATGGGAAGTCATATACAATAGGCTTGAGGATGAGCATCCCAAAATTATTGTCGTAAAGGCAACAACTGATTCAATAAAACCTTTGGGAGTCTAATTCAAATATGTTGCCTGTTCTTTCCTTCACAGAATAGGAGCGAGAGCGAAGATCCTACCCTATACCAATATGATTAGGTGGGTGGTGGAAAATCTCGCTATTGAAGACAGATAATTCAGGAGCTTGAGGATGGAGCTCATCGGGTCATTCAAAGCTGAAGACCTGAAGCAAATGTACCATATACCTGACCCTACAGAAATATATGACAATTCATACCTGGGCAACTTTGCAAAGAAAAATGAAGAACCTTTCAAGATGATCTAGGGTTGGAGGGTACTAGGGAACAAGTTCAAATTTGACAAAACAGGTATGTGTCCTGTAGCCTCCTTAGCAAACCCCTACAACTACGCAACTACTGTTTTATGTAGGCTATATGGATTACCTAACAATGCTAAGTTTTTGATAGAATAGATTCCTTTGATTGATTCCTGTGTCAATTCCCACATTATGAATTGGGCCACTATCCTATCTGATAACCTAGTCACTGCCATCACTGAGTATCGTCAGAAGAGATCCTCCTCCGTAGAGAACCTTCCTCCATTCTATTTCAGCGCCTACATCATCGATACCATCTGTTTCTACACTAAATTTCCAATCATGGGTTGGAAATGGACCTTGCAAGACCCCTACTCTATCCATATTAGCCATAAACAAATTTGGGAATCCCATTATATACCCCATTTTTATAAAATATGCCATGTTATTATTTTCCCATTACATCAATTAATTTTTAATAAGAAAGCCCCTAGGTTTTCCAAAGAAGCCGCTACAGACCTTCTCGTAGTGGGAAAGTATTTTGTTGAAGAATGGTTTACATACATCAGGGTTTTTGGCAGTACAGCAGACCCGCATGTCCTCCCTTTGTATGTCTCTGATAAATTATTAACAAGAGAAATAACCCACCAGACTGTGGGAAAAGGCTTGACCAAGACCCTAAAAGAGAACAAAAAGTCATTATGGCCATATTTTCCTATTCGGTGTGGTTCCTTTTCATTAGAAAATTTTAACCATGCAACCAAGGAGTCAGTAAGCCTAGAAATCCTCAGGCTCCATACTTTGCTGAAAAGGCAATTTGATCAAGACAAACTAGCACATAACATTACTATTGAAATAAAGATCAAGCCTTTTAAACACGAGGCTAATAATTCTGAAGACCATTTACAGTCAGCTGAATCCTTCAAATAAGCGTTTGATTGGGCAAAGGAAAATATGAGTCGTGAATATTTTGAAAGCTTTTAGGAGAAAAAAAAGGCTCGAAATAATTATGTTGCATTTGTTAAAATTCGAGGAAAAGCCTACACCCAGTGTGACTATCAACAACAAGGGACCTAATTCTCGCATAAAGTCTCAAGTGTATATAGGGAATGCACTGGATACAGGGAGGGCCCAAGACACCGAGAATACAATGGAATCTAGTAGGAGGTCAACCGAAAAGCAGGGTATGAGAAACCCAACTAAAGATACCAGTTCTGAGATCAAAAGTAGCAGTTTGGAGCAGGAGTGGGATCAATTCAATAAAAAACTACAAGACACTCCTAAGACAATAGATGTTCAGGAAACCACAGAATATCACACTCCTCTGCATACCCAGAAGATTACAGAGTCTGAGCTTATGGATGAGCAAGGGACAAGTTCGCAGTAGACATAAATCATTCCTGCTTTGCCCACATCAGAAATTGTCCTGAAGGTGACTAAAATTCCTCCTTTAGATGTGTTCTATAGCCCACTTCATAAGGCTGTAGTAAGGAGACAGAGGAAAAGAAGGAGGATAGAGACACCCGAGATCCCACCTGGGAATGAGCCGATGGACATAGTCTGGAAGGATATTCCTTCCAATCCAGCTGAAAACTTGACCAGACTGTCGCAGTTTATAGGGGCATATGCAACTTCCACCATGGATAAAGCTACAGAGATATCTATTTTGTTAAGGGAAAAGGATGAGAAGATAATGCAGCTCGAGCAATAGCTGCAAGTTGAAAAAGAAAATGTGAACCAGCAAGCTGCTAAACAAATCGCTCAATTACAACAGAATATGGAAGTGTTAAAGATAAGCCATGAAGCAGACATTTCTGTAAAGAACGTGCAAGTTCAAGAATTGCAAGAGGCCATGGAAAAATATGAAGATGTCCCTACTGTCGAGGAATTCATCAAAGAGGAACTAGAGATAAATTCCCTCCTACTAAAACAGAAAGAACAATTTTTCCAAAATATGTCACATATCGCTCCTTATTTGATCACCAATGACCAGCTAATGGATAAGGAAATTGACCAAAGGACTGAATTCACTGATCTAAACACAAGAATCTCAGAATTCATCTAGTGGAAAGAAACAGAAGAGGGAAGGAGGGCTAATCTTCCTGAGATCGAGGAGACACATAAGGACATTATATTCACGGATTGGGATGCGAGGATCAAACAAGATGAATTTGCAGTGGCAATAACAGTCAGGGTGTTGAAGAACATAGTAAAAGCGGTAAACCACACTTTGTATTCCACCAACCTAGTGAAAGAAGGCAACTCGAAAATACTGCCCGATCTAAATGACTTGCATAAAATCTCGAAAGAAAGAGCGGAAATTCAAACGGAAGCGATCGCAAAGTTAGCAAAGACTGACTAGGAGGCATATTGGCAATACCTTGTCAAGGCACACAACAAAATCATGACCCTTAACTACTCACTCCATTCAACTCAGCAGATGTTGCCACCTCTCACAGATGTTATTTTCGTAGGACAAGTCAGAACATAGTTTGGGGCACCTCCTCAAGTCAAACCGATGGCCGATATATGCGATTTAAAAGAGAAGTTGGTAGACAACAAGTCATCATCATAACCTCTTCTCATCAAGTCACTTTTATTTTTAGAGTTAGTTAACTAGTTAGGAGGAAGGTTGTTTGAAACCTCCTCAAATTTTTGTATAATCTATTTTTGAACATTAGTTAGAATAGTATTTATACCCTTCTCATGCATTTAGAGAAGGGTCCAAAATTTTATCAAAAACATTTGCAAAGAATGCACTTTTGTAAGTTTGTGAATGCTTTGATGAAATTATGGAACATGATCATTTCTTTTAAATATCAGACTACTTTCCTTTGTTGATGCACTATTGTATACTTGGAAGATAATTTGATCTGAAGAAAGGAGTTGATCTATGTCATTAGTCAAATGAGCATAAGTTCACACATATGGTACTTCTACCTTCTATGATTAGTTATGTTTCTGTTTAATTAGTGATAACACATCATTTTCATGAATTGTATATGAGATATGTTCTTTTTGTTAAGCATTAATTGCACTATTGTATGATGCCTAGCTAAAATTGCTTATTTTCATATATAATCATCAGATATATGCGATATAGTTTATACATTTCTTTGACTAACTATTTAGTCAAAGGAATTATCTTTACATGTTATACCCTCTGTTTAATGCATGATTGATCTTTATATCACATGTCAAATAGATATCTTTTTAGATCGCATATCACACGGAAATACCTAAGTTTATATTAGATTAAGTTAGCTAGAGATTTGCATGATAGGATAGGCCATTTAGTTATCACTATCTGATCTGGATTTAAACAAGAACACAACAAATTATAGATATAACCATAGATATAGATATGCAGCAGAAATAATACTTCATTTCATTAATGTAAAATACTAAAATATACCTAGTAACAGAAGTGGAAATAAACTAGCTCGCGCGATAGTAGCTTGTCCCTGAGAAGACATGTGGTGGCTACATGCATCTAAAACTGCGTTACAATGAGGCTCAAGGGCCTTTTTATTATTGAACAATAAGAGAAAACCCTAAACAACCAAAACCCTAACCCGAGGAGATGTAACACCAAGATTTCATGGGCCCCGTGGGGGTTAGTTGGACAGCCAACTTCTAGGGGTTGTGACTTGGTCATATTATCTCCGTTTGATGCGCATGATACCCCGTTGGAAAGATGTCTCCGAGGACTACGATGGAAAAGATGATTTTATAAAAAAAAATTGTTGGTATATTGACAAAAAAATGTCATTTAGGGCCTCAAAAAGGTTCCGGAAGTTTAGGACCCCAAAACTGCTAAAAATGGTAAACTGTGCTACAATTAAGGAAACTAAAAAAATGAAAGAAACAGTGGTGGGGGTCTAAGTGGAATTGGTAGGTGGCCACCAATATCCATCTGGATCATTCCTCCCCCCTTAGGAAGAAATGGTCCCCATTGCGTTGAGTTCCTCCATGATATGAGGAAACTTTTGCTGAACTTGGTCCCTGGTTATCTACTTTCCCTGGTGAAGGAGTTGGCCTGCTTTGACAACTCGATACAGTTTAATATTCTACTGGTGAGTGTGCTTGATCTGCATATCCATGATCCGATCAGTTGCGGCTTGTTCCATGCAATCTGGATTTAACTCTGTTGGTGTGAGATGTTCTGCAATGTCAGATGTGTCAAGTAATGGTGGAAAGTATGGCCGAAGGCAATCCACATTCAACATTGGGTGCAGGCCAAGGAATGGGGGAATGTTGAGCTCAAATGCATTGTCTCCCATAGCCTTGGTAATGGTGTAAGGACCATATTGGAGTGGTCTGAGTTTTTGATAGGCTCCGATAAGGCGTTCCTTTTGCAAATGCAGCCAAACTTTGTCACCCACCTGAAACTTGTGTGGCACCAGATGTTGATCATGTCGCTGCTTGTACTTTCCATTTGATTTCTCCAGAATGGCATGGACCTGCTGGCGGATATGTTGGATGTGCTCAATGAAGTTGTTTACCTTATCTGTTTCAGAATAGACATGAGCCGAATCTACCTAAGTAGCTACAAAAGGCATGGCCACATCAATGGGACATAGTGGCTGGAATCCCAAGCCCACCTGAAAAGGGTTGTGGCCAATCGAGCTGTGGAGAGCTTGGTTATAGTTGTGTTGAACATAGGGGAGGCTCTCATCCCATGTGCATGGATGCTTTGAGTTGTACATGGCTAGAATTTGTACGATCATCCTATTGACAACCTCTGTCTGGCCATCAGTTTGGGGATGGAAGGCTGTGGATTTAGTGAGTTTGGTGTCCAGCATCGACCAAAGACTGGACCAAAATGTACTGAGGAACCTACTGTCCCGATATGAGATGATATACTATGGGATCCCAAAGTGTACCTACACTTGTTTAAAGAAGAGTTTAGCAGTGGCTTATGTTGTGATATTCTTCTTGCAGGTCGCCATAATGGCCATCTTCGAGAACCTATCGATGACCACAAAAACACAGTCATTTCCATGCTTAGTAGAAGGAAGGCCTGACATGTAATCCATGGAGTTGGATTACCAAGGTCGACTAGGGGTAGGCAGTGGAGTATAGAGGTCTTGCTTCTTGATGGTCAGTTTGGCAATGGTGTAGGCAGTGCAGGATCTAATGTACTTCCCAACATCCTCTCGAAGATTTGGCCAATAGAAATACTTCTGCAATACTACCACCATTTTCTCGACCCAAAAATGCCCAACAGCTCGACTGTAGTGTGCTTCCAAAATCATCTTGGCACACTCGCTTGAAGGAACACAAAGGTGACCCATGTGGCATAACAGGGCATCCTGGAGGTGAAAATATGGAACATGCTGACCCTCCAAGAGTGTCTAGTATGTGTGGCCGAATTCTGGGTTGCTTTTGTAGAGAAATGGCCAATCAGAAGTCGCGTGCCCACAAGAGTTTAGCACAGTGGTTAATGCCATGATCGGTGGTCAACTGAGACAAGATGCAACATTATTGGTGTTTCCTTCTTATACTTGATATTCAAATGGAACTATTGCAGGTATGTACCACTTCTGATGGCAATCATTCTAAAACTTCCCTTGCATCTGCATGAACTGCAGGGGCTGGTGTTCTGTGTGGATGATTGTTTCCTTCCCAAAAATGTAATGCTTCCATTGTCGGCAAGCTTGTACAATGGAATACATCTCTTTGTCATAAGTGGGATAATTCTAGACTGTGTCTGAAAGTGTCTCACTGTGGTATGCCACTAGATGCCCATGTTGAGTAAGAACTGCCCCAATAGCATAATCAGAGGCATTTGTCCCGATCTCAAATGGTTGTTGCAAGTCTGGTAATGTTAGCACTAGTGTCGAGCAGAGGCAATGTTTCAACTCTATGAATGCCTTATGTTGAGATTCAGACCAAAAGAATTTTTCTTTCGCTCCTCCCTTGGTGACTTGACTCAAGGGCCAAGTCATATGAGAAAATCCCAACACGAACCTGCGATAGAAATTGGCAAGACCCAGAAAGCTGCAGAGCTCTGTCAGAGTGGTTGGAGATGACCAATCCTGAATGACTTGGATCTTTGTTGGATCCACATGCACCCCCCATTCATCAATAATGTATCCCAGATATTGAACTTAGGTCATGCCAAAAGTGAATTTCTCAAAATTGGCACATAGATTGTGTTGCCGCAGTGTTTGGAGAACCTGATGAATGTGGTGGAGATGCTCTTCCCAACTCTGGCTGAAGATCAGGATGTCATCCAAGTATACCACTACAAATGAGTTGGTGAATGGCCACAAGATGTCATCCATCAGCCTCATGAAGGTTGCAGGAGCATTCATCAACCCGAAAGGCATAACCAACCATTCGAAAAGGCCCTCCTTGGCTTTGAAGGTAGTCTTCCACACATCGGAGGGTTCGATTGGTACCTGGTGATATCCTGACTTCAAGTCGATCTTACTGAAATATCTTTCCCCCTTCAGTTGGTCTAGAAGGTCATCAATCTGTGGGATCGGGTACCTACTTCGAATAGTGATCTTGTTCAACGCCTTCTTCTGTACCAACACGATCAGGCTCCCACAGGGTGATGAACTCGATCAGATGTGAACTTTCTGCAACAGCTCCTGAATCTACCTCTTAATTTTTTCATTCTCTAGAATGAACTGTCGATAGATTGGTCCATTAGGCAGTGGCACACCTGGGGTCAGATCGATGGAATGCTTGACTTGGTAGTGCAGAAGAACCCCTGTGGGGGAGGTGAAGATGTCCTCGTACTCCTCCACGACCTTGTCCATCTATAGTTGTCGTGTGGAGGGGCCCTATCTGGAGGTCGTGGCCACTGTCTTCTTCTTTCCCTAAGGGCATATCATCAAGAAAACAAATTCCCCGGTTTTGGAAATGAGCTTATTGCATTGTTTTACAGTAACCAAAGAGATGGCAATAGGTGGTGCTACCTCCGATATCTTGTACAACTTATTTCCCAAAGTAACAATAACAACACGAGGCCTTGATTCATAGACAGCATGTCTCTTCCACAAGTATGGTTTGCCTAATAATACATCACAAACATCAAGGGGAGCAACGCCACATAATACCTCATCCATGAATGGCTTGATGTTGTATGGAAGGCGACACTGCTGGCTAACACGAAGATCCCGTCCTTGGTGAAGCCACCCGATGGTATTCGGTTGGGGATGTGTTGTGGTCGGTAAGCCTAGCCGCTTCATGACCTCTATTGAAATGAGGTTCTTTTAGATCCCATTGTCGACAATGAACTGTAGCGGAAAACCCTTTACCCACATCTGGGAGTGGAAGAGGCACTCCTCCTCCTCTAGATCTTCGGGTTCCTCCTTCTGGATCTTTGTGGTGGCAATGGTGGTGTTGGGTGCCACATCAATAATCTGCTTCCCTTTGTCATTCCCCTTGTCAGGTTTTGACTCAGAGTTGGAACATGCATCTGATTATGAAGCCTTTAGCTCGACCACTAGTGACTGCTTGGCCCGAAACTCACTTGTATTGTGAGTGGAGCTCTTATGGAACTCACACCACTTTCTCGTGTCCTTATTCAGCTTCGCGGTGTTGTTCTTTGCTTGTGGTTTTGGTAGGTTGTCTTGGGCCACCCCGCCTTGGCTTTGTCTTTTATTCTGCAGTTTGGGGGCACCTTTCCCTTGCTTTGGATTCGCAAATCGAAATTCTCTCTTCTTCTGTTTAAACTTTTGCTTGATCTTGACAACGTATCGATATGCCATGCCGAGCGAGGAGATGTCCTGAAACTCCATCTTGTAATGGATGTACCTGTGTAGGCAGCCGCAGTATTTGAGTACCAAATGCTGCTCAGTATCCTTGATACCCAACTTTGTACGAAGGGTATAAAAAATATTGGTAAACTATGGCACGTCTTGGTCCCTTCCCTGCTGCAGTGTGGTCCACTTTATGTATTTATCCTCATAGCTTCTGACAAGGTAGTACTACTCCTTGATGGCATCTCGAAATGAATTCCAAGTGGGTGCAGATGAAAATAGTAAGGCCATACTTTCCTCCTTCTGCTCGCAATAGGTTTCCCACCAATCCTTGACGTGGGGGGCAGCTTTGAGAGGAGCGAAAATAATCTTTTCCTGTCTGGAAAAATCAATAACATAAAGTACCCTTCTAGAAAATTTAACCATTTATCTATGTTGTCTACATCTATCTAACCCTCAAATGTGGGAATGTCAAAGTTAACTTGTACCTTAAAGGGTGTGGCGCTTCCAGAGTAGCTGCTTGAAGTAGATGTGTTGCCCCTGGGTAGCCGCTGAAGGATCTGGGCAAAGTTGTCCATTATCACATTCCTTTATTGCTCGAGGGCCTCTTCAAGCAAGATTTTGATAGGATATCCTGCCCCCTTATCTTTCTTTTCATCTACCATGGGAGGCCGTCGAGATTTGCAAGGCTGGTCTTGCAAAGGTTTGACCAATTCAAGCCCTAACTCCTTATATCCCGACCTCGTTGGGGACATGCAAAGAAAAACAGAAAAAGAGCAGACCGCCTGATACCACTAATCCAGATTTAAACAGGAATGCAACAAATTATAGATATAACCATAAATATAGAGGTGCAGTAGAAATAATACTTCATTTCATTAATGTAAAACACTAAAATATGCCTAGTAACAAGAGTGGAAATAAACTAGCTCGGGCGATGGTAGCTTATCCCTGAGAAGAGATGTGGTGGTTACATACCTCTAGAACTACCTTACAATGAGGTTCAAGGGCCTTTTTATTATTGAACAATAAGAGAAAACCCTAAACAACCAAAACCCTAACTCGAGGAGATGTAACACCAAGAGTTTATGGGCCTCGTTAGGGTTAGTTGGACAACCAACTTCTCGGGGTCGTGACTTGGTCATATTATCTCTGTTTGACATGCATGATACCCTGTTGGCAAGATCTATCCGAGGACTACGATGGAAAATACGCTCTTTTTAAAAAAATTCTATTAGTAGATTTCCAAAAAAACGTCATTTAGGGCTTCAAAACGGCTCCGAAAGTTTAGGACCCGAAAAAATGCTAAAAATAGTAAACTGTGCTACAATTAAGGAAACTGAAAAACTAAATGAAACAATGGTAGGGGTCCAAGTGGAATTGGCTAGTGGCCACCAATATCCATCTGGATCACTATCCTTACTGCAATCGCTAGAAAACCACCCACTCTCATTTTAAAACCCACACTGGGAAACTAGTCCCATTATCCCTAGTCGGAGCCACCACTTCAAATGGAAAAGGAGTTGTCTTAAGGTCCGGACTAGGTGGTTATCACCCATGTTGGAGCAGCAAAAATCTGAGGCTTCAACACATACCTAGACATCAATCCCTTTAGTACCTCCTCAACAATTGTGCCAAAAATGTCGAGCAAACTATATGCTATAATTTCCATTACATTTTAATGTTAACCTAAGGATTGTAAGTTTGTGAGGTGCAAGCATAGTATGTGCAGGATCAAAGTTAAACTATCTTATCCTAATTTTAAAACTCTAAATCTCTTTATGAAACCAGTTAATCACCCATAAGTTCTTTATTGGAATCATTTGGGTTAAGTATTGGCTATAGATGCTAGCAATTCTTCATTATCTATGACCATTTGTTGCACAATACTATGTTTCCAATATCTAATGTTAACTAGCCATAGTGCATTTAAAAGGGCTTTAAATTTTAGAGAAAAATTCAACAATAAGCTTGTTTCTCAAATCATTCTTAATCTAGGAAAGAAGGACCTATGATGCCTTAATGCAACACTAGTTTGTATATATCATGCATGCACTGCAACCTCTTCCTATTAAGGATGGTCATTTATAGTCTTTTACACATATATCAATAAGCTTGTCATTAAGTACATCACTAATTTATAAAATAAACTAATCCAATACATGAGCTCGCGATAAAACATAAATTAACTTCCCATAAAAACAAATTAAATCAAATATGTATACCCATTATATACAACTATAAACAAAGAAAGTAAAGATTGTATACGTTTCATGAAGGGGGGCCTCCAATGCTCAACTTGCACAACTAGAAGCTTATCAACTAAAGATACTTAATAAACAACATATATCAATGAAGAAAAATCATTCAAAACATTCATGCAAGTTTGATATCTCAAAGCTCCAAATCTGAGAATAATATTAATGGAAAAGATTGTTTTTGTTTTCAAAGTCTTGAGTATTTATAAACCAAGCTCAAGATTAATATCATAATATCTCTAAAAAATAACAAGAAACCATAATTAGCTCTAGATACATCGATTTCAATCTCTACAATAGCTAAAATCCCGCTAAATCTAATTATTGTTTGATCATTAACCAAAAATAGGGGATATTCTTGTGATTCAAGAAAATATATATTAAATATCCAACCATATCTCCTAATCCATAAATTATTTTGAAAAATATCATGCGCCTTACTCAATTTGGTGGATTCTAAACAAAAACCATGTCATGGAATTTTTATATTCACACCCATAAGCACAGAAATCAAGGCACATTTTTTTAGCTCCAAAATTGTTGCTTATTTTGTTTGTAGCTTTAATAATGTTCTGGAAGCCCACAAATGTGATTTGGGAAAGTTCCAAGGCAATTAAAATCATGTCATCAACCTTAGGAACAAAATCCATATGCTTGAATTGCGTCAGGACACATGTAGCTATGAAAATCAATGATCATGTGAACCAAAACTGAACTAAGGTAGCGAGAATTGAACTATATTAACAGGATGCCTTTAGTTGTCGCAAGAACTAATCTAAAAATCAACCATTATTAGAAAGATCTCATTTAAAACCTCTATAATCATTGAAAACAAAGGAATTTATATAAATTAACAATAATGATTTACTTTATCATGCTTGTTGGGTATATTATATTTATAAATGTAGGTAAATATAATAATAAACATAGGGATTGGGCAAAAAATGTTAGAAATACTCGGGGGGTGAATTAATATCTCACTCCCAAATTATATTTCACTTTACTTATTCCATCAATTCACGGTAGTCCTTTAACCATTACTTCATTTAGTAGATCACAGTATTGTATATACCTTATTTAGTTAACCATGAGCAACATCAAGAATAAAACATGTAAGACATAAAGTACATCAACACATCAAACACATATGGACACGAGGATTTTAGATGGAAACCCAATGTGGGAGAAAACCATTGTTGTTCTCATCTCAATCTTCGTCTTTTGTTATAAAGAAAAATTATTCATTACATCATGGTCTTGTACTGGCGCAAACTCTTGCCAGCATGCAAGCTCCCTGCAAAAGGCTACAACCTCCACTCATTCTCCAACACCCACAGGAAGGGATCTATAACCCCCTGATCAAACTTACTGGCTCCTCCCAGAAGGAAGCTCTAACTCCCTTACTAAAGGCTACAACCCAACAATCTTGTGGACTTCATTTCACAATCTTTCACGCTAGATCCACCTGCCTCAAACAAACATCAAAACATGTAGGCCATCTTTCATCAATTTTTAAACTCGACCCACACTAGCAATAATCTTAAACCAAACTGAATACCAAATCATTAAAAACTAATACTAATTCTGAATACCACTATGCCATCTGAATCATTGCATGCTTAGTTTTTAATTTTTGCAACCTACATGTCTGGATGCACCCACAATACATAGAATTCTCAGTTATGGCTGCTCCCACAATCCATTCTCCATGTAGTTGGAGCCCTCTATTTGTATGCATTAGCCCTCCTCCATGTGGCTACGAAGTTTCCTAAATTCTTCCTTGTGACTTTTGGCACCTACACAAACATCTGTAGTTTATGTAACATCAATCTTATACTAGATACATCAAGCATATCAATTATCAAGTGATCACTTCATTCCTGCATTGTTCTTCATGTATTGATCAACATTCCTGCATTACTCTGCTTGCACTCAAATCATGTACTGTAATAGTTGACCATGTAATTCATGTACCATAAGTAGACATGTAATCAAGATATGGACTGACTACTACTAATCATGACATCAAACGTACGCATATTAATCCATAGAATTCATGAAGGAATCAAACATCAAGATAGGGTAGACATCAAAGTAGGTTGCCATCAAGGATGACACCAGAACCATAATGCCAACAATCTACCCCTTTGGACTTGATGGAAACCTTTTGTAAAACACCAAGTCTCTCTTCCCCTTTGAAATCATGTTCAAAGAATTGAACTAAAACAAGAGAAGAACTCCCCCTGTCATATGCAACATTATAAATCTAAATGTACCATGCTCCCCCAAAGCATATATCAGATCCTCTAGAGATATGCAAACGAAGGTACAAGGATTAATGAAACAAACATGAATACATTGGCAAGAATGACTAACATAATCCACCTCCCAAGGCAACAACATCCATCAACAAGTAGTTTCACAAGATCAACTTCTTGATATCCATAAACAGTAGCATGTGAAGTATTATATCAACCAATCATGATATGAAATTATGAAATAACCATGTCCATGACATATATCAACCAAAATTAATAGTGGCAACTCATAATAGTATTCCAATCAACAAGTAGCAATAATCAACCATGACATAGTGACAACAGACAATAATAATAACCATTCATCACCATGAGCTAATTATGAACCATATAGGGGATGCTCCCCCTGAAACTTGTGCCAACTCCAATAGCAGATGCAACAATTACAACCATAATTCCAACAATGATCTGTTGGAAGCATAGGTGATGCTCCCCCTAAACCTTTCATATTTCATCATGTACATTACATATATAACATTAGTAGCATAAATACTCAAGAAATAAAGATAATCACCATTAATGCAAAACTCCCCTTGAGATCATCCACCATTGATCCTATGGACCTGATTCTCATATGAGGTTATGTAACTCACACTTACTTTTGCAGTCCTGTTATAAGTATGCTTTAAGAAAAATGGCCTACATTAGGGACTATTTCCCATACATCTCTTATTGTTGCCACTTCTTCCTCCAAATTTGTTTGCAATTTCTGATCATGTGTTCAAAATTTTGACATTTATACCCTCTCATGTAGTCAGAATCTTGTGTGCTTCCATTCCATCCACTTGACCTACAATTAGTTGCCTTATGCCCAAATTAATTACAAGTGAATAAAACCATCCTTTATATCTGGGAACTAATCTTGATGGACTTGATACAGTTTTCTTTGATCTTGAAGATTTCAACTCTGATGAGTGACTTGATTAAACCTTTTGTGGGTCCCTGCCATTATCTTGTGGATCTAAAACCTTGTGGTTGTATCTAATTCTTGTCCTAATTATAGGAGAATATTGTTCATTAATAATCTTCTCTAGTGATTTAGATGCCTTTACCCATTTGTTTGGTTTTTCATAATCTTCCCTTAAAGACACAATTTTGTATTCTAACTTTTCACAATGCGTTTCTTTTCTTGAAGTTGTTTTACTAATACTTTTTTCTTCTATTGTTTGCTTCTAATTGATACATTAGCAAGTTAATTTCTTTGACAATAATACTTCCTTTTATTTCCAGTTATTTGTTTACATTCTCAAGTCCAATTTCTTTCAATGCTTTCGTTAAATCATATTCTTCACAACTATCTGATGCACTAGTTTATTGATCTTCAAGAGCCATAAGCATTTTGCAACTATTGTTAGAATCTAAATTTGATTCTTCATGATCATCAGATGTGCTTTGACTATCTTCATTAGAATAGAAACGTTTCTTGGTAGAGAACTTCTTTTTGGCACTTTTCTTGTAAGCATCGTTTCCTTTTTATTTTTTATCATGATTTTATTTATATGGACATTTGGATCCATAATGACATACTCTTCTGCGGGAAAAATATTTAAAGGGAAGTTTACCTTTGAATTTACCAATTCCCACTTTCAACTTCTTCAAAAAAATCACTTCTTCTCCATCTGAAATGTAGTTTGTATATTTTGTCTCTTCCCTTTCTTTTCCTTTGTATGTGGCTTTGAAGGTAGCTTATCTAATTTCTAATGTATTCCTTTTTCTCATCTCGCATGCTTTCAAGATCCCATGAAGTTGTTCTAGAGTATTATTTTTCAAATCCTACATTTCTTCAATGGAAGATACTTTGGCATCGAACTTTGGGGTTAGTGTTCTCAAAATATTTTCAATGACCGCATCATCTTCAATCCTATCTCTGAGACCTCTCATTGTGTTAAAAATCACGTCTACTTGAAGGAAGAATTTTTCAATGATCCCATTTTCATGCATTCTAAGAGACTCATACTAAATTAGATATAATCGAAGTTTGGCATTATTTACCTTAGTATCACCTTCATAACTTTGGATATGCTTATCCCATATAGCCTCCTTAGTCTCTAGTTGCATTACTTTCATGAACTCAGATTTTTCCAATCCTCCTAAGATGGTGTTTACAACATTTGCATTATTCTCATATCGTTTCTTTATTGCTTCATCTGTGGGAATGGAGGCTGGAAATTGATATCCCCCTTCAACTTCTCCCCATACATTAGCTCCCAGTCACTACAAGTATGATCTCATCCTAACCTTCCAAAACATAAACTTAGTTCCATTAAAAAAGGGTGACTTAGTATAAAATACTCCTTCCATCTTGCTCCCTTTAAGCGATCAAGCTTCTTATGAGGGACCTGCTCTGATACTAATTGTTAGAAATAATGGGGGGTGGTGAATCAATATTTCATTCCCAAATTATACTTAACTTATTATTTTAATTCACAGTTATCTTTGAACCATTGCTTCATTTAGTAGATCACAATATTATATATAGCTTTTTTAGTGAACCATGAGCAACATCAATAATAAAACATGTGAACCATATAGTACATCAACACATCAAATACATATGGACACTATGATTTTAGGTGGAAACCCAATGTGGGAGAAAACCACCGTTGTTATCATCTCAGTCTTCTTCTTCTCTTATAAAGAAAAAATCTTCATTGCATCATGGTCTTGTACTGGCACATAATCTTACCACCATGCAAGCTCCTACCTGTAGGAGGCTACAACATCCAAACATTCTCTAACACCCACTGGAAGGGGGCTACAACCCCTTGATCAAATTTACCAACACACAACAGAAGGAAGCTTTGACTCCCTTACTGAAGGCTACAACCCTCAACACCCTCATGGACCTCATTTCACAATATTTCACACTAGATCTGCCTGCCTCAAACAAACATCAAGACTTGTAGTCCACCTTTCATTAATTTTCAAATTGCACCCACAAGATCAATAAGCTCAAACCAAACTAAAGACCAAATCACTGAACCAATACCAATTTTGAATACCAATGTTCCAATATGAATCATTGAATACCAAGTCTTTGAATATTGAAAAACTAAATTGAATCACTGAAGTAAATTGAATACTAACTAAGTCACTAAAGCATAAAACCACATAATAACAATATCAATCAAACCAATATGCTAGAAATGAACCACTAAAGACAAATACCAATACAAAATATTGATGTGCCAACCAAGTCAAGGATTAGATCAATATGTCAACATTACCAATACAGAGAGCCAATAATCCATTTACCAAATTTATTTATGTAATAATATCTTACCAAAGAAAACCCGCTCATCAACTCCGTCGGATCAACCAAGCCAATCCCTTAAATACAAAGTCAATTTTCAAGCCAGTATATCAATGATATCACTGACAATCTGATCCAGGTGGATGTTGGTGGCCACCCATCTATCCCATTTGGACCCCCACAACTGTCTCTTTCACCTTTTTCAGTTTCCTAAATTGTAGCACAGTTTACTATTTTTAGCCGTTTTTCGGGTCTTGAACTTCCGGAGCCGTTTTGAGGCGCTAAACGATGTTTTTTGGGAAATCTGGGGCAATATGGGTGATGAGCCCCAAAAATGTACAATTACTTGGGCTCATTCAACCTCCTAATTTGACTTAATCCACCATTCTCATTGGTTTATTGCATGTTTTTTATTATATTTATGTTAATAGAGTGAATTTGGTTAGTCATTATGCCAACAAGTCTAATGGGTGCTTTGTGTAGCCTTTTTGGTCAACTTGGAGACAAAATTGAAGGTCTTAATGAGCACTTGGCAGCCTAATTCGTGGGAGAACAAGCTAGAGGATTTGTAGGAAGGTGTCCCCTTCATTTATGGGCCCTTACCTCGAATTCTCCACCATCAGCTCGGAGTTCAAGGGCCACCGAATCAATCAGCACAAGGGCAGCCAAGCAAGTCAAGTAGGATTGCTGTTAACTCCAAGTCTTGGGCAGCCGAGTCCCTAAATTTTAAGAGGATTGTTGGGTCCTCAAATTGTATAAATAAGAAGGCTTAGGGCCTCATTTTGGTTAGCCAGTGTAGCCAGTGGATGTTAGCTAGTTAGCCAGTAGATGGTAGATGGTAGTTAGTCATTTCATAGTCTTGTTGTAGTCATTTTGTAGTTCGATTTTTAGGCAATAGATTAGTTTTACTGTCAGCTCATTTTCAAGTTCTCCTTGTGGACAGTTTTGATGTAACTCTTCTTTTCTTGCTCAATAAAGATGAATCTAGCTTTGCACCAGCTCTAAATCTCTCTTAGGAGGTTGTAGCTCTTGGGGTTGGGCCCATCTCAAGCACCCAATACCTCCTTTGTTTACTTTCATGTGTCTTTGCTGCATTCTTAGAGTAAAATCTGCTATTTAGATTTAAAACTTATTGTGTTATTTAGGTTGCTTTTGATGATTAAAGTAGATTTTCATGTTCAGATTGATTTGGATAGATTAATAACATAAAGGATCCTTAGAAAAAGGGGCTCAAGCACCTCTGATCTTACCTCTCCCTCAGTGGGATCGTGAGTTGGGACAAAGGTGACCTTGCTGCCCACAAAAATGCTGTTTTGCTTCACCATGCAAGTATTAGTGCTGGATTCTTAGTTTTCAAACTTGATATTAGTTTTGACTGCATGCTTAGGGTTATGATTACTTAGTTGCATAGTTATTTCGTCTGATTTTGTGCACATAAACTTCTGTTCCATTTCTTTTGCTATTATCTAGGTCAGATTAGGTCAAGGTAATTAGGTTCTTGATTTTCCAAGTCTTCATTTGTTAAATTCGAAAAATAACTTGCAGAGCACCTGTTATCTTTCTCTATCTACCCATAATCCATCAGATAATCTTCTCCAACCCTTAGTCCATGATTCGTACCCTTCATTTTCCATCCTTTCCCCACCTTGCCCTAATTCCTACATTCTTGTGCATCATCGCTTCCTCCATCCTTGAACAAATCCAATCGCTCCTTAGCCTCATCCACCAAGTCCTAGACCTCTTCACACCCCTATTTCACCTCCATACCCATTCCTCCATCTTTTTCCCTCCATCCATGCTCCAAAATCCCATTTCGAAACATCCTGTAGAAGAATTACAGAACATCCTGTAGAAATCCTGAACATCCTGTAGAACCCCTACAGACTTCCTGTAGAAGCTCATAAACACGGTTTCTTGGCAGCCAAACTTTGTGAGACTCTCTGGAAGGGTGTTAGGGACCCCTTAGACCCTCTCTGAACCTTCCCAACCTTTCCCAAGCATTTCTCCTCCTTGATCCACCTCTGCACAGTCAAAAATAGTTAAAAGCACATGCATGATAATTCCAACAACTTAATCAAAAATACAAAAAGATGTTTTCTTCCGATAGAGGTAGTCTAGACACATGTATTTTACCTTCATAGAAGTAATGGCATCTCTTTCAGTAGTTTTCATGCTCTCCTTTGCGTCAGTAGGACTAGCTGGTAGAATTAGGGTTTGCTAGGGTTTGCATTTCTTTTTGGCTTTCAGTTTCTTTTTGCAATTAGATTAGCTTCCTTCGAGTTATTTTTCATCCATCAATTAAGAAGCTTCTTCTAAGAGCTCATAGAAGTTGGATTAAGCTCCTACTAGACTTGTGCCAGCTGACCAAGTGATAGCTGCGACAAGAGCTAGTACTTGTGCATACAGCACCGTCGCTTCCAAGTTTGTTACGAACTACCGGGTTGATAAAATTAAAGAAGGGAGTTCCAGGAGTTGTAGCATTATTGCTACAATACTGGAGCCCACCATCTTTTTGGCGCCGTTGCCGGGGAAGCGTCAGAGTATTGGTGATTGCCGCTTTTCTTCTATTTTCCTCTACAATCTTCTGCTAAGTAGTTTATTTCATTTCCATTATGCAATTTCGTTTCTGCAAAAGTAGATTAGTATTTCCCGCTTTAATAGATTAGTATTTCTCGCTTTCATAGATTAGCATTTCAATTCTGCAATTTCATTTCTGCAAGCGTAGATTAGCATTTCAATTCTGCAAGTGTAGACTAGCATTTCGTTCCTGCAATTTCATTTGAGAAAAATAGATTAGTCCTTTCCTGCTTTCATTTCAATTCCGCATTTTCATTTTAGCAAGATAGTTAGTTGCAGTTCAATCTATTTCAGTTTTGCAGGTAGAAGTAGAAAAAAACAAAAATCAACCAAAAAGATTTCCTTTCATGCCTTGTAGGAGTAGATATAAGTTAGAAAAATATTTTCACAACACCCCCCTTTGCTTCACGCAACCAACCTTCTCTCTTCTTCGATGGCTATGACTAAGAAGAACCCCTGGGTGGACATCAAGGCATATCTGAAGAACCTCTAAGGGAGAAGAAGAAGAAAACATTCCTCTAAGCGAATGGCTACGAGCAGAAATGTTGGGAGCAACATCTTGTCCAAAGATGAATTTGAAAATCAGATCAAAGATTTCAAGAGTGATATGAGGCAGTTTCTTGCCATGCAACTGGATACCTTGCGGATCCAACAGAAGCAAGAGGAAGCCAAGAGGGCTTTGGTCATTTTTTGTCCTAGGTGCACTAGAAAGCATCCTAGGAACGAATGTCCATTGTTCTCCATAGAAGTGTGTTTTGTCTGTGAAGAATACCATCCTACATATCAGTGCCCTTCCTTACCCAGATTCAAAGCTGCATATCAGAGAGCCAAAGGAGCCACTGAATCACTCTCTTACATGAACCAAAGTTGGCCGCATGGGCCTAGATCTTACCAGCAGGAACTGCAAGGGACACCCGAGACCTATTATGACCCCTATCAAGCCACTTTCATGCCTTCTTGGGGTCCCCCTGCTCATCCTTCCTGGTTCACACCTCCTCCTTGTTCCTTCCCAGATCCATATTATGCCCAACCAGTTGCTCATTCATTTCACTCTTATGCTCAGCCACAGCCTCAGTGGAATGCACCTTATCAGGAGTGGAGGCCCTAGTACAACACTCCTCCCACTTCGTTTCCTCCACCACCTGCTCATCCACAACCATCACCTCCTCCTCCACGAAGGCAACCCCAAATGCCTACCCAACCACAATGACATCCATCTCCATCTCAATTTCACACCTCCACTCAACTACCCGTACCACCATTTCCAAAACCATACCATGGAGCAGCTCAACCCAATTGCAAAGCTGAGGCACAACATGTGCAAATGACTCCTTTTGAGCTCAATGATCTTCACCATGGCTCAGGAAAAGCATTGCAAAAAAGAGATCATCTTGAAAGCATTGAAGGATCACATCCAGCAAAAGAAGATTCAAAAGAGGAGATCAAAGAACCATGGGCTGCACTTGATGAAGAGAAGAGATCAGAATCAGAGATCGAGAAAGCCTCCTCATGGTTACCATCAAATCTTCCATGTATTCAAGAGAAAGATCAGCAAAAAGAGGAAGATGAGAAAATCATGATAGAAGGTGACATGAAGAATGATCCAGATCAGCAAAAGGACCAAGGATATCAAAGCTATATTGAGACATGGTTCTAGATAGTCACTAAGTTGCAACAATACTTTCTTCCTCAGCTTTGTTTGATCCCTTCAAAGCCAGATCATTTGGTCTCTGAGATCTGGATACCTGTCAAATCATGCATTTTGAGCCTTCACATCATTTTTTCTTTAATCTCAATGTGCACATGGCTCCATTGGAAGTATTCTTATACTTGAAAATGATTTTGTTTTTCAAGTAGGGTAGGGTAGAAAAAAGAAAAAAAAAAAAGAAAAAAAGAGAAAAAAAAAAGGAAAAAAAATGAAAAAAAGAGGAAAATAGAAATCTAAGGTGAAAACCTCCTCGGAGGCGCCTTAGATTGGCTCATTGATTGAAAACCTCCATGAGGCGGTCAATGGGTTGGAAAGAAAAAAGAGAAAAGAGAATAAGATCTTTGGGTGAAAACCTCCCTTGGAGGCGCCCAAGGCAGGGAATTAGGGTGAAAACCTCCATGAGGCGCCCTAGTTGTTTTTTTTCAAAAAAAAAGGAAAAGAAAAATAAAGCTAATCTCCATTGAATAATTTCATGTTGCAGCAATGACATTGCAAGTTGCAAGAAGGACGTTTCATGACAGGAGGAGCACTCAAATCAAGGTTAAAGTAATCTTTTTTGTGCCTTCTACAGGAAGCTCTGTATTTCTATAGGAAACATCCTGTAGAACCTTTGGACGAGCCAAATCCAATTTCAAAAGTGAATCTAATGGTGGGAATCTGTTGATTAGACCTGCAAGCACTTGTGTGGCCATCCCTTGCCTTTCTCCATCTTTTTTTCCACCTCATTGTGCTTCTCATTGTGCTTCTACAGGAACTTCCTGTAGAAATTGTGGGAAACTAGACATGGATTTCAAAAAAGTGGTTTGGCGAACATGGTAGCTTCCTCGAGGGTTCAGAAGTCCTCATGCAATCTTCCAACTCCTCCTCCATCATCTCCATACCTGCATCACAGCCCAAGCTCAGTTTTCCCTTCCATGCAAACACTTGCAAAAGGCCTTGAAGCAAAAATACCTAGAACAAAATTTGTTTTTGCCATAACTTGAAAACCATGCATCCATTTGAAAAACCGTTTTATGGGGAATTGTACAAGGGTGATGACAACATGCCTGAGCCGTTTCATGCCGTTCTGGTGCACGGTTTCCAAGAAATCAGCCTCCATAACCATCAGCCATTTTTGCATTTTCTCCATAACCGTGTATCCGTTTCAAAACCTGTTTCATGGGGATATGCATATGAGTGATGGTAACCTACCCAAGCAGTTTCAGCCGATTCCGATGCACGGTTTCTGAGAAATTGATCTCTCAAATCTTCAGCCATTTTCCATTTTTCTCGAAATCCGTGCATCCATTGATCACGATTTTGCTATGGGAGATGCATAATGATCATAGAAACATACTCAGCAAGTTTCAGATTGATCTGATTTAGCGTTTGGGAGAAATGACAAAAACAAGTTCTGGTTCTGTGACAATGCAGCAACAGTAGCTTGAACGTGCAGATTTGAACGTGGAAACAATTGCCTGGAGCTTAGATCCGGCCAGAGGACACCTGCACAAGGAAAAGAAATCAAAAATCATCAGCCAAGCCCTCATGCAATCAAAGGATCCAAGCATGCAGCAGCAGAATCAGAGCATGCAGCAGCAAAAAAGCTTCACAAGCAGTCGTTTGACTTCAGGTACGTGACTAAACCTTGTTCATCTATTACATGAATCTAGTCTAAGCATTGCATGAACGAATGAGATGGTGGGATTCAGCCAGGAAGCTAGCCATATTCGATTGCACTCATCCAGGCAAAAATCACGCATCATGCATGGATCAGTCATTCACGTGGAAGTTGGAAAACACAGTTAGTGGTAGATCTGTTGAACTCTAGTGCACAGGACGTCAAATAATTAACAGAGAGAAGAAGACATGTAGTTCATAACATCACTGCAGTTTGAAAAATCTAGCGCACATGTTTTTGCCACCTCATCACAAATCACGCAGCAATTAAAGACGGCTTGGCTGAAACTCATGAACTGTTGTTCATCTGCACTTTCCACGTCCTCAACTGAAGTGTGCACAATCAGTTAATTGGTTCTCTATCATCAACTCATTTGATGGTTGTTTTATTTCTCTCCGAAATTGTTGCAATGATCATGATGCGAACATTGAACCGTGGAAGTTTAATGACAGCTATGCTACTATTATGGGTGTTTATGGGTTTCTTTGCAGGGTATGCATTGTCACGTCTATCTAAGATGTTCAAGGGCACAGAACAGAGGAGGAACACGCTGAAACCACATTCTTGTTTCCAGGCATTGCCTTTTGCATTTTCTTTATTCTCAATGCACAGCTATGGGAAAAAATCAGCTGGTGTAGTTCCTTTCGAGACTATGTTTGCCTCAGTCCTTTTATGGTTTGGAATTTCTGTGCCAGCAGTTACTTTGGCTACAATGAACCTACAATTGAAGATCCAGTGAAGACCAATCAAATCCCCAGGCAGATTCTAGAGCAAGCTTGGTATCTGCAGCCGCATCAGTTCTACTGTATATTTGGGTTCCTGTTCATTGTCTTTGTGATCCTCATTGTTACATATGTAGAGATCACCATTATCTTGTGCTACTTCGAATTGTGCAATGAAGATTACAACTGGTGGTGGAGATCTTATTTGACTGAAGGCTCCTCAGCATTTTACTTGTTTCTCTATGCCACATTCTATTTCTTCACCAAGCTGGAGATTGACATGGCAGACTAACATGGGAACTGCAGACCTAAAAGCAACCTTTGGTAAATCTAGGAAACATGAACTTAATGTTTCCACTTATCAGATGTGTATTCTAATGCTGTTTAATTTAGCAGATTGTCTGAGCTATAAAGAAATTGAACATGCAACAGATATCCTAGCTGCATACCTGAAAAGGTGCTTGCAATCTCTTGCCTGTGTAAAGGGAAAATGTACTGCGTAAAGAACCTATGGGCAGGGATATAGGTGAAAAAGATACATTCCAGTTCAATGACAGTTTCACCAACAAGTTTTACAAGGTGAAAATAGGAACAGTGGCTGCACAAAAAGAAAAGAACCACTCAGCACTAGAGGTAGAAATAAGACGTAGAGATGGAAGAACAGCTATTCATGTCATCATCGATAGTTGTGAATGCCCCAATGCACAACAGCTCTCCTCACATCCGAGATCAAAGAGAAAGATGTAATATCGAAAGCTTGATCTGGACTAGAAAGTAGTCACACACTGGAAATAACTGGAATAAGTACTTCTCTGTGGCCTCATGTAAGTAGGTCATCTGCAAGATGGCCCACTCATACAAGGCCTGTTCATTCGCACAAATGCCACATTAGAACAGTACTATTGAATGAATCGATGTAGAATGTTAGACCCCACTTGCATATAGCCTTATCCATTCTTTTGTTGTTTCCACAGCCTCAATTTCATTTGTCTTCCAGTGTTTTGCAATGTTTTCAGAAAGAGGGTCATCTGGATTTGGTGCACTTAACAGTGCTTGCATACTCAGTAAAACTGTTCGAATTCGCAATGCTGGACTCCACTTGATGGAGATCAAAGAGATGAAGTTGAAGGATCTGTCCTATGATCAAGGATCTCAGCATACAATTTATATTGGCCTGCATACCTCAATGTGAACTGTAATTTGATATCTCTCAATGGGTATTTGAAATAAAATTCCACGGTTGCAATCACAGTTTAGACACACATGGAGATCTAACCTTCAGGTAGACTTCATGGATATGATAAATAAGCAACAGTGAGGGTCTCAATGATGATGTAACAAACACAAGAAAGACCACCACAGAAGGAACAGGCAGAGGAATGAGGGAAAAGGACAAGCTGTTGAGGCCAAAGCAGGGGGTGGTAAAATAACACAAATGCCAAGGGCACCATTTCTTCCATATGATTGCATATACTTGTGCACTCATAACAAGGCTGAGGATTCACTAAGAAAAGCAGCAGACAGTGAGGAAGAAGAGCAGAAGGGCGAGAAGACGAAGGCTGCCACAGCCAAGCTGAAAGGAAAAGCACCCTCAGCCAAGCGGGCTAAGACAGTGCCGACTGTTTCTACAGGAAGACGGAGAACTGTTAGCAGACTGTTTCTACAGGAAGACAGAGAACTGTTTCTACAGGAAGTTTGAAAAGAGGGAATGTTATGAAACCAACTCACAAAAAGATAGAAAAGAGAGATCCACGCCTTAGAATTCAGCCTCTTCGAGGGGGCAACCTCCTTTGCATTACATAAATGAACAATTCTTGGATGATACAAATGAAAATACCTCCTTTCTATATATAGGAGTCTAAGTGGTCCCAATACAATCAAAGCCTACATAACAATAATATTGTGGGGCACAACAGTAACAATGGTGGGCTTCTATGTGGCATAATAGTAACAATATGGGCACTACATGGGTACATCAATATAATAAGTGGGTTATACTAATAACAATAAGGGGTTACACTAGTAGTATAGGGGCCTAACAGGGAAGCCAAAGGATAAATTAGCCGAGATGTTAGCCAAAGAAGCCACCAGGGCCATCAAAGACGAGGAGAGAGATTGGTTGCTCAGAGGATGAGCAACATTTTCAGTAGGGGGGTGATGATGAGCCCCAAAAATGTATAATTATTTGGGCTCATTCAACCTCCTAATTTGACTTAATCCACCATTCTCATTGGTTTATTGCATGTTTTTTATTATATTTATGTTAATAGAGTGAATTTGGTTAGTCATTATGCCAACAAGTCTAATGGGTGCTTTGTGTAGCCTTTTTGGTCAACTTGGAGACAAAATTGAAGGTCTTAATGAGCACTTGGCAGCCAAATTCGTGGGAGAACAAGCTAGAGGATTTGTAGGAAGGTGTCCCCTTCATTTATGGGCCCTTACCTCGAATTCTCCACCATCAGCTCGGAGTTCAAGGGCCACCGAATCAATCATCACAAGGGCAGCCAAGCAAGTAAAGTAGGACTGTTGTTAACTCCAAGTCTTGGGCAGCCGAGTCCCTAAATTTTAGGAGCACTGTTGGGTCCTCAAATTGTATAAATAAGAAGGCTTAGGGCCTCATTTTGGTTAGCCAGTGTAGCCAGTGGATGTTAGCTAGTTAGCCAGTAGATGGTAGCTGGTAGTTAGTCATTTCATAGTCTTGTTGTAGTCATTTTGTAGTTCGATTTTTAGGCAATAGATTAGTTTTGTTGTCAGCTCATTTTCAAGTTCTCCTTGTGGACAGTTTTGATGTAACTCTTCTTTTCTTGCTCAATAAAGATGAATCCAGCTTTGCACCAGCTCTAAATCTCTCTTAGGAGGCTGTAGCTCCTGGGGTTGGGCCCATCTCAAGCGCCCAATACCTCCTTTGTTTACTTTCATGTGTCTTTGCTGCATTCTTAGAGTAAAATCTGTTATTTAGATTTAAAACTTGTTGTGTTATTTAGGTTGATTTTGATGATTAAAGTAGATTTTCATGTTCAGATTGATTTGGATAGATTAATAACATAAAGGATCCTTGGAAAAAGGGGCTCAAGCACCTCTGATCTTACCTCTCCCTCAGTGGGATCGTGAGTTGGGACAAAGGTGACCTTGCTGCCCACAAAAACGCTGTTTTGCTTCACCATGCAAGTATTAGTGTTGGATTCTTAGTTGTCAAACTTGATATCAGTTTTGACTGCATGCTTAGGGTTATGATTACTTAGTTGCATAGTTATTTCATCTGATTTTGTGCACATAAGCTTCTGTTCCATTTCTTTTGCTATTATCTAGGTCAGATTAGGTCAAGGTAATTAGGTTCTTGATTTTCCAAGTCTTCATTTGTTAAATTCGAAAAATAACTTGCAGAGCACCTTTTATCCTTCTCTATATACCCATAATCCATCAGATAATCTGCTCCAACCCTTAGTCCATGATTCGTACCCTTCATTTGCCATCCTTTCCCCACCTTGCCCTAATTCCTACATTCTTGTGCATCATCGCTTCCTCCATCCTTGAACAAATCCAATCGCTCCTTAGCCTCATCCACCAAGTCCTAGACCTCTTCACACCCCTATTTCACCTCCATACCCATTCCTCCATCTTTTTCCCTCCATCCATGCTCCAAAATCCCATTTCGAAACATCCTGTAGAAGAATTACAGAACATCCTGTAGAAATCCTGAACATCCTGTAGAACCCCTGCAGACTTCCTGTAGAAGCTCATAAACACGGTTTCTTGGCAGCCAAACTTTGTGAGACTCTCTGGAAGGGTGTTAGGGACCCCTTAGACCCTCTCTGAACCTTCCCAACCTTTCCCAAGCATTTCTCCTCCTTGATCCACCTCTGCACAGTCAAAAATAGTTAAAAGCACATGCATGATAATTCCAACAACTTAATCAAAAATACAAAAAGATGTTTTCTTCAGATAGAGGTAGTCTAGACACATGTATTTTACCTTCATAGAAGTAATGGAATCTCTTTCAGTAGTTTGCATGCTCTCCTTTGCGTCAGTAGGACTAGCTGGTAGAATTAGGGTTTGCTAGGGTTTGCGTTTCTTTTTGGCTTTCAGTTTCTTTTTGCATTAGATTAGCTTCCTTCAAGTTAGCTTTCATCCATCAATTAAAAAGCTTCTTCTAAGAGCTCATAGAAGTTGGCTTAAGCTCCTACTGGACTTGTGCCAGCTGACCAAGTGACAGCTGCGACAAGAGCTAGTACTTGTGCATACAGCACCGTCGCTTCCAAGTTTTTTACGAACTACCGGGTTGATAAAATTAAAGAAGTGAGTTCCAGGAGTTGTAGCATTATTGCTACAATACTAGAGCCCACCAATGGGTCCATGGATCTATGTTGCCTCCCAAAGTGGTAGTACTCGGATAGATCTTTCTAACGAGCTATTGTACGCGTCAAACGGAGATCGTATGCCAAAGTTACGACCCTGGGAAATTGATGTACCAATTTACCCAAACGGGGCCCACATTTTGGTGTTTCATCTTCTAGGGTTAGGTTTTGGAATGTTCAGGGTTTTCCATTGTTTCTCAACAATAAATAGGCCTTCGAGCCTCATTGTAACTGAGTTCAGAACAGTTCATAGGCATGTAGCCACCACATCTCTTCTCAGAGATAAGCTACCATCGCCTTAGCTGGTTTATTCCCATTTCTTTTTGTAAGCATATTTCAGTATTTTACAGTAATGAAATGAAGTATTATTTCCATTGCATATCTGTCTTTATGGTTATCTCTATGTTTTATTGCGTTCCTTTCTAAGTCCGGATCAGTGGTATCAGTGTGGTCTGATTTTTTCTTTGTTTTTCTTTGCATGTCCCCAACAAGGTTGGGATATAAGGAGTTAGGGCTTGAATTGGTTGAACCTTTGGGGGACCAGCCTCGCAAATCCAGACGGCCTCGCATGGCGGATGAGAAGAAAGACGAGGGGGCAGGAAATCCTATCAAAATCTTGCTCGAAGAAGCGCTCGAGCGACAAAGGAACGCGATGATGGATAGCTTTGCGTAGATCCTTCAGCGGCTACCTAGAGGCGACGCATTGGCTTCCAACAGCGACTCTGGAAACGCCACACCGTTTAAGGTACAAGTTAATTTTGAAATCCCCATATTCGAGGGTCAAATAGACACAGATGCCGTAGATAAATGGTTAAATCTGCTAGAGGGTTATTTTTCTGTTCATGAATTTTCAAGTCAGGAAAAGATTGTTTTCACTCTTCTCAAAGCAGCACCCCACGTCAAGGACTGGCGGGAAACCTACTGCGAGCAAAAGGATGAAAGTACAGGCTCACTATTTTCAGCCGCACCCACTTGGAATGACTTCCGGGATGCCATCAAGGAGCAGTACTACCCTGTCGGAAGCTATGAGGACAAATACATCAAATGGACCACAGTCTAGCAGGGACGAGACCAAGATGTGCCGGAGTTCACAAACATTTTTCATACCCTTCACACACAGTTGGGTATCAAAGATTCTCAGCTACATCTAGTACTCAAATACCGTAGTTGCCTGCACAGATACATCCAGGAAGAGATGGTGTTCTTGAACATCTCCTCGCTCGGCACGGCATACCAATACGTTGTCAAAATCGAGCAAAAGTTCAAACAGAAGAAGCGAGACTTTGGATCTGCAAATCCGAAGCTCAAAGGACAAAGCCAAGGCGGGGTGACCCAAGACAACCTGTCGAAGCCACAAGAAAAGAACAACACCATGAAGCCAAAGAAGGACACAGGGAAGTGGTGTGAGTTCCACAAGAGTCCCACTCATAACACAAGTGAGTGTTGGACCAAGCAGTCGCTGGTGGCTGAGTTGAAGGCTTCCGAATTAGATGCATGTTTTGACCCTGAGCCAGAACCCGACAACAGGAATGGCAAAGGGAAGCAGATCATTGATGCGGATCCCAGTGCCATTGTTGCCACCGCCAAGATCCAGAAAGATGAGCCTGAAAATCCAGAGGAAGGGGAGCGTCTTTTCCACTCACAGATGTGGGTGAAGGGTTCGCCACTACAATTCATTGTCGATAGTGGCAGCCAAAAGAACCTCATTTCAGAAGAGGTCGTGAAGTGGTTGGGCCTACCAACTACACCGCACCCATAGCCGTACAGTATCGGGTGGCTTCACGAAGGAAGAGATCTGAATGTTCGCCAGCAGTGCCGCCTTCCCTACAGCATCAAACCCTTCACAGACGAGGTATTGTGTGATGTTACACCTCTAGATGTTTGTGATGTATTATTAGGCCATCCATACTTGTGGAGGCGACATGCTGTGTATGAGTCCAGGCCTCGTGCTGTCATTATTTCTTTGAATAATTCATTATACAGGATACCCGAGGTAGCCCCACCTACCGCCACATCTTTGATCACCGCTAAGAAAGGCAGCAAGTTCATCTCCCAGACCAGGAAATTTATCTATCTGGTTCACTCGCAAAGTAAGGGGAAGATCGTTGCTACATCCATGACCCCTGCAAAGGGTTCCTCCATGCAACAGCAACAGCAAAGGGATACAGTCATGACAGAACACAGGAACAACTTCTCCTCACCCACAGAGATACCACACAAGTTTCAGGTGGGAAACAAAGTCTGGTTGCATCTGCAGAGAGAACGCCTTACCAGAACCCATCAGAAGCTCAGACCACTCCAACATGGTCCTTACACCAGTACCAAGGCTACGGGAAACAATGCTTTGAAGCACAGCATTCCTCCATTCCTTCGCTTGCACCGAGTGTTCAATGTGGACCATCGTCGACCATGCTTCCCACCATTTTTGGTCACATCAGAGATTACAGAACAGCTCACCAGAGACCCAGCTCAGCAGAAGCTTCCTCATCTCAGGGAGGAACTCAACGCAATGGGGACCATTGCTTCCTAAGGGGGGAGGAATGATCCAGGTGGATGTTGGTGGCCACCCACCTATCCCATTTGGACCCCCACAATTATCTCTTTCAACTTTTTCAGTTTCCTAAATTGTAGCACAGTTTACTATTTTTAGTCTTTTTTCGGGTCCTGAACTTTCGGAGCCGTTTTGAGGCCCTAAACGACATTTTTTTGGAAATCTAGGGCAACATCGGTCCATGGATCGATGTTGCCTCCCAAAGTGGTAATACTCGGATAAATCTTTCTAACGAGCTATTATACGCGTCAAATGGAGATCGTATGCCAAAGTTACGACCCCGGGAAATTGATGTACCAATTTACCCAAATTAGGCCCACAATTTGGTGTTTCATCTTCTAGGGTTAGGTTTTGGAATGTTAAGGGTTTTCCATTGTTTCTCAACAATAAATAGGCCTTCGAGCCTCATTGTAACTGAGTTCAGAACAGTTCAGAGGCATGTAGCCGCCACATCTCTTCTCAGAGATAAGCTACCATCGCCCTAGCTGGATTATTCCCATTTCTTTTTGTTAGCATATTTTAGTATTTTACAGTAATGAAATGAAGTATTATTTCCGCTGCATATCTGTCTTTATGGTTATCTCTGTGTTTTATTGCGTTCCTGTCTAAGTCCGGATCACAATCACTAGTCCAATCCATCCATAATATATTCATATGAGATAGAATTTTAAATACCCAAGCCAATCCCTTGCAACCATTACCATATACACAAAATGTTATCAGTCAAGATGTAATATCATGTTGATAAGTCTCAAAGAAGAGAACAAACAACATCAAATATGAAGAATCTTTGTCCAATAAGTAAATCACTGTAGTGAGGAAATATACTTTGTAGACTCTAAATCATTAGATCAGTCAAACCATAGTCCAAGCATGTGTCAAGCATGCATTATTTCATCAACAAACAAACTCAAAAAGCCTTGTGCCTAAATACAACATCATCGTCATGGCAGGAAGGTCATCATAGATAAAGATCCTCCACTTAGTCAATGTCAAGACACCATTAGCAAGGCATTCTCATCAATATCTATCACACTGATATAGATCATCAAGTTACAAGCATCTCCCTAATGCAAGAGGTATAAATGACAAACAACAACAAACCAAAGTCTTCATGGTATTTTCATTTATTATGCAATATTTATCAATATTGAACAACCAAGGTTATCACATAATATATGACCTATGCACATCACCCATATTGCAACAAGATAGACCATTTCATATGTGAAAAAGAGCCTCTATGAGCATTTCATATGATAATTTTCTTTGTGAAGTTGTGTGCATTCAAAAAACTATCACTGTCTCTTCAACAAAGGAACAATTTACTTCCTTACAAAACCCACTCAACAAGCATCAAACATCAGATCAAGACAAATGGCACCTTCACAAATATATTTCTACCTAAACATAGTGCACTCTAGACACTACAACAAAACCAGCGATTAGCGTCCCTTTTTACTTCTTTTTTTGCATCTAGAGCCCATTTTTGGTGCTATTTGCATCCATTTATCAAATATGGTGCAAAACTTGACACAAAATTTGCATCAAGTTTTGCACCAAATCTTACACCAAGTTTAGCACCAGGTATTGCAATAGGTTTTTCACCACGTTTTGCACCAAATTTTATGCCAAGTTTTGTATCATCCTTTACACCAGGTTTTGCATCAAGTTTGGCACCTAATTTTGTTTGACATACTTTTGCATCCACTTTTTGCACCTACACTTGCATCAACTTTTGCATCCTTTTTTAAATCATTTTTTGCATCCATTTTTTCATCCATTTGTGCATCCCTTTTGCGCCAAGTTTTACATTGTGTTTTGTGTCTAGTTTTGCATCTACTTTTGTTGCATCCACTTTTCCCTCTTGTTTGGCATCCATATTTACATCCTCTTTTGCATCTATTATTGTACCCACTATTGCATCTAATATTTTTGTGCCACAATTAGCGCCTAGTTTGGCACCTCCTTTTGCACCCACTTTTGATTATAATTTTGCATCCACGTTTGCATCCTCATTTGCGTCTAGGTTTTCATCAACTACTACATCTATTTTTGCATCCTTTTTTGTATCCAATTTTGGACCGGGATTTGCATCGGGTTTTGTGTCTCGTTTTGCATCTACTTTTGCATCGACTTCTATTGCATCCACTTTTGCACACAATTTTGCATCCACTGTTGCACCCATTTTAAATTTCACTTTTTGCATCCCTTTTTACATCTTCATTTGCATCATACTTTGATTCTTTTTTTGCATCTATCATTACATCCACTTTTGTTATGCCACAATTTGCACCATGTTTTTCACTCACTGTTGTATCCATGTTTGCTTCCAATTTTGCATCCATGTTCACATCCTCTTTTGCATCAAATATTGCATCTATTTTTGCATCCAATTTTATGTCAGTTTTATGCATTGGGTTTTGCATCTCGTCTTGTATCTACTTTTGCATCTACTTACATTATATCCATTTTTTGCATCCAATTTTGTTTTGCCTGTTGCATCAACGTTTGCTTCCACTTTTACATCCATTTTTGCATATTTTTTGTCTATTGTTACATCCACTTTTGTTGCACCATATCTTGCGCCTACCATTGCAACCACATTTGCTTCCACATTTGCATCCCCTATTGCATCCACTTTTGTTTCATCCATTTTTTGCATATACTTTTGTTTCCGTTGTTGCATCCACATTTGTTTCACCACAATTTGTGCCAAGTTTTACACCTACCATTGGACCCATGTTTGCTTCCACTTTTGCCTTCATGTTTGCATCCAAGTTTGCACTGACAACTGCATCTACTTTTGCATCCACTTTTGTGTCAGGTTTTTCATGTTGTTGTGCATCTACTTATGTTGTATCCACTTTTCATCCAATTTTACTTCTATTGTTGCCCCCATTTCTATGTTCGCTTTTGCATCCCTTTTCCAACACTCATCATATTTTCTGCATTGATGATATTCCTTATGGCATTGACAATTATGAACAATTGATGACAATGTCAATAATATTGACAATGATGAAAATGAAGATGATGGCGATGACATGAATTGTGATTATGATGATAAAGACGATAGTGGTTACAATGACAATGATGATGATGGCAATGATTATGATGATGACGATGCTAATGACGTTGGCGAATCTTCCCAATTTTAGATGTTGTCATTGTCATAATCATAAGCATTATCTTTGGTGTCATGATCATAATTTCATCTAGGTCATCATCAAAAATAATAATGGCATGAATGATGATGATGCATGATTACAACAATGTCAATAGAAATTACATTAATGATGATGATGGGGATGATAAAAATGACAATGACGATGATAATGGTGGTGATGATGATCATCATCGATCATCTGTCAAAAATAGAGTTGTTATTTCTCTTACGTATATCAATGTGTCCTAAACAACCCTTTTCTAGCACTGATCACATTTTTTGGGTTGATGATATTTCTTACAACATCTACAATTATGAACAATTGCAAACAATGTCCATAATGATGATGATGATGGCATGAATGGTGATTATGATGATAATGTAATGATGGCAATAACAATGACAAGGATGATGGTGATGATGATGACAATGATTATGATAATGAGAATGACCTTACAATCTTATGGATTCGTGAACAATTACTAGTTTCAATACCATCTTCTGGATACGTATTACTATCATACTTTTTAAATTTTCTGTCTCTCTTGAGGTATCTTACTATAATGGAGTTGTCAACACTAGAAAGATATCTTGTTGTAATGGTGGTTCTAATGTTAGCACTAGCAAAGTTTAGTAGGGAGGATGCTACTACAAGAGGAATTCCTTCTAAGTGACTATGGCATTCAAAATGAGGCTTTATGGGCTGCTTGTTAACACATGTTCTCATGCTCATATAAAATTAATGTGAAAAGTTGCTTTAATTGGTTCCCATGCATAATTGATATTGATAATGGGGTGGTATAAAATTGTAATGGGCATATCCGTTAGTTAGTTATGATGGGTCAACAACATTGAAACCATCCAAGTGACATTTCACCTTGGAACAATCGTCGCTCGTGCGAAAAGACGAAGTTTATGTAAATGAAAGTTGTGATTGTAGTGGAATTAAAACCATCGAGAAATATAAAAGAAGACGCTACCTACCAGTTTTGAAAGACAACCAAGGCATTGAACAACTATTTGCGTTAGGATGTAGTGAGGGAATCGAAGGAAATTTGGCAGCCCTAAGTTGCCATTACTATTGCCAATCACACATTCAATAGTAACCATAAAAGGTAGCCACATATAAACAGAACTTCAAGGTGTTGATAGTCAGAATCTATTGTAATAGCTTTGACGTATATATAGTTTTGTGCTTAGATGAGAATGAAGTGGGCTTCATCTAGGGTTCGGCTCAATCCTCGTCCATTCCATGCAATGGTGTTTAATTCGCCAAGCAAGAAAATACTACGTGAGTGTTCAGAGTTAAATCAACAGAAATCAAGGACGTGTGATTGTCAAATTATTGCTCCTCCCTTATTATTGAGCGCTTGATGCGATGGTCATTATCCTTGGGTGATACTTTTATTCCCCATTTTCTATTGAAAAAGTAGCGTTTTTCTGTTCGATTATGATAGGATTGGATGAACGCCGGTTTGGGTGGATGTAGACCCATGTTTTTTTGTGGTGATCTTCAAATGTCTTGAGGATAAGAAAAAAATCCTTGACCAAGGTCCATGGTTTTGGGGATGAGTTGGTCTTCTAGTGAAGCCATGGTTTCCCAACTTCAATCCTCTCACTATGTTGCCGATGACTACTCTAGTATGGGTAAGATTCCCAGTTTTCCCATTCACTTTACCCATCTAGATCTCTTAGAAAAAGTGGGAAATTTTATTGGAAGATTCGTCAAAGTAGACAGGGAAAGACTTTTGAAAGGCATTTTTACCTATGTTTGCATATGTGTTTAGGTAGATCCCAATGAAGTTTTGCGAGATAAAATTGAGCTCAAGTGGATGGGAATTGTGTATTCCCAACCCCTGGACTATGAAAATACAACTTTTTGATATAGGAATTACCAACAAGATAGACACCTTCAAACTTTTTGTCCCTTTCCAATAGGGGCTTCCTCCTTACAGTCATCTAAGAACTCTAGCTGCCATTGGAGGGATCTTAAGGAAAGAGAGGGATCCAAAATGTAACACCCCTCCCTTGTGTGTCAAACTTTGCAAACCTAAGCTGAGAAAAGCTAGGTATGATGTGTAATATAAAAAGTAAATACATTATTAATAAATTAATCACTTGGAAAAGCGAGACACCAAGAGATGAGATTCTTACCAAATCACATTGGTGAATGGGAAAGGATAATTCTTTCATGGTAAAGCTTCTCGATTTAATTCTAGATAAGTTGGATGGATTGGAGATAAATATCCATTGAGAAAAACATAAAAGTTGTGTGGGAGAGAAAGGCAATCTTCTATGAGGAAAATCCTCATGGGAGAGAAAGGTGAGCTTTTATGAGATAAGCCTACGCAAATGGATAAAAAGATCCATAAAAGCGAGACACCGCTAATGGAAACCATATCATGAAAGAAGGTATTAAATACCCATTGCATAGATCAATTGGAGGCGGTTGATCCATGGCAAGAACCTCGACTCGGTGGTGAACTGAAGAGTCATTTCTAGGTTGGGTAGCGGTGCTCTGTTTTCCAAGTGTCGTTCTCTCTTTTGATCTAGTTTGACTCACTTGCGTGGATTGTTCTGTATGTTGGTTTCTTACCCTCTATGTTATAAATTCCTTAGCATATGAGAGAATTTGCTTGAGTTTTAAATGCACTGCATGTGGCGTTAATGAGATGATTTTATGGATGCACATAAATGAAATTCTAATTACAGTCATAGTATGTGGATCTTATGTAGAATTGGTGTTAACCTGTCTTTTGTTAAGATAGTGAATAGTCGTGCTTGAGCCGCTATGCAAATTTGTTAATTGTGGTTAAGGCTCGACTGTATAAACTATGGTACAAGTTATTTGTGTTATGCATCCAATGCTGCGCTTCTGATTAATTGTGCATAATCCCTAAGATACACATGTTAACGTGTCATGCAACTGTGGCAGACGGATTATTGATTATGTATGATAAATGATTTTGTTTTGAAACGGTAGAGCCTATGGTTCGGGTTATCTAATATATGCATTATGCATTATAGGATGAATTGCATCCATTGAGGCGTTCTAATTGTTTATTCATATTGCATAAGATATATGTCGGTGGTACTTTCGGCCATGACAATAGGAATATGAACATGCTATATGGAAAAGCTAGTTATTGTAAATGGATGACCTGATCTCCATAAATGTTGGATTGAATCCTCAAAGGAGGGATACTCGAATGCGGGATATTGAGTAATATTGATTGATTCCTCCTCTGTGATGTGATGTAGGCATGGGTAGAAGTGCTTGTGTTAGCTTTGTTATGAGGTAGTTGTATATGAACGCGTGTGACAACCATTACATCTAAATTTATTACAAGCTAAAATTAGTAAAGGAAACCAATATGTTGCCTTTAATACTATGGCTAGGAGGTGTCTACTGAAAGAGAACCCAAAGTTGATCATAATTCATGGAACAAGGTACCAATCAACCTTAAGCACAATGCAAGAATAGGATGAAAACCTTAAGCATGACCACCAACTCATCGAATGGCCTTGAGGCTGCAATATGCAAGAAGAGGATGAAAAACATTGACTTTGAAAGCTTTTACAACCAAAGAACCTTAAAACCCCAACTCCCTCCTTAGGAAAAGTGTATTTGAGTTTACCAAGAGTTGGCTTCCAACACACCCAACGCTCAATGCCAAACATGACATGGTACACTAAAACACAAAGACTGTAAAACCTTTCAACATATCGACAAAGTACACATTCTTCCTTGAAATACACATTCTGAGGAAACCCACAAATGACTTCTCCTCATTTTGAGGATGGTACATAAGTTAAATTGGATTGCATAGGGATTTCTTAACACAGGGTTCAAAATTATTACAACAATATACTCATTAATCACTAAATATTTCATTTGTAGGAATTGCAGTTAGGTGGGGAAGATAACACTCCTATCCATTTTTAAAGCTACACCCAATTAATAAGTTCTCCATGTGCCACAATAAATGAAATTTTTATGACTATAGTGACACATCCCTCGAGATTTCCTTCCACACCAACACTTTTATCCATGAACTAAAGAGTGACTATTTCATTATTATATTATACATACATGTTAATATAAGCATTAAAATTTGTATTCCTTTGTAAAAAATGCTAGTCCAAGAGATACATTTGATCACCTTGTCTTGTATCCAATATCCAATGTTGACCCCTATATCCTTAGATCTAGAGTGAAGGTTTCATTTCTAATGTTGTGTTGGAGCTTAAATTCTAATTAAATATTTGGGTTAGCCAAGGTCATTACTTAACTTAATGGCTTTGCAATATACAATGTATCATATTTTTTTTAAGTTCAATTGGTGAGATATGTCTGGGGGATTGAACTTTCGATCACTTGGATACACAAGGGCTTGCCAACATGCTTTTTTCCAATTGTGCTACTACCCTCAGAAAATATACAATGTATCATATTAACATCCACTTAAACCAAATTGACTTTTGGGACACATGTCTCTTTGATGATGAAGGGAATCCAATTATGTGATGTCAAACACATTCCCTCACAAACACTCACAAAGACCCTACACTTTTTAGGGTTCGAACCTAGGTTGTCTGTTATGAAACCAACTCACAAAAAGATAGAAAAGATAGATCAACAACTTAGAAATCAGCTTCTTCGAGGGGGAAACCTCCTTTACATTACACAAAAGAACAATTATTGGATGATACAAATGACAAAGCCTCATTTCTATATATAGGAGTCTAAGGGGTCACAATATAATCAAAGTCAACATAACAATAATAATATAAGGGCACAAAAATAACAATAGTGGGCTTCTATGGGGCACAATAATAACAATATGGGGACAATAAGGGCACTACAATAACAGTAAGGGCCACAATGGCACTAGTAATGGGGGAATCACTAGCGTTATAGGGACCTAACATTGTCTATATGGAAACACTGTATAATTTTGAATTTATTTATTGTAGATTTGTACATAGATGGATATTCCTTTCTTTGCATTTATCTTTTAGACTTCTTGCTTTCACCAATTGATTTAGAGCTTATGGAGTCTCAAGTAGCACCAATCCCCTTGCTTCTATTGGATTGAATAACATGATTTCTCTTTTGAAATCCATAATATCTCATTCACATGCTTCCTATTTCTCCCATAAGACTTTAGCACAGACTCCATGATCATGTTTGTGTCCCTCTTAATAACACACTCCTTGGAAGGGGCCATAACATCTTTTATTAGGACTAAACTTGGATGTCTCTTCTTTCTTGCCCTTTGATTCTTCATTCAATCATACCACCCATCAACTTGTTATTTTTCCATTTTTCTTATAATGACCTTTGTTGTTGGGAAGGTGCCTTTCAAGTATTTTGTCTTTGCATATAGATACACATAAAGTATCATTATTTTAATCTAATGGACGTGGTTGTTAAAATCACCAATATTTAATTAAATATGCATTGTTATACCTTTGCTCAAGTCAACTTCAATTCAAATTCTAACACATGTGTGTATACCCTTCCTTGCTTAGTTTGTATATAGTTGTAAGTCCCCAATATATTTATGTTGGCTTTTGAAAGATCATCTCATCCCAAAATAAGTAGGGGGGATTCAATATTCAAATCCGGCAGAGTGGGGTTGAAGAAATGGATATTGAAGATGGATTCAATTATAGAAACTATCTTTTGAAAAAAGGTTAGTTTTGCCCCAAAAAGAAAGTCCCTCCTTTGAGACCTTGCCACAACTTCCATAGTTGTGAAATTTTACAATAATAGAACCTCTAGAGTAGAGGTTTACCATATACTTAGAACTTAGGTTGGAATTGATTTGATTCTTGAACTCTTTAGATGATGACTAGAGATCATTAAATACATAGTTTGAAGCATTTGCTTGTAGTTATTAATGAACTTGTTAACCATCCATAGATGAATACTTCCCTTGCACATGTGCTTGATTTTGTCAATAATGAAAGAATCCTACTATGTTTTTGGTATATTCGACAAGACTACATCTTTAAACTAAAGAAGATTCAATTCTTAATGCTTTGCAATCCTGTAATAGGGAGGGACAATCGAAGTCACGCAGGAGGAGGTATTCCCTTTGTTTAGCGAAACTATACAGAAATAAAGCACTAAATGCAAGATTAACCCCTTGTTTATGTGATAATTAGGGAATATATATCTATTCTCTCAAAGATTAGTCTTATATATTCAAAAAGAATTTCTCATTTATTCTAAATAACACTTAACACTGTTTATAGAATAATTTCTCACCATTACAATCACAATAATCATTTTTCAAGGCAAAAACTACATCAAAATTGTAATGCCCCACTTAAATCTTATCCTACAAATTGTGTTAATATTTACATTATCTGAAAATATTGAGAAATATTGGTCTAAAATAAATTTATGATTTCCATTATTCAAATTCCCCACTTACCTTCTCAATTTGAATATTATGTAGGATATGGTCTCCTTCCATTAATTCAAAATATATTTATTCATTTCACATTCCCCAATGTACCCTCACATTTACTTGGGAGAAGACATAGTCTTCTCCATCTTATCATCAATATATATTTATTCGTTTCACATTCCCCAATGTACCCTCACATTTACTAAGGAGAAGACATGGTCCTCTCCATCTTATCATCAATATATATTTATTCATTTCACATTCCCCAATGTACCCTCACATTTACTAAGGAGAAGACATGGTCCTCTCCATCTTATCATCAATATATATTTATTCATTTCACATTCCCCAATGTACCCTCACATTTACTAAGGAGAAGACATGGTCCTCTCCATGTAATTACACTTCACATTCCCAAATGTACTTTTCAGATTACTTGGGAGAAGACATGATCATTTCCCATTAAATTCTCAATTTTATATTCATGTCACAATTCCAAATGTACTCCTAGCTTAGAAGAGAAGTCAACCAAGGATGGGTGAGAGTTAATGACATTAATGAGAGGTGGTTGAGGAAAGAGGGTATAAAAAGGGAAGGGGGAAGGAAGAAAAGGGGGAGTTGGAGTCTTGCTTAGGATTGTGGGGGTTGGTTGTGATTGTTTGACCTTGTTATGATTTTGGGAGACCTTGAAAACCTGTGGAGGTTTCTTGGGTTTGAGAGGAGGAAAGTATCATTATCTAGTTTTGCACATTTTTCTTGAGGACACACTATATCTGGTTGGACTTGGGCACGGAGGGCTAGGGAATCTGTGGAGGTTTCCTGGGCTAGGAATTTATTTCCTAGTTGGCTAGGAGGTAAATCCGGTTGGGTCGGTCAGAAGGAGCGTTCAGCTGGAGCTATAAGACAAAGATATCATCATCAACCACCGGAACATGTATTTTTCCCTGGACTACTCTTGTCAAGTTGATATCAATAGAATGCTCACCTTAACTTATGTTGCTTATGATAAAATGATAAGATGTTAAATGTTTAAAGCTATGTGAGAAGACCAACAAGTTCTTTTATTTTTAACTTTTAAACCAGCGAGA
Organism: Pinus tabuliformis; assembly: GCA_031772625.1. Classification (NCBI taxonomy): domain Eukaryota; kingdom Viridiplantae; phylum Streptophyta; class Pinopsida; order Pinales; family Pinaceae; genus Pinus; species Pinus tabuliformis. The sequence goes on from CM062817.1 coordinate 1,897,910,005, forward strand.
AAATAGATCTATTAGTGTATAATAGATTGAGGCTCTCATAATAGGAAACAGGCCCTTACACATGGTATCAGAGCTTTGGTTCAAAATCTGGACCCAAAGCCCACTAAACCCCAATTAAGAGTGTTGTTAAGTATTGCTCCAATATAAAATTTCCAATATAAAATTTCTCAAATTCTCCTCTCCTTGTAAGAAGAAAAACTCTAGCTATTCTCGCTTTCCAATGTAACATTTTTGCAATTTTATGTATTCTCCTCTCCCGATAAAAAATAAAAACTCTAGCTATTCTCGCTTTCTACATGTAACATTTCTTGCATTAAGGGTTCCCTGTATTATGAGTGTGAAGAAGCTTACCGTATACTAATTACTAATTTGGAAATAAATACATGGGGTGTCTTTCTCGTCCCCTCAGTTGAAGAATGGAATTGGCACATACAATCCTACCTTGTGCAACCTCCAACTTAGCAGAATTTCGTCACATACTTAAAAAGGAAGAGCATGTAAATATTCATGCACACTCTAACATCAACATCAATGGCGATGCCTATCTCATCCATTGTCGTAGCCCAACTATAGCTTCCACTACCATTAAATGCAAAACCACTGACAAACAGAAACAGACACAGAAGCCAAACGCCGTTATTGATACTTACGAAGGTGTGGCTTCATATTTGCAAGCTTGTACACACATATTCAGATTTGGGTTTCATGGAAATATTTTCTTGCTAAGCAAACTAATAAACCTCTATAAAAAGTCGACCGCATGAATTATGCACGACTGGTTTTTGAAAATTCCCCTAAACGGGACTGTGTTTTATGGAATGTGCCCATCAGAGGGTACGCCATGAATGGACCCTATGAGGAAGCCCTCATACTCTATTCCCAAATGCGGTAGAAAGGCATACAGCCCGATGAACTCATTCTTCCCTTTATTCTGAAGGGGATGAAGGTTCATCATTTTATAATAAGAGTCGGATTGGATTGCAATCTATTTGTGGGGAACGCCCTTCTTGCTCTATATGCAAAATGTGGAAGTATAGAGAACGCACGCCAAGTGCTTAACAAAATGTGTGAGAGAGATTTGGTGTCATGGAACTCTATGATTGTTGGATATTCTCAGAATGGACATGCCTATGAGGCATTGACGCTTTTCCATAAAATGCTGCTAGAGGAGGTGGTACCGGGTCCCGTTACTATGGTTAGTGTTCTCCGAGCATGTACATAGGTCGAAGCTCTTCAACGAGGTAAGTGTGTGCATAGTTACATGATTAGAAATGAGATTGAGATCAACATCTTTGTAGATACCTCCCTCACATATCTCTATTCGAAATGTGCAAGTATTGAAATGGCACGTCTATTGTTTGACAAAATGTCTTGACAGAGATGTTGTGGCATGACTGCATGCAGTAAAAACACCCACGAATTTGATGTAGGTTGGCTTCACGCCACTGTGCTCCATTTGAGAAAAGAGCCCAAGAGCATTTTCAGCATGCCCGTTCATACCAAGACCCTCAATAATGTCTTGACCGTTTCAGAGGGGCTATTGCGAGGTTTGCGTAATGGAGTTCGGACAGATTCAGGACGGGGGGGTTTTCTGCATTTTAAGACGGTGATTCAAGGTTTTGTTTCTGAAGCATAAAATCTCTGTAGCGAAAATGAAGTCTTCTCTGAGGAAGCTGCGAGGGTTTTCACTCAGCAAACATGGAGTTAAAGAGAAACTGGGCGCGGTCTATCACAGCCAGAAGCAGCAACAGCTGCCACCTCCGGCTTCCCTGGATGAGCTCGTTCAAGCTTCCCAGGTACCGATTTCATGGATCATTTTTCAAGTTAGGGCATGCTGTTGCGTTATTTATATTTTCAAGAAAATTGAGCTTTTTCCTTTAAAAGAATTCGCGATAAAGAGGTTCTTGTTGCGTTTTAGAGATAGCCTGTGATGAATGATTTTCAAAAATGAAATGCGAAGCGTTAGTTCTCTTGATGAGTTCAGAATGTAGTGATTTCTTTGATAAATTGTAAAGTTAGGACAGGTTATGATATTTCAGGTTTCAAGCATGGAAGTTGAGCTTTGCCTTAAAATGAGTTGCATTTTTTTTGCCCAAAACGGTTTTCTTCGAGTTATGCAGATTGAATTTAGGCGATGATTTAATCATCTAGACAATTCTAGAGGTTTATTAAGCCCGTCCTAACTTAAAAAAATATAGTGCATGAAATCACTACATCCTAGACTTCTAACATTTAATCCCAATGTTTTTTACATTGGATCTGTAAACCCGATAACAATCACTTCCGACGTAGCATTTCAATTTCTTTAAAAGCAAAGCGCGGTTCGATGCTTAAAACTTCCAATATCACAACGGCCTGTCCTAACTTTAGAGATAATCAATGAGGTATTCATTTAAAAGCAAAGCTCTATGGCCGCGTGTGAAACTAAAATATCACGACAGCCTGTCCTAAGTTCATAGATAATCACTGAAGTGTTCCTTTCGAATGAAAGATTAATTTCCATGGGTAAAAGTTCAAATATCAGGATAGCCTGTCTTAACTTCACAGATAATCAATGAAGTCGCTAGATAGAAAATCCTAGAATTTTTTTATCACAGTGGCGGAAAGAACATAACTTGTTAGGTCATTGAGATGTTGCCTTTGGCAATCAGTGACCCCAAGGCTTGATCTCGTCACCTCTGGCTGGCATGTGTAAAGGGCTATCATGCTATATTGAGGGTTGATTGTTATGTTATTTGAATTTTTATGCATGTAGGTTGAGCTTTACCTTCAAATGAATTGTAGCATTATGTTAAAAGGGTTCTCGTTGAGTCTTTGTTGTTAACGATTTGCTAAGTTGATCAAATTTAGGGCTGTAAACATGAATCATCACGCTTCTAGATAATGCGAGAACTTTTGTGTGTTATGTAACATGTTGAAGTGCAGAACTGAGTGGCTCGTTGAGAGGTTTACTTTTGCAATTGCTGATTCTGCACAGTTTGAACTTGTGACCTCTGGCTGGCATGTGACAAGGGCTAATCGTATGACTCGCTAAACCTAAATTGAGTGAAAAATACAGCTCAAAACACTTCAAGTCAATGAGAAGCCATCTGCTCTGGAGGAATTAAATTGTCTATGAAATTTAAATACAGAAATTTTGAGTCTTAATTAGCTTAATGTTGCTTAGGTTCCATTCCCAGAAAATGATTGGCATTAGGAAGTTTGAATCTCTTTTCATTCAACAGTGTTGTTTAGATAATATCTCAGCACAATCGTCTTCAATATCGTTTCATGCTACATGCTTTGATTTTTGGGGTAATTAAGATTTTATTAAAATACAACTTGTAACAAAATGAGGATAATAATGGTTTCCCCTGTTGATTCTGAGTATGTGCTATATTTTTCATTACTTTACATCTTTCAAAAAGAGAGAGGACTTTAACATCTCCTTACTTGAAATTCCTGGTTTAAACCCTTATATGTTCATATTGAATATTTTGTTGCATGTGTTGTTAATCAGGCATAAGTTTTATTCAGTTCTGAGTAAATATTGCAGCTCAAAGTACAACAAACCTAAACTTATAAAAGTTTCATTCTAACACTTTTTCATCCAACTTTTAATTTACTATTAACAACCACTGAAATTCGTCCCCATTCTACTAATCAGCTATAGTTAGCTTATCTTAATTAATTAAGCGTAAGTTGTATCCAGTTCCAAGCAAAATGCTGCAGTTCAAAGTACAACAAATATACTAATAAAAATCATATTCTAACCTTTTGCTATCTAACACATTATCTTAAAATTTATATCCATGAATAACCTGTGGCAGTCATTCCTAATCTAGTAAGTACTAAGCAGCTAGAGTTAGCTTATCTAAAACTACTTCTACATCATGCATTTTCCATTTTAAACACAAAGTCAAATTCTTTTTCGTTATTGAGAGTGTTTATGCTAAAGACAATAAGGGTGGCTCTTAAGTTTTTTGTTTATGTGCTACAGAATCTCCTCTACAGTAAACGAAACCATTCTAGGTGCGGGGTAGGATGTGCAGGGTTGAGAGGGAGACAGATGCTACTTGCCTTCCTTTGTTCTCTCGACTCAGAAACTTGTCTGTTTGCTAAACATTAGAAGAATTTTTAACCTTTTAGAAGTTGATTATATGGGAGAAGACAGTCAGGATTCAAAATAATAAACTTATTTTCTTTAATGAAATACCGCTGGAGTGTTTTTGGTCATTCGTACTGAAAGAATTTTTGGTCATTCTTACTTTCATCTACATTTTTGTAATTAACTTGTACTTCAGACTCTCTTTTTTTTAATTTTTTTTTTTCAACTCGTGTCTCCCATATCTCTCTTACTTTCCAACTATGTTGCATGGAGAGTCAACATGTGCCTGATGACAAATCCCTTGTACCCTGCATTCCAGTGTTTTGGGGACTTAAAAATGGCTTGGGAATGTCCCAGAATAGCTGGGGGCATCATGGGAGACATGGGAACTTCTAGGGCATTCCCAATCCGTCCCTCACAAAAATATCTGGGACAGTCAACTGACCCTTGAACCTACTGACAGTTCAAGATTATATCTATATATATAGATATATATAACCTAAATCCATCCCTGCACCTGCCTGAAGTCTAAATCCTACCCGCTTCTAATTTTCTAAATCCTACCTGTCATCTCAGCATATCATTCTAAAATTGTTCTCAGCAATTCCTTTCTGCAGCGTTGGCACTCACAGACTCCAGCGCATCATACTCTCAGTCAATACTTGATATTCCTCTGCAATTCTTATCCCTGACTGTATTTATAATCTTTATCAGTGTCAGGGGGTGGGCATCAATGGCAGCTTTTGGGATCTATTTAAATTTTCTCTTTGAATTTATTTAAATTCTTATTCACAGTGTTTCTTATTTGCAATTGGAATTTATTTATTTAAATGTTTTATATTTATCGTGGTGAATTAAGAAAAAAATATTATTATTGTTATATTTAATATTTTATTATTTTCAAAATTTTAAATATTTATGATTACTATTACTATTATTATTATAATATATAAAATAATTTATATATTATTGCCATCTCCAACTTTCTGCCCCCTGACAAATTTGGGGGTGCACTCTGGTGGTTCTGGAAACTTACCCACCATCCCTGCTACCCCCCGTCCCAAAGCCAGTGCGACATAGCTTTCTAACTATGTGTTTGCTGCAGCAAGGTGGTACAATTCGAGTTCAATTACTTTTTCCAGAAAGGCAGAAACAAGTTAGTTGCTTGCAGTTGTCTCAAGTTATTTTGCTTCATTGAATAGAGTGAGAAGTCCTCATGAGTCAAGGCCAGTATAATCCCCATGAGATTTGAACCTTTCTGAACATTGCAAGTATGAATTCTATTCACCATTTGGACTGACCATGGAGAGTAGTTGCCTAAGATACAACTGTTTGCAGCTGAGTTAAGGTTACTTTTCACTAATAAATAAACTAAGCTAAATAAAAGTGATTTGTAGACTAATCATCTAGCATTCCATGAATTCTATTTTACAATTTTGTGGAACTTCCTATTCTTTCTATAGAATTATGTGGAACTAAATATTCTTTTCATCCTCCCCAAGTTAATGGTTTATTCAATCTACTGCTATTGTATTTTACAAGATTGGTCTGTCCTGATCTATATCCCAGGTTAAATGGAATAATTTTCAATTATCTTGGAGTGTATAAGATGTTTAAAACAAAGAAACGGTTTGTAAATTCTTTAGTACTTCCTCTAAGATTGAAAAAAGCAGAGGCTGGTCAATTTCAATTTGATTTACTCTTGCTCCCAGAGTTCATTGTGAAAGTCTTGGATGATATTTTTCTTAATTTTTTTTTTAATTTATTTATCAGGAAGGGATAAGTGGCTTTTATGTTAATTTCTTGTGATTGCAGAATGGTTCCGAGGTTAATAATTTTTTTCACAGTTATAGCTGGAATCCATTTATTGATAACCTATGTTCCTTCTTGTAATATTCTACATAATATTTGACTTTTTTTTTTTTTCAAAGAAAAAAAATGTATATATTAATTAGGCAAAAATATATGCATCTTCTGACTGGCAACTGATTTTTCAGTTTTGCCAAAATCATGACTGAATGTTTTCTAATCTTCCCAAAAAAATATATTTGACATTGGTCATCCGGTTGATACAAATTACCTTTTTGTCATTTGTGTTATCCTTAGGCAGAATTGTTTGCAGGAGGCTTGAAATTTACATTAGTTCCTGTGTAAGTTCACATACTAAAGATTTAGGGTAAGTGTTGCACCATTTTCTTGATCTACACATTACAGAAGCGTCGACCGTAAATCAAGGTGAACAACTTGCTTGGAAAGTTGAATAAATTATGCCCTAATTGCTTGACGTTCAGGGCTACAAATCTAATTCTTTTCAGATCTGAATTTGTTTATGAGAGATAAAACACACAAATGGCATAATAATCATTTATTGCTCATCATAACATTCAAATGCATGAGATCCACGCCTTCCAAGTCACTTTCATGATGGAACAATTGACTGCATAAACAGTTTAATTTTTAGCCTGTTTCCATTGCTTTCTTGCAATCATTCTGATAAATCTAGCAACAGAGAACATCTCCAAGGACAGAGTCATGCCAAAACAAGATGAACAATTTGACTAATATAATTGGAATGATCTATGTTATTGAAGTTCGATGTCTGGAGTTTGAGATCACATTATTCTAATCTGCAAGTATTCATGATGGGTTTGGTATTTTATAGCTTGATACATCATCTAAAGACTCACATTAACGCATGAACAAGCCTATCTCTCTGCCCTTTGGAATTTATGAACAAGGTTTGCTACTCTGCAACCAGATCACACTCTGCTCTGTCAAAACGTTTCCTTTTTGAAAAATTTTGCATGACTGATATCTCAGGTATATCCAAAACTAAATCAGTGCTGATAACAGCCCAAACATCCACTCAATAATACTAGCATCACACTGGTTCTATCTTCTGTTACTAGGAGTTCAAGTACTAGCTTTTACTGCAGAATTCTTGAGATCATGCTAACGTCCTGAATGATCAAACTTTGGGGTTTATTTGCATCATTGTTATGTAAACTTTCTTGTTTTGGAACTAGTATATATCTTCTATTTTTTATTTTTATTTTTTATTATTATTATTGTGGATGCATTGTTTTACATACATAGTCTTGTGCTTTGGTGCTGGTGTCTTTCTGTCATATCTGAACATCATTAATGTGTTTATTTGGCACTAGTTTGACCATTGTATGTTGGAATCTAAACTTTGATTTCATTTACAGGACTTCTCTCTTGAATTAAATTTTGACATTGTTTCAAATTTGATTCATATTTGAAATAACACTTGAATGCTCATTAATTGGTATACATCTGGAAGCACTAAGGGAGCATTTCTATGTTGTTTCATCATTTACACGGGGTACTTCCTAACTGTTATTCTACCCCGGATTCAAAGGAGCAGCCAAGATTTTATCCATAGTTTCTTTCCTTCCAAATTTAGATGGGATCTCACCTCAACCTTCTTCCTTGGTGGTCAATCAACATCTTTGAAGCCTGTTCGGGGTTGTGCCATATTAGGTTACAGATCATACATAATCAGACCGAGTTATGGACCAGCTCCAGACAGATCCAGAGTATGGCGCCTTCCACCCATCAGGGGTAAATCAGCTCCAGACTGATCCAGAGTATGACACCTTCCACCTATTAGACTAGGCCATACATAATCAGAGCGAGTTATGGACCATCTCCAGACAGATACTTTGCAGATCCAAAGTATGGCACCTTCCACCCATTAGGGGTAAACCAGCTCCAGACAGATCCAGAGTATGGCACCTTCCACCCATTAGGGGTAAACCAGCTCTAGACTGATCCAGAGTATGGCACCTTCCACCCATTAGGGTAAACCAGCTCCAGACTGATCCAGAGTATGGCACCTTCCACCTATTAGACTAGCCCTACATTCAGCAGAGCAGAGATAATATTTTCAAGAGTTTCCTTGCTTGGACATTAGATGATAGGAGAGCATTTTGCATATGTTCTTAGGATGCTTTTGTGCAGATTATAGTGGGTTGGTAAGGGATCCCCATCCCCAAACACCCTATCATCATAGTTAAGACTTGAGTTTAGGGTGGCTTTAATTATCTCTGGTAATAGAAAATGATACGGAGGATTGTGCATAACCCACCCCCTTTTTGATTCCAATAAGCAGAGGTGGTCACTATGGTAATCTGATTTCAATTTGTAGTTAGAAAATGGGGTCACAACTTTCCATATTTTTTGTTTTGTTTTGTCTTTTTACATCAAACAATAGTATATTTATTAGAACCATAGTCAACTAAACAAACAGGAAACAATTTATTTGATAGGTGGAAGAAGTGATAGGCTTAGAGCAATTGAATTGTAGGCCATGCTTCTTGAAAAATTGATGAACAGATGTCTCCTTACTTGAGATTTAGGTTGGCACCATGGCACCATCCTGTCCATCATTATACACTAATCTTGTCATTATCTTCTTCACTGTGAATGACTGGCCTGTTCCCTGCAAATAGATCTGGGCATAGAGGAGCCAATCCAAGAACAGTAATCTCTAGCACAAGACAATATTAATGATCTAAATACCTAATCCTGAAGCTTGAGTTTGATTTTTCTCTACTGGTTCTGAATCTCTGATTGAGAATCTCCCACTCGTCATTATCAAACCTTCTCCTTCATCATTGGCATCAGCTGCACTGCTGAGGTACGTTGGTTGGTTGTCATTGGACTTGAGAGCTTGAAGTTTCAAATGATTATAGTAACAGACAGCCAGAAAAGCCAGTCCACACGCACTCAAGTTTATGACTGTAACCTTTTCATTTATTACAGACAAAGATTATGTTATGAGCAGCGAGTCCTTGACAAGACCATCAACATTCATAGTCAAGGCTGAAGTCTTTCCTATCAGAAGAAACACTAAAAGATTAAGAGCCAAGGCACAAGCAGAAATGTCATGTAATCCAAATCAAAGGAAGAGACCCTGATTATCAGAAATGGGTATTCTACTAAGGCCCAGGGGGTTCTGAGAAAAACAAGGCAACAAGGAGCAACAAAGATGTGATGGGATTCAACTTAATCCCTTTTGATGTTCGTGGAATTTGAATGAGAACCAATTGGGTAGTCTCACATGCAACTGCACTTAATTGGAGAATCACCTCCCATGCATTCATCTTGGCCTCCCCATAAGCTGAAATAGTAACTCCAATGGATATGGCCAACATATTGGCCTCGGGCTCACCTTTATAAGCTTCTTTCTTCAGGGAAACCATAATCAAACATACAGCAATGGGAATTAGAGCTTTCAGCATTTGAAATAATGATACTGAGAGGAAAACATAGGCAGAATTTGAAAACCAGAGACCCAAAGAATACACTTATCAATACTATGGGTTCAACGAGCTTGAAGACTCTTACAATAGAAACAGCCAGTGTTGAGTAGAAGCCCATGTGAATCATGGTGGGACTGATCACACTAAAGTTGTCAAGCAATGGCAACTCCAATGGATATGGCTAACATATTGGCCATGGCCTCACCTTTATAAGATTATTTCTTCAGGGGAACTGCAATCGAATGCATATCAAATGGGCACAAGAGCTTTCAACATTTGAAATATTGATACTTTGAGAGACATGCACCAAAGGCTGCATCATTTAGGATTTGTACTCAGTTTAGGTGTCATATTCAAGGGGAAGTTGTTATGCTTTCCACCACTTCATAGATTGTTAGAGTGATGAAACAAAAGAGGCTCCCTCTTGAGGCTAGATTATGTCATTCATATCAGCTGTGTTGTTGATGTCCTAGCGCAGCTAGGTCTTGCCAAAACTCTGTTGAGGTTCAAAATTTATTATAAACTGAAATGTCTTCACAAGAATTGACCTCATAAAATGCCATAATCACAAGATATTCCATACATGGCTGTGATTATGGCTCGCAAGACCCTTAGACTTTGAGTAATGAGGCTCGCAACATCACTTATGATTATTCACTCTATAATTATGTGACCAGCTGAATGTCAAGCAATTGAACCGCGATTTAAATCCTATTTTGTCAGCAATAAGTACTATACTTTGTCTTTATTTAGTGTAGAGAACCAAGCACTTATTCTGCTCATCTATAGAAGGGACAATGGTTGTTTGCCTATGAGGTATAAGGAAATCCTATTAGATGTTTTGTATTTTCGTATAGAATTGAATCATACTCCTGCACATTGTAACATTCATATATATCAACCTGTAGAGGCTTTAATAACACCTGGTATTCTGGTTAGTGATTTTATTGGACCTCATGTGCATATCCTACATGCACAGGATGGTAATTCATATGTTACAAGGTATTATTCTTATTATTTAGGGTGCACATCTTCAGGTGCTCAAGAACGATTACTAGAACAGTCAGTTAATTCTGCAATTTAAAGGATGAAAAAGGAGGTTATAGGAGTCTAGTTTTGGTTCTCATCCACAATGTCACACTAGTCTTCCTGGGCATGGTTCTCATGGTTTAATAGTGACTTGAGGAGTCATAATACCACAAATCACTAAACACGAACAGCTAAGGTAGCCCAAGGACAATAGGCATCTTTACACATTAATTAACAGGTCTTACATTAATTATCCTAGGGGGTTTTAATACTTCCAAATGCTTAAAAAACAGTTAGCAGAGCATTCACATTACACATTCCAGCAATCTTTTCTATAAACCAACTAAATGCAGTCAGGAGAGCCCTCCTTTTACACTATACAACCTTATTGTTAGTATGATCAACCTTATTTTAATATATAGTGTGACAAACCGTATGTGACAGGCAGGTGGAAAACTTTTCTCGCAATTGACTAAGCAACGTCCTGCGAGCCAGACTTGAGACGGAAACCCTCGTCAGAAGTTTATGCTTGGCTCTTTTCCAAACAAATGAAGATTCAATGAGGTTTTGTGTAATCACTTCTGGTATCGTATTGGGTTATTGTTAGAAGCGATAATTGGATTCGGATTCTCATCGAGTGAGTTGTTCTGCTTTCTCAATTTGAGAGGGTTTGTTTGGAGGGAAAAACGAAAGAGGACATACAAGAATAGTGAGGGGAAATATGCAGAGGAAGAGGATTGAGAACATCGCCAGCATGCAGGCTACATTTTCCAAATGTAGGTGGATTGCTGAAGAAAGCTTACGAGCTCTCGGTGCTCTGCATTGCAGAATTTGAACTTGTGATTTTCTCCCCAGCGGGAAATCACTATGAACTGTTTTTTAGTGCAAATCCTACTATTTTGATTCTAATAATCATGGCTATGCAAACCTCATGAGATTCTTACTAATAACCCCGGTGGTGCAAGCCCTAGTAAGCTCGATGTTGAAAAACTTAGTGTAAAACCTCCAAATCGCTGGTTTTGTTGTAGTGCTTATTGGAGAGTATATAAACAATTTCACACCTTTTTATGAGATATGGGAGGAAAACATGTTGAAGATTTTTAATAAATATAAAATTTCCAAAATGATGCTAGTTACGTGTGATTCTTTTTTCATTGTTTGTGATTATGAAAAATGAAACTCAATGTTTTTTCATTAGTGCACACATATTTCATTATATAATTGCATATAGAAAAATCATTCTAGAGCCGATAACAATAAAAATGAAGAATTTATGGTCCAACGTTATATTTAAGGGAGATGTTTAAGGATGACGTTTGAATTTTGTTTTTCATTTTAAGACATTTGGAGCAAATATTAGGAAGGACTTTGAGAAAGGATTGTCCTTGATTTTCAAAAATGGAGTTGTTCCTTTCCAGCCATATGCCCCAAGTGACCATCAAAGGGAGAGCTCATATGTTTTTTGTATGTTTTCTTTATAGCCATTTTTTTACACATATCCATAGAGTCCCCATGCCATTGATGTGAATTACTTGTTCGGTTTTTTTTAACCAAACAAGAAAAATTAAAAAAATGCCTCAAGATCAAAGACTGAAACAAAGACCTATTGACATACCTTTTAAAGTATGGAAAGAACTTGTAAAATCATATGAGAAGTTGGATGCACAAAGAAAAGCCGGCAATGAGAGCATTCAGGTATTGAATTTTTCATTAAACATTATTTAGAATGTATTAATACTTATAAGTATCTTAGACATGTATTTGTGTGAAAATAAATTGAATTGGTTTATGTTTAAGGACAAGGCATCCAAGGCGAGGTTAACCAAGACAAAAGTCACTCATCGTAGTGGCCAGAAAGGTTTAAAAGCACTGATAACAACCTTTGTAAGTATATTAAACATGTGATATTTTTTTAATAAATTTTGTACTAGAAGAAAGTCATTGTTATCTAATTTCTCCCTATTTACTGATTGATAGGAACTAAAATATGGAAGACCTCCAAATCATTTGGAAAAGGAGGTGCTGCAGCAAAAGAGATGGGTTGAATTTGTTGTTTGGATGGACTCTATGGTATGTAATTTTAGTTAGATTTCCAATATACTTTTAAACCATATTTTCATTTTATTTTTTAGTACTATTAGATATTATATCTTACCTCATTTTATGGTTAACATTGTATAACAAAAACATGCGTTGTGTTATGTAATTAATACTAACATGTAATATTGATTTTTTTTGTCAGAATGCTATAGGTAATGATTGCCAAGACGATGATCCAAATTATGTTCAACATATATCAGGAGATGATGAGGATGAGGATGAGGATGATGGTGGTGAAGGAGGAGATGATGATGATAGTTGCGGTGTTGGTGATGATGTGGATCAGAGTAATGAGGATGGTCAAGATGATCATGAGGATGATCTTGGTGGTGGTAGCTAGGCATGCACATGCATTGTTTTTTATGAAGAAATTATTGTGTAGAATGACATTGTTATGTTTAGATGGGTGTTGTGAATTTACCCTATATCAATGAGACATTTTGATTTTGTAATCATACGATGAGTTTGATTTATGCATGTTGTTAATTTATCGTAGAATAACGATATTCATGAAATATTTTGATTTGTTAATCATATTTGAATTTTACTTGTTTTGATTAAAAATAATACTGATTTTATTAGTATTATGTTGCTATTTTATACATGTTTTGAAAATTTTTAATGACACATTGTTATTTTTTTTTATGGATGTTGTCAATTTCTCTTAAATTTCTTTACAAATGATTTTGAATTGTGATATCTGCTTTAATGATATTTAGAAACTATCATATATTTCACTATGAATATATAAAGGGGGTCATATATGTAAAGAAAAATATACTCTATATAAGAACTCAAATGCAGATGTAACCATGGATGCAAAATTGGATGTTAAACTAGGAATTAATACAAAATGCAAACAATTGACATACAAAGTGTTTTAAATTAGAAGTGAAAAATTGTGCAATAGTTGACACAAAGAAGGGAACAAAACATGGCATACAAAAGGATATCAAATTGGGCAAAAACAAGGACACATAAATGGGCACCAAATTAGATTCAAAAAAAGACAACAACTAGATGTAAAATAAGATGCAAAGTTGAGCGTTAAAAAGAAGCAAAAAACGTTACAAATTAATATGCCAAATGATGATGCAAATAATGGTGTAAATTTGGGATGCAAACTTGGGTGCAAAAAAAGGAAAAAAAAAGATGTAAGAAAAGACATAAAACAAGATGCAAAATGGGGCTGAAAAAAGGTGAAAACAAGGATGCCATATTGGATGTAAAAAATGATTCCTAATCACATGCAAATTTAGGCTCGAACTCAGACACAAAATTATATGCAAATGTGCACACAAAATGAGGCAAAAAAGATGCAAATTTGGATGGTGAAAACGATGTAAAACTAGACACCAAAAAAATGCAAAATTGGATGAAAAAGTCAGTGTAAATAATGGTGCAACATTGGACACAAGTAGACACAAAAAAATGGGGCAAAAAGGGGCATAAAATAGCTTAAAATTGGATGCAAAACTTGGTGTAAAAACAAATACAAAAGTAGACGTAAAAAATGGCTCTAAATTGAATGTACCATTAGACACAAAATAAGATGCAAAGGTGGACACAACACATGACTCAACATAAGATGCAAATATAAACGCAAATTTGGATGCTCAAAATGATGTAACATTAGATGCAAGAGATGGTGTTAAAAATGATGCAAAATTGGATGAAACAAATGATGCAAAATATGGTGCAAAATGAGATGGGAAAAATGGAGACAAATCAAACGTAAATGTGGATGTAAAAAATGGTCCAAAAAAAGATGCAAAAATGGGCACAAAAATGGATGCAAAATTTGGTGCTAAATCAAATTCAACACATGGTGCAAAGATAGGCACCAAAGCTGGTGCAAAAATAGAAGCAAAAACTAGTGTAAGACTAGATACAAAACCTGGCGTAAGACTAGATGCAAAAACTGACACAAAATGGATGCATAAAAAGATGTTAAATTGGATTCAAAATACAGTGTAAACTTGATGCAAATGATGGTGCAAAAATGGAAGCAAAGAATGACACAAAATAGGAAGCAAAAGAGAATGAAAAATAGATGCAAAAAATGACACAAAACTAGAAGCAAAACCTGTCATAAAATAAGATGCAAATCTTGGTTCAAAATTTGACGCAAAAAATGATGCATAGTTTGGTGTAAAAAATGATGCAAAATCTAGCGTGAAAAGGATGCAAAATTAGGTGCAAAAAAGGACGCTTTAAAAATTGTACAATAGAGCCAGATTTAGCGCCAGGTTGCTCATCACAATTACAAAAAAAATGCACTAAAATCTGGCGCTAAATCTGGCTCAAATCGTTGGTTTTGTTGTAGTGAGAAACCCTTGTCTCTGTATCTCTCTGAAATCACTGTAGACTGATTTCAAAACCCTACAATACAGTTAGCACTTGTCTATCCTCAATCTCTGCAATTGAAAGAAAACAATTGATCCACCTATGATCAACCCTAATCCCCTCTATAACATACATATCTCTACATATAAAGGTTAAGATACTACTGCCACACAATCCAAACATACTACGATTTGAACAAATGAAGAGGAAGCAATTTTGTGTATTGCACCTGCATCAAATAGGTTAGGACATAGCTCTAATTCTCAATCATTTCCATATCTTCAAGTAGCCAAATATAACCTTCCTCTTGCTCTTGGTGCACACCTACATCAAAAATATATCACAGGGATTTCATCTATTGCACACCCAAATGCCTCCATTTGATCCTCTATTTATAGTTTATAGATCTTCTCAAAACATTGGGGAATTTACTTTGGTTTCGTAAATACCATAGGCCAAAAAAACCCAAGTAATATTTGACCAAATAAAATTCATCGAGCACACAAATCCATGGAAAAAACCCTAGTTGCGTGCTTAGTTTAATTTTCGCAACCTACAAGCTTGGCCGCATCCACAATACATAGAATTATTGCAACTTCCACAAGCCATTCTCTATTAGGATATTCCGACACATAGGAAATAGTTAAGTACAACTTGGTCTAGTATAGAGTTAGGTATAGAGTTAGGTAAAGTGTGTTTCTTTACCTTATAAATTTTGTAACTTACAATCCGACAGTCACGATATGTAGTGATCCGACGGTTCATTCTCTCCTCGGTATTACCGACACTTGATCCGTGGCTTAACACCCGATTGGTCCATGGTTTCTATTTAAAGCGCATGGAGGGTCATTTGTAGGGTAATCCGTCTATGAGAGAAGCATATGTAAATTTTCATTAATTTATTAATAAATTTTCTGAAGTGGCCACGTTGGCTCAGGCCATGGACTGTTTCCCTCTTTGAGGGTTTTAACCACGTCAAAATACTGGTGTATTGATCTGTGATCTGTTTGTGAGCGGTGTCCTTTGGTGTTCTGTCTGAGGAACTTACCCTGTAAATTCCTACATGGTATCAGAGCTATTTGAGGGTCGCGTCCATTGGTGATTCAAATATGAAGCCGGTAGAACTGCATCCCGCTATCGTTTCCTAGATCTACTGTTTCTGACTGCTTTCGGGCTGAGAGGACTGCTCTGTTGTGTTGGGAGCATCTGTTCCAGTGAGGAACCTCTTTCATTTCATGCGAAAAGGTTTACGGTATCCCTAGCTACATCATTTTTAAGATCTGGAGGTATACAGTGTTTATTTGCAGTTGACAGTTATTTTCTCTCTGTTTATTTCGGTTTCGGTTTATTTAGCTTTTTTTATTACCGGATCTATACCTTTCATTTCTGCGTATGCTCTTTGCCCTGCGACTCTGTGCGATCTGGGCAAATCAGAAACAGAAAGGAAGGATTTTTCTCATGTGTATGCTCTTTTCTGCTGCGCCTTAGTGTGATCTCGGAAAATCAGAAACATTGAGGAAAATATTTAGTTTCCGGCTAAAGCTAACTTTGAGCCGCAAGGTTCATTTTTGAAAATATTTAGTTTTTCGGCTAAAGCTAACTTCGAGCCGCAAGGTTCGTTTTTTTTTTTATATGTCTGTGTTGGGTTTTTTGTTTTTTGTTTTGTAGGGAAAAAGAGCCTTCTCAAAGCAAACACGCAACCCAAAGCATCAACCCCCCCCTCTCTCTCTCTCTCTCAAACTTTTTCTATAGCTCACTTGGTGAAAAGCTAATTTATGAGAGTAGAGGTATTGGGTTCAAGTCTCCATTTTTTGGGGGCAGATTTTTTCATTTCCGCACATTCCCGCACTTCGTCAGCGACTTCATCAAATTTTTTTCAAAAAGCCATAACTTCTTCATCCGGAAGCCATTTTCAGAACCATTTTTTTTAAACGGCCTAATTTTTCAAGATCTTTCCATTGGTACACTTAGTTTTAGCATCTATAGCTTCAGTTTCTGTTAAAAATGGAAAGTCCATGCCAATTCATTCTTGATAACACTAACTACTTCCAATGGTGGTCCTATATTGTGGATTTACTTAGAAGTAAAGGTCTTTACAGAATAGCCACAGGCCAAGAGACCAAACAGAAAGATGAAGATAAGGCAGATAAATGGGAAAATAGGCAAGACCAAGCACGTGGGTTGATAGGGATGTCTATTTCTCCAGATCTTAGATTCTATATTGCAGAACTTGATACTCCTGATGAAGCACTGCAACAAATTACTAAAGTCTTTGGAATTAAAAATGAACTTAAAGCCCATCAACTTGAAAATGAATTGCTTACATTGGACCCCAATAATTTTTCTTGCATTGAAGATTTTTTGTCCAAGTTCAAGACCTTTAGACTTCTCTTGGAAGGTGTTAAGGTTAAGAAAGAAGATAGTAGCCTTATCTACTCCATTCTTACTAAGTTGGGACCAGCCTATTCTGTGTTTGTTTCCACCTTCCATTCTACAAGAGAAGCCTTCATTTCTCAAGGACAAACCTACAAGTCCCCTTCCTTTGATTCCTTTTGTGATTCTTTAATAAGAGAACAAGAAAAACTCTTACACCTTGGTCTTCTTCATCTTGGAAACTCTTCTAAGAAAGCATTAGCCACCCAGCAGCAACCAAATCCAAAGAATCCTAAGAAGTTGTATCCTAAAAAGAATGGTCCTAAACCAAACAAGGGTCCTAATCAATTTCAGCCTCAAAATGAAAAATCATTTCAACAAAATGATAAGACAAATAAAAACAAAGGGAAGAAGATTGATAGACATTGCAACTTTTGTAATCGAGATGGCCACTTAGAATCCAAATGCTTTAAGAAGATGGAAGCCTTGGAAGCAGCAATGAAGAAGCATAACATCCATTTGTAGCAATCTTCAACTTCAACTTCATCTTCAGGAATGGCACTTTCTACATGTGGTTGTCAAGCATCTCGGTCTGGCTATGCACTAAATGTATCTTCTTCTTCTCATTCTCATGAGTGGCTCATTGATTCTGGAGCTTCTTATCACATGGCCAAAAACAAAGCCATGTTATCTTCTTTAAATGATTGTAACACCAAAAATATATATGTTGGTGATGATAGATCTCTTAGTGTTGTAGGGACTGGAACTGTTCATCTAGACAATGGTCAATTTAATGATGTATTATGTGTTCCAACCTTATCCTGCAACCTTCTATCTGTATATCAGATAACCCATTCAGGTGAAGGTAAAATCGTTGAATTTTCACCTCACGATGTTGTAATTAAGGACCTAAGAGATCCTAGACAGATTTTAGCTACTGGCATTGCTGATGATTCTACAAGGTTGTATAAGTTTCACAACTTTGGGTCATCAAATCTTCCCTCAGTATTTGTTGCTCATAATGATGAAGTGAGCAAACTTTGGCATGAGCAATTTGGTCACTTAAACTATCGCTCTCTTCAGAATCTATGTAAAGAAAATATGGTGACAGGTCTTCCCATGGTATCTTGCAGAGATGGTGTTTGTTCCGGATGTGTACTCGGAAAACATCATCGGGACAGTTTTGAAAAACGTGCCTCTTGGCACGCCTCAGCCCCTTTACAGCTCGTGCATAGTGATTTATGTGGTCCACTTCCAGTTGCTTCATTCTCTGGCTACAAGTATTTCTTAACTTTCATTGATGATTTCTCCAGACGCACTTGGGTATACTTCTTAAAACTCAAGAGTGAAGTATTTAGCATGTTCTTGGTCTTTAAGGCCTTTGTTGAAAAACAATCTGGACATCAAATTCTTAAGCTAAGATCTGATAATGGTGGAGAATATATTAAAAACACATTCATCAACTTTTGCACTGAGAATGGAATTCAAATGCAACATACTGTTCCATATACTCCACAACAAAATGGTGTAGCTGAAAGGAAGAATCGCACCTTAAAGGAAATGGCTAATTGTATGCTTCAATCTAAAGGACTTAGTCTTAATTATTGGGCAGAAGCAATTAACTGTGCAAATTACATAATAAATCGCACTCCTACTAAGGTTTTAAAGAATATCACTCCAGAAGAAGCATGGAGCTCAATCAAACCAGATATAAGTCACTTTCGTGTTTTTGGAAGTGAAGAATGGGCCCATATTCCAGATGAGAAACATAAAGCTTTAGAACCAAAGAGTGAAAAATGTATTTTTGTTGGATATTTTGAAGATGTCAAAGGATATAGACTTATTCCACTTAAGTCCAAAATTGTTATCATTAGAAGAGATGTAAAGTTTGATGAAAATATATCGGCCTGCGAGCCTAGTTTGGTGGATGTTCCACCTCTCCCTATCTCTTCTACTTTTGAACATATTTCTTCTTCAGATGATGAAAGCGAGGATGAAAATCCTCCCCCACCTTCTCAGGATCCTCCTTCAGCTCCTCAGCTTCCAAAATGGATCCGTGCTACTCGGGATGCAGCAGGTGATCTTGTCGGTGATCCTACAGATTAGCGACGTACACATTCTCAGTTCGAGAGAGCCTCTTCTTTACTGGCTCAAGCTTCAGTGAATTATGATCCTCACACCTTTGCAGAAGCTTCAGGCCATCCAGATTGGGAAGCAGCTATGAATGAAGAATATCATTCATTATTGGCAAATGATACATGGGATCTTGTTCCTCTACCAAAGGGACGAAAACTTGTTAGATGCAAATGGGTTTATAGAACCAAGTATGGACCAGATGGGAAAGTTGATAAACATAAAGCTCGTCTTGTTGCTAAAGGTTTTTCACAGGTTGAAGGCATTGACTACACTGAAACCTTCTCCCCTGTTGCCAAAATGAACTCTATCCGCCTTGTTCTTTCCCTTGCTGCCTCGTTCAAATGGGAAGTCCATCAGATGGATGTTAAATCTGCCTTCTTGCATGGGGACTTGCATGAAGAAATCTACATGGAACAACCCATTGGCTTCATAAAAACAGACTCCAGCCTTGTATGTCGGCTTAAGAAATCCCTTTATGGTCTCAAGCAAGCTCCTCGAGCTTGGTATGCCAAAATGGATAGCTTTCTTTTAGAATCTGGCTTTTCTAGGTGTCATTCTGACAATACTGTCTACACCAAGAAAGTGGGCAAGTCTCTTATCATTCTTGTTCTTTATGTTGATGATCTTATCCTTACCGGTAGTGATCCCAACCTTATAAACCATGTGAAGTCCAGCCTTAAAAAGAAATTTGAAATGATAGACTTAGGACACTTACATTATTTTCTCGGTCTTAAATCTTGCAATCCAAGGAAGGTATTTCCCTTTCCTAGTCCAAGTATGCATGTGATATTCTACGCCATTTTCACATGGAAGACTGTAAGCCAACCCCTTCTCCCTTCCAGTCTGGAGTCAAACTTTCAGTCACTTGTACTTCTCCTGAAGTTGATGCTACCTTATACCGTCAACTTGTAGGAAAACTTTTGTATCTAACCCATACTCGTCCTGACCTTTCCTTTTCTATTGGCCTTGTTGCTCGGTTTATGCAAAACCCACGTGAAAGTCATTGGAAAGCAGCTAAAAGAATACTTCTTTATGTTCGAGGTACAGTTCAGTTCGGGATTCATTACAGTGCCGAAGCATCACCTCTACTGGTTGGTTTCACTGATTCCGATTGGGCTGGTGACCCTGATGATTGGAAGTCTACTGCAGGTTATGTGTTCACTCTTGGTTCAGGACCTATTACATGAGCTTGCAAAAAACAAGGTGCCATTTCCCTTTCTTCAGCAGAAGCAGAGTATCGTGGTGTCGTAGAAGCTAGTAAGGAAGCCCTGTGGCTTCGTCAAATCCTGTCAGAGTTTGGCTTTTAGCAGCAGCATCCGACTACACTTTGGTGTGATAATCAAAGTGCCATTCAGCTATGCAAAGATCCAGTCCAACATCAGTGCAGAAAACACATTGAACTGCACATGCACTTCATCAGAAAGCTCATTCATGACCATGTTCTTGAAGTGCAATATTGTTCAACAGATGATCAAGTTGCAGACATCTTTACAAAGGCTCTCACAGAGGCGAAGTTCACTAAACTTCGATTTATGGTTGGAGTTCAGGAAGTTGTCACTAAGGGGGGATAGGCTCTAGTGCCTCCTTCCTTCTCCTATTGTGTCATATTTGTAAATCCTTCAATCCTATCCCAAGTTGTTCTTAAGGGGGGATGTTAGGATATTCCGACACATAGGAAATAGTTAAGTACAACTTGGTCTAGTATAGAGTTAGGTAAAGTGTGTTTCTTTACCTTGTACATTTTGTAACTTACAATCTGACGGTCACGATATGTAGTGATTCAACGGTTCATTCTCTCCTCAGTATTACTGACACTTGATTCGTGGCTTAACACCTGATTGGTCCATGATTTCTATTTAAAGCGCATGGAGGGTCATTTGTAGGGTAATCTGTCTATGAGAGAAGCATATGTAAATTTTCATTCTTTTATGAATAAATTGCCTGAAGTGGCCGCATTGGCTCAGGTCGTGGACTGTTTCCCTCTTTGAGGGTTTTAACCACATCAAAATACTGGTGTATTGATCTGTGATCTGTTTGTGAGCGGTGTCCTTTGGTGTTTTGTCTGAGGAACTTACCCTGTAAATTCCTACATTCTCCATGTGGTTGGAGCCCTCTGACGGCATGCATAATCCCTCCTGCATGTGGTTGGGGTAGAGGATAAGAGAAGGATTTCTCGATTCAAACTAGAATTTTCCTAACTTCTTCCTTATGACTTTTGGCACCTCCGCGAACCTTTGTAGTTTATGTAACATCAATCCTATACTAGATACATCAAGCATATCAATTATCCAGGGATCATATCATTTCTACACTACTCCTTCAATGTTAATCATCATTCTTTCATTGTTATGTATGCATTGAAATCCTATACTATAATAGTTGACCATATAAGTCTTGTACCATAAATAGACATGTAATCAAGAGATGGATTGACTACTATTGATCATGACATCAAACATATGCATATTAATCCATAGAATTCATGAAGGAATCAAACATCAAGATAGAGTAGACATCAGAGTAGGTTTCCATCAAGGACAACACCAGAGCCATAATGCTAACACAAAAATGAGGAAAATGGATCAAAAAGGCCGAACTGATGATGTAAAGATATACCAAAATAACAACTCAACACCACTATGATATCTTCTTTGAACATTAACATGAATATATTATCATCAATTATAGTAAAGCATAGAAATTGTATAAAGAGCATGTTGATACGTTGTTAGAACTCTTGAGAGACAACAAATTACTTTTGAAGCCCTCCAAATGTGTTTTGGGGGCTCTCAAGGATGAATATTTGGGTCACATAGTAAGTTAGGAGGCAATACAAATTGATCCCAATAAAGTGGCAACTATGTAAGATTGGCTCCTTCCCAAAAAACTAAAGTACATGATGGAATTCTTAGGATTTATAGGCTACTACAAGGAATTTATGAACAAAATGAGAAATCGCTACTCCTCTAACTCATTCCTTAAAAATAATGTATTTTCCTAGAGTGAGGAAACAACACAAGCCTTCATTACTTTAAAGGATACTATGTGCGCTACTCTAGTATTAATAGTGTTTGACTTTAATAAGACTTTATTAGAAATAGGCATGTTACAAGGGTATGATATATGAGAGTATCATAGAACAATAATCATGTTATTGTGGTAAGATAATGCAAGTGTTAGGATATTTTTAGAGTCTAAAACATGGTGAGTAAATGTTTCGAACTAAAGGCTAGCACAAGGTTTTATGTTCCACTTTCGGATAGAATACTTGTTGATCCAGGTGGATATCGGTGGCCACCCGCCAAGTCCACTTGGACCCCCACCATGGTTTCTTTCAGCTTTTCAGTTTCCTTAATTGTAGCACAATTTACTATTTTTAGCAGTTTTTCGGGTCTTGAACTTCCGGAGCCGTTTTGAGGCCCTAAACGACATTTTTTGGGAAATCTGGGGGCAACCCATTCCCAAAGTGGTATTGCTCGGATAGATCTTTCTAACGAGCTATTGTACACGTCAAACGAAGATTGTATACCAAAGTTACGACCCCGGGAAATTGAGGTACCAATTAAGGAAACTGAAAAGCTGAAAGAAACCATGGTGGGGGTCCAAGTGGACTTGGCGGGTGGCCACCAATATCCACCTGGATCACTTGTAATGATATTGCAGTAGTGAATGGAAAACAAGTGGTAAAGATACACCTCATCCTTGCTCCTCTATTTCTACTTGGACGAATACAAATCCTCTTTTGAGATCAAGAGTTGCAATGAAAAAATTTAATTTCCTTATATGTGAGGAGGCGGTGGATGGCTAATTGTACATGCAAATGGCCTCTTAAAGCACCTCTTCATCAATGGAAGAAATAGACAACAAACACACAAAGATGAGCACAAAATGAAAAATCTCCATTAAACCATAAATTTTAAAAATCTTATAGATATGTCGTTTATAGTTAAAATTACCTTTCAGTAAATACTACAAAGGATAATAATGGTTTGATGCATTGAGATTACTGATTTTCCTCTCTGTAGCAACACCATTTTTACGCCGATAGGCGTATCTTCTTGAAAATGGTTAGGGAAACCTTCGTCTACCCTACTCATCTTTGCTAGACATATGTCACGTCTCCCTTTTACTAATAATTTGACAAATGTCTCTTTAGTTACGATTGAATGCATGTCAGTGATGAGCGGAAGGGTGGGTGTCAGGTGGTGCAAGCAGGATGGTGGGTGGTGTGTTGATGCATGGCATAAATGGCGGGCATTACTCCATAACTCCAAACCAATAAGTGGTGTCAATAGTTGTTGCAACATTCTACTTTGTTTTCAATTTGTTTTCATTTTGAGCAGGTGAAGCTAATAGAAAAAAACGTTATCACTGGTTCATATTAGTAATCATGTTGTTATAATGGGTTTCTGGATGTATGTAGAGAATCCCAAGATGGTGGATCTGGTACTATTGGATACATATGATTGTTTCTCCTCTTTTCTGGAAGAAAAATCAAACAAAAGATCTAAAATGATTGTAGTCTTGTGCTCAATGCCAAATGTTTGTGATGCTCTCTAAAGCCTGCCCATTGTGCCCTAATTGCAAATATGTGCACCCCACTAATCAATTCTTATTTCCATCAAACGAAAAGAAAGGAAATGCCCCTACTAGGAAGAATCTTTATCTACTTTATAATTGCATAGAGCCCAAGAGTAATAAGCCCATAAAAGATGATGAGTAGTCCTAATGGCACTAGATTTGAGATACCCTTTTATAATTTCATGCACTTTTTGTCAATGAAGGTTTTAGTTTCTGAATAATTTTTATGAGAAAATATACACCAGCATATATGATTAGTGTTTGTAGATGGTAAATACTTCCCGCGGTATATACCCAAAATGGATTTGAGTAATCTTTTGTAACAGGTTTTTGGTCAGTACCTCATTTGCGTCTAGCATTTTGCTTATACAAAATATTACCAAGTTAAGTTCTATCTGCAGCCTCGATACACATAAGCATATGCAAAATTTATTATATTTGTTTTCAATATCTGTTTGTTTAAATTTCTTACATTGGAAACAATAGATAAGTGCATGGAGATTTTTGCGGATTTTGCAGAAAATTTTCCACATGAAGGGATATAGTTAACTAATTATGCAGCCTATATAGCTATTATTAACTCAATGTAAACAATGGGTTTATCAGTTAAACAAAATCTGACAAAATCCAAAAGAACTTTAATATTTATTTTAAATTCTGATATTTTCCTAGTTGATCGATACACCTTGTTGTGTTATCGACAATTAGTGATTATGTCAAAATTAAATTACGTGGCTCATACAATGTATCTGGTCATTTCTTAGTTAAGACAAAGCTTACCGAGCTTATCCAATGCATCTTGCAGTTTTTGTTACTTATTGTACAATGCATTTGGTAGCTTCTGAAAGCTCACTTGGATGGTGGATGTGTTTATCCGCTGATCCGACTTTCACCAAAAGGAACACTGCCTCCACAAACAAATCATTTCAGGTGAGAGTATGCTTCTTTTCCTTTGGAGATAATGAATTAAATAAATCTTCAACAAAAATAGGTAGGCTTAATTTAATGAGCTCAATTTCGTTTTAAAGAAAAGTTTGATTTTCCTAAGCTAACACATTGATTTCATGAAGTGGGTTTGATCCATATTTACTGTAATTTCTATAACTAGGTTCAATAAAAAAATTGCAGAAAGGTTGACTTCGCTATAGCGAGTTCTATCGCAAAGGAATTATGCTTTAATTGCATGGCCCTTCAATTTTATTATTTGGTGAAAGTGCTCTACTAAAAATGTGGAATTTATATAGAACAATTCAAAATATGCATATCACAGCCTTCAACAAATGTCTGAATTGAGTTGAAATCGACTGAATCAATCATGCTCCATAATGCCTTTAACTTTTTCAGTGTTCTATGTGGATCACGAAAGGAATATGAACAAGTTGGAAACCTGAAGCTGGTGTCTGAGGATGGAGTGTTTATACCTTCAATTGCAGAGGACTACTTACAGTATATGGAACAACATTCCAGAACATGAATTTTAGTGGCTTTTGATAAAAGACTAGTGGGAATGTTAGCCATTTTTGATCTACTTAAAAGGGAGGCAATTGTTGTCATAGAAGGTCTGAAGAAAATGGGTATACACCCAATCATGGTTAGAGGAGATAACTGGACAACAACTCAAGTTGTTGCGCAAGAGGTGTGAAATTTCTTTGGCTATCCTCAGCAGATTTTCTCGTGAATGTAAATACCATTTGTTAAGAAGAGTAAGAAAGTGTGGCCTTTTGTGATTAGAGCATCACTTTGATTTGAAATGTTTGTTTTGAAAGCATCATTACATAACAAAGTATTATAGCTTGGTCCACTTAGTTCATCATGTTATCCATAATTTTCGTTTTAGTTTTTGGTATATCAGCTTGTTAATTTTATTTCATTCTATAGCAAGTTTTGAATTGATGCTCACTGAAAAGTTATCCACAATCACTTGTGTTGTTCTATGTTTCCATGGTGGACTATGTTTACATTTCAATTCTTTCAGGATTGCTATCAAAACAACTTTAACATGAAACAAATTTAACATGAAACAAATTTTGACATAATGAATATGTGAGTTGAGAAATATGTCAAATATATTGATTTACTTTTTACTGATAGTTATCATTTTTTAACATTCACAGTTGGGTATTGAAGATGTCAAGGGTGAGGTCATTCATGCCGGCAACGCTAAAACAACTCATTTTCTTCGTAAGGATGGTACTAGGGCTGCAATGGTTGGAGATGGAATTAATGATTCACTTGCATTAATAGCTGCAAATGTTGACATGACAATTGGAGTTGGAACAAATATTGCAATTGAAGCAGCTAACTATGTGTTAATGAGAAATAATTTGGAAGATGTTATTACTGCGATTGATTTGTCCAAGAAAATTTTTGCTAGGATCCGATTGAATTATATTTTTGCAATGGGTTATAATATATTAGCAATACCACTAGCAGCTGGACTTTTTTCCCCTTTTTGAAGATTAGCCTACCTCCATGGGTGTCAGGGGCTGCAATGGCTTCTTCATCTGTCAATGTTGTTTTCTCTTCTTTGCTACTTCAGAGGTATAGACAACCTCGATTGACTGAGATTTTGGATATTAAAATTCAATAGGTTGCTTGAATGAGAATTTGAAGATTGTTCCATGACTTGTACAATAATCCATTTGTTTGTAACAATAAATAACATAGGTTGATTAGTGCATACCCAAATTATGGGTTGCATTTTTTAATTTGATTTTAAGAATTGAACATACATTTCCAGGTTTTAGGTTGGTTGGATTTTTTTTAGAAGGGTATTTGAAGGGGTATTTTTTTCATTAACTGTCTTATTGAGTGCCCAAGCCTTATGTAAAGTCTTAAAAAAAATGCTTGAAATTTAAAAGAAATTGTATCATGTTGGAAATCAAAATAAGACAATAATTCAGAGTCTTGACTAATGATACAAATTTGGATTATATGAAGGATATGGCTAAATTGTTTTTCCAATTTTTATGGAAATACATTACAAGATATTTTATGTTGAGCTATTGAAGATATTATAGGGCCTACCATTCCTTGAAGGTAAATAGAGGTCCTCTAATGGGATTTTATGCATCCCTTACATCACCTAGACTAACATTTTTTTAGGCTTTGTAGTAGTGTATCTCCTAACTTAACGTGAGAGGATTTACATTTCAGCATCAAGCCACACAAGTTCAAATATTTCTTTCAATAGCTATGCTTATATTATATAAATTAAGATATTTTTTTGTCCAAAGTTGCCCAAACTCGTTGTAACATGGATGAGATAATGGATTCGTGATGGTCCACATGCTCAGATTTGGTTTAGACTGAGTGTAGATAATTTTCCTGGTGTCCTTTCTCAAAAACTAGGGAGGGATTTGGTCTCGTTCCATCGCCATTGACTACTCATTGCAATCACCAATTTCTTCTTTTCTACTTGCACTAATATCCATTTCAATTTGCAAGCATTGTTCAATGAAAATAATCTAGCCTCCATCTTGTGCAAATTTTATGGTTTGATGTGTTTGATATACATGTTTCAAGTCCACAAACTATTTCTCATGCTTAGAGACATGACACATCAAAAAATTAGCAAGCTTCTCAGATCATAATGTTTAGATTACTAGTGAAATTATTTTGTGTGTTACTTCAAATTCTTTGATTTATTGTCATATCAAAATACAAACATATGACCTATGTTATGACTCCAATTCATGGTGATGATGGGATAATCACACACATTATAGGAATTTAGTTGTTCAATGAAGCAAATGTTGACTTGAGTCCTATGCCATTACCCTTTTACAAGGAGGCATCTACTAGATGTGCAGATCAGTCATTGTTTGATCCTTTCCTATATAGGCCAGATGCAATTGGACAAGGACATTTACGTCTTGAAATCTGTGGGATTTTCTAGCTGAGCAATGAGGTTCTAACACAAAAAAATATTGCTTATGATTGACACCTAGAGATGTTGCATCTGTTGGATCAGTTTGCAAGCATCTTTATTAGTTACAAAAAATGAGGGTTCATATTCCTTTAAATGACTTAATCAAATTCAAATATCTCATGTTGCATAAAGATACATAATTAACTCATCTAACCAATAACAAGATATATAGTAAATTTGATTGCAAAAACATATTTTTATCAAATAAGGATTGATTCCAAAGACATCTACAAATCACTCTTCACTGCTTCACAAGGACAATATGATTGGTTGGTCATGCCTTTCAACTTCTGCAATCCACTAACTTATTTTTAAAGATGGATGGATTACATTTTCAATCCATATTACAATTTTATTATGGTATATATTGATGTAATTTTGATTTAATGAGTATCAATCCATAAACATCATTTCAAAAAAAAATTAAGGTTGATTCTGAAGAAGCGGTGTGCGATTTTAGCCCGCACTGGTATTCCCCCCTGTCCGGTAGGGCCAGCTATGGGTGTTGCTTGTTTGCGGCACCATCAGCAACGTCTTTGGACCCGGTGAGATAGTGGGATGAAGGTCGTCCACGTCCTATCCTTACCCCATACCCGAATTTTCACGCTCATCCTGCACCCGCATAACTTTATTCACGCTTCACTAAAAAAAACATTGCATCATTCTCCAAAAAAAAGAGGCTACTAATGGAATACAAGTTGAATTTATAGGATTCAGTATTAAAAAATGGCAAAGTCAATACTCAACAACATATTATAAAAACCATTTTAAAGTTTCCAAATAGATCGAATCACCGAAAAGAATGCAATCCTAGTCAAAACGGGAGAGGGAAACATTGAGTGCACCAACTGGACAACACAAGAGATGGAAATGAAGACTGACACAGGTGGTGTAAGGACCTGTGGTCATGCGATGTGAAGAGGTGAGCTACGACTAAAGCATACGAGCAAGCGTGTGACAAATGCGCGTGGGAGTCTTGGCTAAGGCGAGTTTATATTGTGGGGACAAGCTGGTATCACCCACGGGCCGACCTCATAGGCTTGAAGAGTCGGGCGAAGGATGGGTTGGCGGTCCCATGTGATGGGCGGGCCGACCAAACGAAGGCGAACAAGTTGCAAGTATGAGGGCGTCGGTTGAACGAGTTGGATGAGTTAGTTGGGTGGCACGACTCGCCCAACCGCCCATATATATGGAGGGCGTAAGGTGGAGCATGGAGCATCATTGGATCAAATCGAACTTGATCATTTGAACATCATCGAAGAGAATTGTGAAGGGTGGAGAAGAAGCCGCAGCAAGGCGCAGGTGATGCACCCGCTTATCGGGCAGCTCTACACGAGGTTGGCACGAAGTCTTGGTGACGAGTCGAGGCACGGGTCGTGGGTCGCACGAAGGCGCCTGCCCACCGTTCGGAGGTAAATGCGAGTGGAGGGTGTGTGTA
Organism: Pinus tabuliformis; assembly: GCA_031772625.1. Taxonomy (NCBI): domain Eukaryota; kingdom Viridiplantae; phylum Streptophyta; class Pinopsida; order Pinales; family Pinaceae; genus Pinus; species Pinus tabuliformis. The sequence continues at coordinate 1,897,939,314 of CM062817.1, forward strand.
GGTGCCCTCCCGTCGGTCGTAAGTGCAGGTGGAGGGTGCACGAAGGCGCCTACCCATCAGGTAACACGAGTTCGGTTGAGGAGTTTTGGTTGGCGGTTCGTGTGAGGGCGCGCCCGCCCAACTCGGGCAAGGAGACTTGTGTGGTGAAACGATGAACGCAGTTGGCTGCACGAAGGTGTTGCTGAGTGGAAATTTGGTTAAGTATGAAACTTGGGGTTTCCCAAGTATACTTGTAAAATTGTAAAACTTGTATAATATATTGAATTTGGACAGACTCATTGTATAGGGAGTTGCCCCTCCCTTTATACTGTTGCAATTGTGTCGTTTATTTATAATTGTTGTGGATAGTGAATGTGTATGGGTGTTCATTAGTATAAAGGATAATATTAATACTTGGTGAAGAAAAATAAAACTAAGTATCGAATGTTAAGGCATAGTCCATGAACATAAGTATTGGTGAAAAGAAAGTGTTCGGTGGTGTCGCACCTCGCTATAAGTGGTTGAAAGACTACCGCAGGTGTAGGGGTGTGACAGTTGGTATCAAAGCTAATCAGGAAGTTGATTGGGTTGATGGTGAAGAGCTGATACACACCTTGACAGTTGGTATCATAGCTAATCAAGAAGCTAATTGGGTTGATGCTGAAAAGTTGATACACAACTTGACAGTTGGTATCAGAGCAGCTGATCCAGGTATAAGGTGTTGAAGTTGTTGATCAAAGCAGGGTTTCTCGTGACGAAGTGACATTGGAAACAGGTACTTGCAGGTGAAGGAAGTTGGTTTCACACAAGTGAAACAAGAACTTGTTCGTTTTGCAGGGAAAATGGTCAAGCTGGTGGATGGTCTATACTAGATCACAAAGAGGGAAAGAGGAAGTAGAGATGGCAGGTGAAACTCATGTTGTATCGGGTGAATCTAGCCATAATGCGACCGAGGCCTTTATTGAAAGGATACTAGAGAGAATGGAGGAATTGGAATCTTACTGGACTACAAAGATGACTCTGGTCACGAAGGAACTAGAGGCTAATGTGCAGATGAGGGAAGAGCTCGATGAACTCCGGACTCGGCATGAGTACACTGATCTTAAGTGTACGCAACTTGAAAATGAAGTCAAGGAGATTGGAGAAGCGAGGGATCAAGGTCTGGCAGAGATCTTGAACCTGCAAAAATCTCTTGATGAAGCAAATGATGAGATCGCGGTGTTGAAGAAGGCCGTGAGGCATAACTCAAGTGGAGGAGTGTCTCATGTGAAAGTCAAGGAACCGGAATCTTATGATGGTACAAGAAGCGCGAAGACTCTTGGTAAATTTCTCTAGGATATGGAGCAATACTTGGAACGCTTGGGTCTATCCGATGATGAGACAAAGGTGAAAGTGGCTGCTCAATTCTTGACGAAGGATGCTAAGATGTGGTGGAGAAGGAGAATGGATCAGATTGCTAATGGTAGTGCTGATGACATTACTTCTTGGGATGATATGAAGAAAGCTTTGCAGGCTCATTTCAGTCCTCAGGATGAAACATGGGAAGCAAGGATGAAGATTAAATTTATTAAGCAGATAGGGAACCTACAGACATATCAGCGGGAGTTTGCAAGTGCGGTTCTGGAACTTCCTGACATGGCGAAGAGGGACAAGGTGTTCAACTTCATTATTGGATTGAAACCTTGGGCACACAATGAAGTGAAGAGACAGAAGATAAAGACACTTGAAGAATATTTCGCTGTTGTGGATCGATTGGTGGAGCATTATGACGAAGCTTTTGATGAGAAGAAGAAGAAGTTCGATATGCCGAAAGAGAAGAAGAAAGATGATGCTTCGAAATCGGATGAGAAGACAAAGATGAAGAAACCATTGAAGTGTTGGATTTGTGCTAAACCACATACGGTGAAGAATTTCCCTTCTAGACCGAAAGTGGCCGCTATTGCACAATCTAATACGAAGAAAGAAGAACCTTTTGTGGGGATGATGCAGATTCTTGAAGTTGTTGCTGTTGCTGCTACGGAAGTGGTCTCTCGAAGAGATCCTGAAAGAAACAGCTTGGAGTATGTTCAGATGAAGATTGGGGGTATGGAGGTACTCACTATGGTAAATAGTGGAGCTACTCATAACTTCATGAGTGAAGATGTTGCGAGAAGGATTGGGCTGAAATTTGTACCAGTGAAGGCAAAAATGAAGACGGTGAATTCTCCTCCTAATTCTTTACTTGGTGTAGCTGAAAGGGTGGACACGACACTAGGTGAGTGGACCGGGAAAGTCGACTTCACTATAGTGCGGATTGATGACTATGAGGTTGTGCTAGGGATGGAATTCTTGAAACAATATGATGCTATGATTGTTCCACATTTGAAGAAGCTATACATTTACGATGGAAGGGAAGATGTACCCATTGGTGTGACAAGGCCTGATTGTAAACTGGAAGTGATGCAAATGGAGGATGAGAAGTGATTGGATGATGTATGTAAGCGGTTGTCTACTGTTGAGGCAAAGATTACCGAGCAGTCATTGGTTATCAGGACACTATCTGATAGTATCTTGGATTTGTCAAGAAGGCTAGAGGAGGTCGAGGATGATGATGACGAGGATGTTTATGTGAGACCGAATGTCCATGAGGAGGATCGGGTGGCATATCTGCAGAGGATGGAGATAGAGGATCCTGACAAATGGATTGAGCTTATTAGTGAGGGTGAGCCTTCAGGCTCTACTCCCTCTACATCTTCTTAGATGACAGAGAAGATGGGGCTCATTGTTAGCTGCTCATGGCAGTGAGTCCTTAAAACAGGTTGAGCAGGTATGACAGATGGTGCAGGAATGGTTTGGCATTAGCATCATGACATGTTGCAGATGGGATGGAGTTTCCATGGACCTGAGCATGGGAGAGATTCTTGGTGAGTCCAGGATGTGGCAGAGTCTGAGAAAGACTGGTGTAGGCATAAGGATGTGCATTCTTATGGTTTGAGCGTGACAGTTGGACTGATCACCCGACTAGTTTGAATCATGAGGTCCGGAAGTGTGCAGAGAGATGTTGGCATTATGTTGGAGTATCTGACGACAGTTCACAGGATGGGACGACACATGATGGAGACAGTTGTTTTACATATGTTGCAGGGATGTTTGCAGTGTATGGACTGGTTGATATCATGGACCGAGGATGAGACAGTTGAGATGATGATCTTGGTGGCAGGATGGTTACCAGGATGACTTATTGTTGAGGACGACAATGACTTCAGGTGGAGGAGGATGTAAGGACCTACGGTCATGCGATGCGAAGAGGCGAGCTACGGCTAAGGCATACGAGTGAGCGTGTGACAAATGCGCGTGGGAGTCTTGGCTAAGGCGAGTTTATACCGTGGGGACGAGTTGGTATCACCCACAGGCCGACCTCATAGACTTGAAGAATCGAGCGAAGGATGGGTTGGCGGTCCCGTGTGATGGGCGGGCCGACCAAACGAAGGCGAACGAGTTGCAAGTATGAGGGCGTCGGCTGAACGAGTTGGACGAGTCGGCCGGGTGGCACGACTCGCCCAACCGCCCATATATATGGAGGGCGTAAGTTAGAGCAAAGGCATCAAATCGAACTTGATCATTCGAACATCATCGAAGAGAAGTGCGAAGGGTGGAGAAGAAGCCGCAGCAAGGCGTAGGTGATGCGCCCGCTCATCGGGCAGCTCTACACGAGGTTGGCACGAAGTCTTGGTGACGGGTCGAGGCACGGGTCGTGGGTCGCACGAAGGTGCCTGCCCGCCGTTCGGAGGTAAACGCGGGTGGAGGGTGTGTGTAGGCGCCCGCCTGCCGGTTGAAGTCTCGGGTGAAGGTGCGTGAGAGCGCCCGCCCGCCGGTTGATAACTCGGGTGGAGGGTGCGTGTAGGCGCTCGCCCGTCGGTCGTAAGTGCGGGTGGAGGGTGCACAAAGGCGCCCGCCTGTCGGGTAACACGAGCTCGGTTGAGGAGTTTTGGTTGGCGGTCCGTGTGAGGGCACGCTTGCCCAACTCGGACAAGGAGACTTGTGTGGTGAAACAGTGAACGCGGTTGGCTGCACGAAGGTGTTGCCGAGTGGAAATTTGGTTAAGTATGAAACTTGGGGTTTCCCAAGTATATTTGTAAAATTGTAAAATTTGTATAATATATTGAATTCGGGCAGACTCATTGTTCAGGGAGTTGCCCCTCCCTTTATACTGTTGCAATTGTGTCGTTTATTTATAATTGTTGTGGATAATGAATGTGTATGGGTGTTCATTAGTATAAAGGATAATAATAATACTTGGTGAAGAAAAATAAAACTAAGTATCGAATGTTAAGGCGTAGTCCATGAACATAAGTATTGGTGAAAAGAAAGTGTTCGATGGTGCACACCTCGCTATAAGCGGTTGAAAGACTACCGCAGATGTAGGGGCGTGATAGGTGGAATGTGAGCGATTGAATGCGTTGATATGTATGTGCAACTTTGGCTAGAGTACAAACTTAATAATTTCCCTAGATATTTTTAAAAAATACCTTTTTTTATCAAAACCTTTTTTATATTCATTATAGCCTTTATTACAACTTTTTCTATTAAAATTGTATTAAAGTGGTACGTTTTTTTATTATGAAAACTAAAATATAGTTCTTTTCTTCAATTTAACAGCCCTGTAGAATCTTACGAATGTTTCTTTGCACTTTTTGAAACAATTATTAGTCCTATACTAGTCCATTACTTTACATCCCATCGTAGCTATTCCTATGAAAAATTTCCTCCACCACATCTTGTTATCCATTTCACCAAAACAAATATATTTTCTAATCCTTTCCTAAAGGAACACATTCACTATAAATTACAACAATCTCACTAATTAATGGGTTGCACTACTCGTCCCAGTAGGGAATTCATGATTTATGATTCACCAAAGAGGTGGTATATATTCGCAAAAATGAATCCTTTAGTTAATGTAGCATTGTTGCAAGTTTTTTAACTTGGGTCATTTAAACACATATCGACAACATTAAATATGTTTAAATCCACATAATACATATCATGTTTTTAGGATGTTTCTTTATTCCGAGAGAAATTCGATATATATTATTTGTATATTAGATCACATTTTTTAAATATGGTATTGACCTTTTGGGTGAGAGAATAAATTAAATCTAAAGACTATATCTAGTCTCATGTATGAAACCAAGGCTAGATATTATCGGAAAGAAAATAACTTTATTGGAGGTCACTGATGATGACAAGGAACCATGACTTTCTAGTGGACACTTATATTTACAATTTTTAATATTGAAATAAAACCTACAAAAGGCATTGTTTTTCTTGTCCCAACTCTTTACACTAAAACCATATTTTGATCATAGAGTTATGATTAACCAAAAACTAATTTTCTATTAAATACAATGAAATAGTAAATGCCTAAAGCTTAGAGGTCTTCGGCAAAGATGTAGGTTTATCCTTTTACAAATCATAACAACTCATTTTAGATGGCTTATTTTTTTCTTAAACTAAAATGATGATTCACCCATAAAACCTATACTTACTTCTTATTAACAATTAAATTACGAGTATCAGGGAGGTTGGAGCAGGAGGGGTAATCATCAACCTCAAAGAAAAAATAGAAGTAAAGTATGCATGGGGTCTTGGAATCACAACCAATAATCAGGCGGAATCCCTTTCACTATAGGAATAATTGAAAATAAGTTTGGATAATGGTATCAAATCGTTGTATATAGTTGGCAATTCCATGATGATCATCCAAAAATGTATTAAGCTTCTCGAGAATGTCACTCTCCTAGAAGATGAAACCTCCTCAATCATGGTAAGGATTATATATTTGTTGATTTTTTTTGAAAAAAATCAATTGTTCCACTTATTGCACGCCAATAACCATCTTGCGGATGCCCAGGCCAACGCAGGGGTGTTATTAGAACATGGCCGAATTTTCATAAACCATCACAATTCTTCATGTCACATTCCATGAATGAATGCATCAGGACGGAGCTGTATTGTGGTGGTACGGGTTGTCATAGCAGTAATATGGCAGTTAAGAAGGCCAACCCCTCGAGGTGCCTTTGCAAGAGGGTAGTTAAGAAGGCCAGCTCTCTGAGGTACCTTCACAATGTCTTGGTTGCAGGGTTAGCAGGTGGTGAGTTAAAGCACAAGTGTGGTGCCGCCGGAAGGCAAATCATGTACGCAGACATGTGGGTGTTGAGGCAATGGTTACTCGCCGAAATTTGTAATATAACTACTTCCTCTGGGGATGAAGGAACCATCGTATTACGATTCTGGTTTCTGGCGGTGGAAAATATGGAAGGAATAGGCATTGATAAGACCCTACATTGTCACGCATTAATGAAGGAAAAGATTGGGAGGAATGTTGGGATTGATCAGGTTGTTATATATATATATATATATATATATATATATATATATCTATATATATATATATATATATATATATATATATATATATATATATATCAGCTAGCTTTGGTCAGTAAATCAAAAGATTTTCACTATTCAGAGGCATATAGCTGCGAATATGTCCTCTGCGCGAAATGGCAATGGGGGAGGTTCAGGGCCTGGCATCTCAGGGACTGGCCATGGTGCGGGGTATGGAAGTGTCGAGAATTTGGTGGAGAGCTATTGTAAACAAGTAGTTAAGGATATTGTCAAGGAATTGAATGAAAACATGGTTGTTATTTACACCCAATTATCTAGTTTGGGCAAAGACCTAGAATTAATGCAAAAGACCATGGAAGGTGCGCGCATAGATGTTTTGAGTGTTCAGTAAAGGTTGACAACATTGAAATTAAGGTGGATACAACGACGATGGGGATCTTCAAGGAAGTTTTCAGGGTTGGGGACTCAACAACCATTACTGCTAATAATGTCGAGGTCACTGTTGTCGTGCCAGTTCTAGAAGAAGAGAATGATGCGAAGGAACTGAACAGTTCTGTGGATGACCCTGCGGGTGAAGAAGCTGAACCTGGTAGCAATTGATTGAATCCGCCTTAATTTACATATATGCAATATCAATGTATAGAATACAGTGGTGTTTTTTTTGGAGAATACATAGTTATAGTTTTGCCATACGAATATGTAAATAATAGTGGTAACAAGAAGGTCCCTATCCAATGTAATTTGATGGAAGTTGTTGAAAGAACAACTCTGATTTTTGTAAGGGACCTGGCCCATTTCCAGTTAATATAATGAAAATGCTACCCGTTTCTTAAAAAGAAAAAAAATTAGTATTTAAGTGTGACTTTTAGGAAAGTTTTCCAGGTTTATTTTTTTATCTAATTGTCTAGAATCCCACGTGGATGCTTTGAAATCACAAGTTTGATGGGTGGACTTTTCACAATCCAGTTTACACAAACACAAATGAAGATTTGGCCACAATTTTTTTCGCCTAATTCCACCCATAAATTCACAAACTAAGCCATTAAATTATAACAAAATATATATATATATATATATATATATATATATATATACACCTTAAACCACAATCAAATCCAACCTCATAAAAATTCAATGAAAAACCAATATTCACATCCACCTACATAGAAAAGTGTTTGAATCATGTTTTTAATAGTGAAAATAAATTCAACGCCATCAAAAACTTTTAATGCACCCAAAATCTTAAAATTTAACCCCTGTAATTTATAAAAATACAAAACAAATTTTATCAAAATTTTACATGAATTTTACATACTAATCAGACTACCACCAATAAAAACACCCACCCCAAATATTTGAGGTAGTCCACAACAAAGTAGTTGGGCACGTTATGCACATTTTTCCAGGTTGCCAACTAATATCAAAATACACATCTTCCGAAGTGATTGTTTGCAATTAATAATCAAATTTAAAATAAAGGATGACCCAACTCCAAGGGAAAATATAAGAATTTAATATCAAAATGCACATCTTCCGAAGTGATTGTTTGCAATTAATAATCAAATTTAAAATAAAGGATGACCCAACTACTAGCGAAAATATAAGAATTTAAGCAGCCATGGCTCTGACATCTGTAATTTGTGTGGACCAAACCAATTCCTTCAGCTTCAAGGACATCTGTAATTTATGTGAAGCCAGCCAATTCCGTCGGCTTCAAGGACTTCCATGGTTGATCTACCGTCTCAGGTGCTTGGACTTACTGCGAAGCGAGTACCACGCATTATACTCCGCGTCCTCATGCAAGATGCTGCACTTGACTGGACAGACTCTTATATTTAAAGTGCAGAAACCCTACTGGACTGGAAGCAGTTATATGGAGTTACGCGTTTGAAATGCAAATACACAGAATTCAAAACGATATGTGCCCCCTCCGATAAAGCAGCCGTGAAGAGTGACTCAACTTTGAGTGAGAAACAGGCTTCCACGACTTGTCCAAGGCTAGACCATGGCGTACCTTTTTTTAGCAGTAGTCACTTAATTTTTAGCTAGCTGGGAACATATTAAGAGAATTAGTTAAGGGCTAGGAAAATTTAAATTAATATATGATTTTTTTTTTTTTAAATTGAGCGGGGAGATTTATTTTACAGTTTATTATTATCATGCATAATAAGGATGTTTGTTATCAAAATTGAAATTTTGTTCATATTTGCTAAAACAAAAATAAAAATAAATAAATAACTATACAAAATATTTAAATAACATTGGCTCATAAAAAATATTGCATTTTGAAGAACTTGGATCTCTAGACAATGTCTCTTGCACATGTGTAGAGTAAATTTGATATTACTTTTTAATTATTATTATCATTATCCAATTATTGCACTTTGAAGAAATTGGATCCCTAGACAATGTCTCGTATTAAGTGCATTTGATATCACTTTTTAATTATTATTATTATTATCCAATTATTGCACTTTGAAGAAATTGGATCCCAAGACAATGCCTCTTGCATATGTATTAAGTGCATTTGATATCACATTTTAATTATTATTATTTTATCCCATTATTGCACTTTGAAGAAATTGGATTCCCAGACATTGCCTCTTACACATGTATATGTATTAAGTGCATTTGATATCACTTTTTAATTATTATTATTATTATCCAATTTTAAGGCCACGACCAAGCCAGACACCAAATTGGTGTATGAGACCCCCTTGTTTATGCCTCTTGCACATATATTAAGTTTAATTATTATTATTATTATCCAATTTTAAGGTTGGTGTATGAGACTCCCTTGTTTTAATTATTATTATTATTAACCTTGTTTATGCCTCTTGCACATATATTAAGTTTAATTATTATTATTATTATCCAATTTTAAGGTTAGTGTATGAGACTCCCTTGTTTTAATTATTATTATGAATAATTTTTAAGGTTACTGCCAAGCCAGACACCAAATTAGTTTGGTGTATGAGACCCCTTGTTTGTGGGACAAGGGACCCACTTCTGTTAAGTCTACAAATGATACATACTCTACCCCCTCTGGTTAACATGTGACCTCTTAAAAGGAAACACACACTCTTAACCATTAGGCCCACTCAAATTGTATCTCTAAATATATAGAAGCATATGGAAAAGGTATGTCCAAGTAACATTTGTTATATATTTTTTTAGTGATAGTGAATTTACTCTATTTTTATTTGTTTTTTGATATTTCTCTATTTTAAAATTAAATATAGATTTTTTGGAGTTTTAAATTTTAGTTATATAATTTATATAAATCAAGTGCTTTAGAAATTTTTTCAAAAGTCTGAAATACATTAATAACACATTTTAACTAACTAAAATCCCAAAACTAACCACACCAAATTCAACCAATAAAACAAAACTAAAATTCAAGAGCTAACCAATAAGTATATCAACCAATCACCAAATTCTAACGAATAAAACAAAAAATCCAAATTTACTTGAATTTTTTTTACGATGAAAAAAAGATATATATTAAAAAACAAATGATTATGAATAATTATGCATTAATATAAGAAGTCACTCCTTTCTAGGTACCGAGATTAAAAAAGAATGGTTTATTAAATTATATCTTAAAAGAAAATTAAATGATGCGAATATAGTCTCAGGTGGAACCCAATAAGGATATTGGAATTTCAAGTGGTTGAGAGAGGTGTTACCACGGTAACCGCAGCCCAAACCACTGAGTAAATGGAGAATTTGGTCCACTGATGTGGAGAGCCTCGAAGTATTCAAGTATAACATGGGTAGCTTCTGGTGTGGAGAGCAGCTTTATTTTCAGAGTTTATGCTCCCTAAGAAAAATCGAGATAGAAATTGGTCTGAACACGAGCTTGTAGATAGACCTGTGGATATGATTGGAGGTCATAAATACAGTAGGTATATAATGGTCTGGGGATATATAGATTCACAAATGTGGTGTCAGTAGATTTTGAAGCTCTGCACATTGAGATTTAAGGACCTGCTATGTTATAGATTCACAAATGTGGTGTCAGTAGATTTTGAAGCTCTGCACATTGAGATTTAAGGACCTGCTATGTTATAGATTCACAAATCTGGTGTCAGTAGATTTTGAAGCTCTGCACATTGAGATTTAAGGACCTGCTATGTTATAGATTCACAAATCTGGTGTCAGTAGATTTTGAAGCTCTGCACATTGAGATTTAAGGACCTGCTATGTTATAGATTCACAAATGTGGTTTCAGTAGATTTTGAAGCTCTGCACATTGGGATTTAAGGACCTGCTATGTTATAGATTCACAAATATGGTGTCAGTAGATTTTGAAACTCTGCACATTGAGGTTTAAGGACCTGCTATGTTATAGATTCACAATGTGGTGTCAGTAGATTTTGAAGGTCTGTACATTGAGATTTGAGGACCTGGTGAGATCATTTGTCAGGATCTGTGGGAGCTGAAATGAGTAAACAATCGCCTCGTAGGCACAGGAATAGTAGCAGATGTGCTCTCAGCTTTCGCCTTTTACTAGTTGGAGTGATAGCCTTGTTCGCTGTAAGTGGCCTCTCTCGTTTCTGGTCATCAGGGTTTGTATTGTACAAGGACGAAGTATGGAGGAGTCCATTGTTGTCTGGCCAAGCAATTATTCTTTCCAGGAGGATCGCTGAATTGCAGGCCAAGCTAGGCCGATCGATGCAAGAAATGCAGGACGAATTAGGTAGCAAGGAGCCCATTTCGGATTGCACGATGAGGCTGAAGGCAGAGAGAAGGAATCAGAGTAATTTGTTGGTGGAGATCGTGGCTTCTTTGGATGATATGCTGGAAATGTTATACTCTGTTCACAATTCGACACAGATCAGAGAGTTTGTAAGAAATGCAGGTTGGTAAAGAGAACTTGAATTGCAGATTTGAAAAAATACATAGAACAAAAGTTGTAAATAGGAAGAAATTCAAATTCCCTCATCCCTCTACCAATATAGGCTAGATTAGATTTTAGATTAACTCGATCTCTTCAGAATAGAGCCCTGTAAAATAGAATAGTTGCGCACAATTTTCCTGCAGCTCAACTGTCATTCAGCTCCGAGAGCTGTCTTAGAGGTGGTATATATCATGAATATTTCATAAGAAATAACCCACAATCATAACAGTTTCAGAGAATGCTTATGACATTAACTTAGCACGCAAATCTTCTATCATTTCCAAAGCTAGCATGTACTATAAGTTCCTTGTACTCTTCTTTCATTTTTTTTTCTTTTCTTCTGCGCCTTTGATATTCAATTTTCTATTATGCTTCTGCATGCTAGCTATTAAACTCAACCGTTACCATAACAATTGCTCTCATTTTTACTGAAGTACAGTCACAATTTCTCTCAATTGAGTTCATTTTTTTCCAATTGAGTATTTTTTCCAACTTCTTTCCATGTGGAAAGTAGGCATCCCTGCCATATAAACTTCTCCAAGTGTTTTATCCAAAGTAGGCATCCGTGTCATAGAAACTCTCCTAAGTGTTTCAGCCAAGGCATCCTTGCCATATAAACTCCTTTTAAGTATTTCAACCAACTCATAATCATAATTTATCTCATTTTCAACTCATGTTTCAGTTAAACATAAGTTATTTTTGGGTAGTTTGGATAAAAGAATGATCTACATTAGTTCTGATTTTGATATAATTTATCTCATTTTCAACTCATGTTTCCGTTAAAAAAACATGTATTTTTGCCTCAGTTTATATGTTTGGATAAAAGAACAATCTACCAAAGTCTATCATTAGTTCTGATCTTGACATAATTTATTTTTCATTTTCAACTCATGTTTCAGTTAAAGATCATTTATTTTGGGGTCAATTTATATGTTTGGATAAAAGAATATCTACCAACATGCATCATTAGTTCTGATCTTGATATTTGAATATGAAATTTAATAGAAACTAAGCTGTCTATAAGTCATCTAATCTATACCTTATAGATGCTACAATTTATATGCTATATATATTATTAAATTTCTCATTTATCTAATATTTAGGTTATAATAAAGTTAAATTTTTTTTTTTTATTTCTCTGGATTACCAAGTATATACCCAATGTAAAGTATTTTTCTTTTAATTTTAAACTATTTCTGTTTCTATTTTATTTTTTATTTTTTTCTTTCTTTCTCATAAAACTAATATTTATTTTTATTTATTTAATCTTTTTTTCACAAGTGTAAGTCATAAAACTTTATAATACTCTTCTAAAGTGATTATTAAATTGGATTAAATTTATTTCACAATTTAAAAATTTTATACTATATGGCACTAATTATTAAAAGTTTGTTTATGAAACTATAAATTGATAGTTAGTAGGTGTATTGTTTAGGCACTCCTTATAATAAGTTATAGACACAAATTCCCATAAATATTAGCTTAAATAAAAACATTTCATCTTTACTATGTTTTTTTTCCTATTTATATTTACATTCTTTTATTTTTAAAATTAATATAGATTATAAAATTTTAATATTTTTTTCTTTTTATATTTTAATATTTTTAATGAAAATATTTCAGATGTAATAGATTAAGTTTAATCTAAGAGGAGAAAGTGTTCTTTTGCCCACTAAAATTTTATTTACAACATTATTACTGAAAAAAAGTCAAACAACTCCATTTATTATATGAATTATTTAACTTTTTTAAATTTATAAAGTCAAACAACTCTATTTATTATATGAATATTTAAATCTTTTTCATTTTATATTTTATTATATGAATAATTTTTTTTTAATTTATATTTATTAGAATGACAAATTTTAATTGTTAGATACATATAAATCATTTGTTTCAAAAGATTTTGAAAACTTTAAATTCATTTATACATTTAAAAATGTAATTTTATTAAAAATATTTTCACTAACAATTATATAATCAAATTTAAATAACAAACAACCAAAAATATAAAATATCTATAATTTTGAATCATACCTACCCATACCTAAATCCCTATAAATAATATTAATTACACATCCCCATTACCCCATTTTCTATATCACTACTATGTAAAACATTCCACATTCTATTCTTTAATATTTCCAAAAACTTGTCAGAGATTTTTTTCATTATTTTATTTTATACCAATTAATAACTAACTTAATAAAATTTCTCACCTACATGTTTTAAACTCACCCTCGTATTTTTAAAATTTACCTGTTACCATGTCTATTTTTAAAATTTACCCAAGTTACTATGTCTACACATCCTCCATTTTCTTTTAATATTCTCTTTTTTAACTGCTATATAAATATGTATTCCATACTCCATTTTCTTTTAATATTCTCACTTTTTTATATTATATAAATATTTACTTTATTATTAAAAACTCTGGATTTCCTTTAAATTCCAAAATTCTGAATCTGGTTTTCCAAAAAAAAGTTAAAAAAAAAAAATCAAAAATTTCTGTTAGATTTGTGAAAATGAATTAATCTAAAACTCTGAAAACTCCAAAATCCTGAATCTCATTTCCAAAAATTTCTAGCATATTTTATTGGAGTTGTTTTTAGTTTGATTTTTTGCAGTTTCTGGGCAGAAAATTTTGTGGTGAGATATTGATTTGTGTTATTTAAACTAGTTTTTTTTTACTGTATATATGAATTCAGCATCTTGAAAAACCTCAGGGCATTAAAAACCCCCGGACATTTCTATTGAGCAGAGTTACCCATCAAACTTGTGATTTCAATAAATTCCTGTCAAATTTTAGAAAAATTAGAATGAAAAAATCCATTTGAAAAACTTCCAGTAAAATGGCAGTATAAAAGCCTAACCTGCTTAAACTACTCGAATTTTAATGACAGAGTATACTTTCCATTTTAATGACAGAGTATACTTTCCATTTTGCGATCGTGTACTTACTGCTTTATCTTTTGCATCCCTAACATTTGTTCTGGGTTTGCTATTTTTCCCACAGATGAATCCAAGCCGAGCGAGAATGAGGATGAAGGCGATACCAGCGAAGAAGTGGACGAAGAAAAAGCACTATTCGGCACCCACATCTTCCAAACCAAGGAGGTCAAAAAATACACAAACCCAAAACAGAACAGGCACGGCAGACGAAACTTCATGGGCGCCATGGCAGTCTACCCCACGATAGGCATGGGCTGCATTGCCACCAGCATGGAGCTGGACCAATACATGCTCTACAACGCCTCGGGCCCCTGCCCGGACGACTGGCCCGCGGCCCAGCAGCTCATGATCCACGGCTGCGACCCGCTACCCCGCAGGAGATGTTTCTCCGCAGCGCCCGGGCACTACACCCGCCCGCTGCCCTTACCGTCCTCGCTCTGGTCTCTCCCGGCCGACGGGAACATTAGGTGGAACCACTACAGGTGCAAGGGTTTCGCCTGCCTCGTTTCCAAGAACGCCACAAAGGGTTTCTTCAAGTGCGCCGACTGCTTCGATCTCGCGGGCCACGAGTCCAGGCGCTGGACAGGCAACGGAGATAATGACACTAGTACGGCGGAGTTCAGCGTGGACAAGGTTTTAGGTCTCAAGGCGCCCGGTGAGATCCGAATAGGTCTGGATTTTAGCCCAGGAACTGGAACCTTCGCTGCTCTGTTGCAGGCCCGGAATGTTACCATTGTCACCTCTACGCTTAACCTTGGAGCGCCCTTTAATGAAATGATTGCGCTTCGCGGGCTTGTTCCTCTGCATGTTTCTGTGAACCAGCGATTGCCCTTTTTCGACAATACGCTTGATATTGTGCACAGTACTCTGTTCTTGGACGGGTGGATCGAGATGGAATTGATGGAGTTTGTGGTTTTCGATTGGGATCGAATCCTAAGGCCCGGAGGGATTCTGTGGATTGACAGGTTTTTCTGCTCCAATGAAGATATTGAGGGATACCTGGGAGTGTTCAGAAAGCTGGGATATAAGAAGCATCTATGGATTGTGAAGCCCAAACTTGATAAAAGAGGGGGAGAGGTCTTTTTCTCGGCTGTGCTCGAGAAGCAGGGCCAACGGGGATAATTAGGAGCAGGATAAAGGGTCAACTATTTACTTTACGAGTTGCCTTTATGAATCAATTTTTTCTGCGATTCACAGAAATGGTTGATTCTAATTTCACAGAGATTCAGCGGTTTCTAAAATTCGTATGCATGGATGAATTAATCTATGAATCGAATATGTGCACAATTTCATAACAAAAAACAGAAATGGAAAAAGGGCAAAAATGTTTCTCTTGTGGTTGTATGTGCCCTTATTTCTTTTTTTCTTTCTTTTTCCAGAACAAAAAAAACTCTGGTTTATATTATGTACCAATGCATATATTCAATAAGTACATTTAGTTTTCATATTTCATATATTTTATTGGTAGACGAAGAAAAATGATCTATATACATTTTTCCATATTAAAGAAGAGTGCTATTTAGGTTGTCAAACTGGCATAATTGAGATAGTGACATTTTATCTAAACACTGTGTAAAAATGAGAAAATACATAACCATATATATTTAGCATATATGGAATATGGAAAGGCAAAAATCGGGAACTATGGGAAGAGAAAAGAGCCATCCGCTGGTATTGTCTCTCCCTCCAAATATGTATAATGTATGATACCATAATAATCAACAATCCCAAGCTTTGATAGCGAGTTTGCAACCTGATTCTTCTCGCGGAATATGTGCCAGAAGGTGATCGTTGTGAAGGTACCTCGGAGAAATTTGATCTGGGTGATCCAAGCAGAAAGATGTGGGAGGGTGAAATCCAGGTTTGACGATAGACCATTGATGAGGACTTGTGAGTCCCCATATACAAATAAAGTATCAATACACAATTGCCTGGAGATCCACAAGAGGCCCCAGAGAGCCAATGTTTCTGCCCTCATGTTGGTACCCAGTCCACCATTCCAATGAAACTTGTAATGGCATACTTGGTCCACCCGAAGCCAAACACCGCAGCCACATTTGGAATTCTGGGCGGCACCATCAAAGAAACCCGCCGGAAAATGTATTGCATTTGGAGCAAATCTATGAGATCGATCCTTTATTGTGCGAATGGGAACTCTGACATCATGCAAACTAAGAAGGACTTTGTGGATAATGAAACGTGTGTTAGCTCGAATCCCTTCAAAGATAAGTCGGTTTCTAGCACGCCATATTTCCCAGGTGGTGAGAAAAGGAACAACCTTTACCTTTGTGTCGCGCTGCAACCACCATAAATAACAATCGACAATGTTTCCAAAGTTCCTGTAAGGAAGGTTTAGAGCAGTACATATGCCATTCCAGACACAAGATGCAATCAGACATTCTAAGAACAAATGAAAGTTATTTTCAATAGATGTCCTACACAGGGGGCATCTCCTTAGTCCCATCAATCCCCTCTTGCATAAATTCTCCCATGTAAGGTTCTTATTTCTCCATGTCAGCCAGTTAAAAAGTATGATTTTAATAGGAATGTTGATTTTCCAGACCAGAGAAAAACAGCAAGGTTGGTGTAGATTATTGTGAGAGTGAATGAGATACTTGTAATTTTCCGCCACCTCGACCAGATTTGAACGTAGATTTCCTGCCCAAGTGAGAGAGTCCCCAACATCGGATCTGCAAAGTCCCGCGAGCCTTAGATTTAAGATATATTCCTCCCACTCAGCAACATAAATGCCAGTCAGTCCCAACATCTCCACACGTTTCCAGATTGGAGAGCATCCATTCCATCCAGCTATGACCTGTTCTAACATGAAGATGCCTCTTAGGTGAAGGCATTGAATCAAATCCCCTGTCATATTCTGAGTAGCCTCCACTTCCTTGATGTTATCCATCTCGATCAGAATACGGTTCCCTCTTCCAAAAGTCTAGCAAACTCTCTGCAAAAACATATCTCTCACCTTTTGGAAACATCTCCATATATAGGAACCCGTGTTGCTTCCAATTAGTCCCAATCTGATCCAATCTTCTATCCTCTTGTTCTGTAAGTACTTTGTTGCAACAATATCTCTCCATATACCTTCTTTGAAGAACCCACGCCACATTGATTTAATGATGAGAGCTCGCCCAAATAACTTGATATCTAAGATGCCCCAGCCCCCATGATCCTTAGGAATAGTTATATTATCCCATTTGGTCATGTCACGCCCCTACACCTACGGTAGTCTTTCAACCGCTTATAACGAGGTGCGGCACTACCAATCGTTTTCTTTTCACCAATACTTACGATTGTAGACTACACCTAACATTCCATACTTAGTTTTATTTCCATTACCAAGTATTATTAATGTGTTCCTTTATACAAGTGAAAGCCCATAACATTCACATAAACAACTTTATACAAGAGAAATGCACAACAGTATAAAGGGAGGGGTAACTCCTTGCAATATGAGTCTGCCCGATTGAATATATTATACAGTCTTCAATGTTACAAAGCTTTACAAGTTAAATCTTGGGAAACCCCAAATTTACACTTAGCCAATTTTCACAACTTTGGCAAACTCGGTTGCCCAGCTCGTCGGCACCTCCGCATGGTCGCCACATGACTCACCAACCCTTTGTTCACCTCGTCGCACAATCGTGTTGTTTTCCCAACTTGGGCGTGCCTCCAAGTCGCCACACACGGGCGCCTCTGCCCGAGACACACCTCCGTTCACAATCTCAACACTTCACCAAAAGTTACATCGTGCACACTTGCACGACGGGCGGGCGCTCACCCGAGTCACCCAAGAACCCGTGCCAAGTCGTCGCACAAACCAGGCGCCCACCAATGTTTCATCGTCGGGTGCTCCGTCGCATAACCCGGGCGCCACACACTCGTGCACGCCCTACTCCAACCAGCGGGCGACCTCCACCCGCGCTCTTCACCCAAAACCAAGATGTGCATTCACCTCCGTGCGGCCTCACCCAAGAACGGGCGCATCACCCAAATCTGCGCCCTCCTATCTTGCTGCGTCCACCTTCTAGTTCTGCGCACTCCTCTTTACATGTTTGAGCGATGAGCAAGTGTTGAAATGAGCTCCAACGCTCTCCCAATATATATGAGCGTTGGGCAAGGTCGCAGCTACCCAGCCGACCTGCCCATGCTCTTAAACGCACCCATACTTCTCCACAATTCACCGTCGGCTTTTGCTTCCAAGTCGGGTCGGCCCGTGGGCAACTCTCCATGCTCCCACGCCTATATACATGCCTCGCCCTCCTTCTACGCACTCGCATAACTCGCACGCTAAGTCTGAGCTTCGCACTTCACTTATCCCAACCGCTCGTTCGCTGTCGAACGCGGTCGCACCTCGGGTGGAACCGCAGGTCGTAACATCCTCCTCCACCTGAAGTCGTTGTCGTCCTCGACAACATACCATCCTGGTAGCCATCCACCAAGATCAGTAACAACTGTCTCATCCATGATGTCAACTCCTCCACATACTGCAACCATCTCTGCAACATATGTAGAACCACCATCTCCATCATGTATCGTCCCGGCAACCATCTATCACCATACCAAGGTATACACCCCATCGGTATGTCATACATCGGAAATCATCTCAATCTATGACCATCGACTACCCTATCGCAATCTCCACATGCTGCTCCCCATCGGGGAAGGCTGGCCCTTCCATCCAAGCTACATGCTTCCTGCAACCTCTCGTGTTGACCTCATCATGTTTCGTCCTTGTGTGAACTGTTGCTACGATACTCCAACATAATGCTAACACATCTCTGCACATTGTTGACCCCCATGTCTGAACTAGTCGGGTGATCAGTCCAACTATCACGCTCAAACCATGAGAATGCACATCCTCATGCCACCATCAATTGTTTCTCAAAACATTCTGTCACATCTTCAACTCGATCAAGAATCCATCTCCATACAGGTGTAAGCCATGCTCAGGTTCATGAAGTAGTCCTCATCTCATCTGCAACATGCTGTCCATCATGTCTGGTACTAATGTGCTGGATGAAATCAGCCACATCTACCCCAACATCGTCATTCATATGTGTGTCTCCTCAATATGAAGAGACCATCTCATCAAACTCCGACTCTCGATGTGCCACATCCAAGTCCATGAAGCAACCTTCACCATATCTGCAATGTGTCATCCCTCAAGCCTGCCATAGAAACAAGTATACACCTGTCTCATCTATCCATGTGCTGCCCATGATCATAGATCAATCAGCTCCCATGTGTCCAAAGTAGTTGAGTCTCGGCTCAACCCATGCCCAAGTGTTGCCACCAAGGCATCATCATTGTTGTAACTCCATCACTCCAAATTGTCTCGTATCGATCCTCCACATCAAGTCACTCTTTCAAGCCATTCCCATACATGTACTTAAAAGTATGCACCCCATCCTGCATCAAAGTCTCTGACCTCAGCTCCTCAATGCATCAGATCCTCCCAGTCCACCATATATGAAGTCTCCCTGGAAGTCACAACCTCATGTCATCATGATCTCCATGAGTCATCTCCAATCAACATCTCAGCAAGCATGCAAGTCTCGACCCAAAGGTCTCTGCAAGATGCCTCAGCTCTCCATGTAGTAGGAATGCTCCATAGTCTGCTCACAACTCCATCCAAGTCCATGGCCTTGTTATACATAAGTGCACAACCTCTCCATCGGCTCTTAAATAATAAGTCTCCATGTGAAAACAACAAATCCACCTGCACAACATCCCTGCCTTGGCACTCCTCATTGGATGCCCATAAGTGACACCTCTACAAGTGCTCCTGCATCATGTCCCTGCATAAGATTGCCATGCTCCATGTCTCCAACCTGATGTCCATGACTAAGTTGCCCATGTAGTCCAACGAAGTAGACACATCACAACAATCGGTCATCCTCATCTAAGTCTGCAATCTTAGGTCTAGTGAACTTGGTCACCCAACCATATCATCATCACATGAGTCTCTCCATCATAGCTCCCCCACTAAAGGTTCCACAAGACTATCTCTTGGTCTCGGCCATGAGAAGTCCACCCAAGTATCATCATACCTCAAGTGTGTGCCCCCTAATCTGTTCATGAGTCATGCCAGGCATTTAGCCAATTTTCCATGTGGCTAAAGCATGACCTAATCCTCCGCAACGATCATCATGTTCCTCCCTTGTCACGAGCCTTTGCACCTTCTACCATAAGGTCACAAACAACCCCAACAAGAATTGCAACAATCAACAATCCTTGCTTCTCCATACAAGGTTTCACCATAGTCATCCATGGTAAGATCCTCCCTAGCATCGGCAAACTGATTTTGCCCTTTCCTACATACGGTCCATCCACCAAATGCTCAAATGAAACACAGGTATCAATACTTACTTCATCATCATCATGAGGCTCCTCCATAGGAGTGTCCTCATCCATCCATATCTGCAAACTACACGATCCTGGTCCAACTTGATCAATCTCAAGTTCATCCTTCATCGTTGTCACATCTGCAATATCCTCAATCATCACGGCTTCCTCTTCCTTGTCAGCACAATCTGCAACTTCATCTTGCTCCATTGTCCAACCAAGTTGAAGAAGTCTGTCTTCAACATTCTTTTCCAAGACATCAAGTTCCTTTCGAATCTGAGGGTTCTCTTCTTTCATCCGCTTCAACCTGTATAAGGTAAGCAAGAGCTTCCCTTTGCATTCTTCCAAACCTGCCATGCCTTGTCATTCAGCTTGGTCTAAGCACTAAGCTTCACCTCTGCTAAACTTGTTTCACCATTCACCAGCTTCACCAAGTTCCATGCAATCATGAACCAGCCCTTGTTCCACTTGTATGTGAAACAGCTTCCTTCACCTGTAAGTACCTGCTTCCACTGTCATCAACTGTCAAGTGTGTATGCACTTGCTTCACCCAGCTTCCTGCAAGACTTCTCCAAGTCTTCAGACTAGCTCTGATACCACTTGTCACGCCCTTACACCTGCAGTAGCCTTTCAACCGCTTATAGCGAGGTGCGGCACTACCAATCGTTTTCTTTTCACCAATACTTACGATTGTAGACTATGCCTAACATTCCATACTTAGTTTTATTTCCGTTACCAAGTATTATTAATGTGTTCCTTTATACAAGTGAAAGCCCATAACATTCACATAAACAACTTTATACAAGAGAAATGCACAACAGTATAAAGGGAGGGGTAACTCCTTGCAATATGAGTCTGCCCGATTGAATATATTATACAGTCTTCAATGTTACAAAGCTTTACAAGTTAAATCTTGGGAAACCCCAAATTTACACTTAGCCAATTTTCACAACTTTGGCAAACTCGGTTGCCTAGCTCGTCGGCACCTCCGCATGGTCGCCACATGACTCACCAACCCTTTGTTCACCTCGTCGCACAATCGTGTTGTTTTCCCAACTTGGGCCTGCCTCCAAGTCGCCACACACGGGCGCCTATGCCCGAGACACACCTCCGTTCACAATCTCAACACTTCACCAAAAGTTACATCGTGCACACTTGCACGACGGGCGGGCGCTCACCCGAGTCACCCAAGAACCCGTGCCAAGTCGTCGCACAAACCAGGCGCCCACCAATGTTTCATCGTCGGGTGCTCCGTCGCATAACCCGGGCGCCACACACTCGTGCACGCCCTACTCCAACCAGCGGACGACCTCCGCCCGCGCTCTTCACCCAAAACCAAGATGTGCATTCACCTTCGTGCGGCCTCACCCAAGAACGGTCGCATCACCCAAATCTGCGCCCTCCTATCTTGCTGCGTCCACCTTCTAGTTCTGCGCACTCCTCTTTACATGTTTGAGCGATGAGCAAGTGTTGAAATGAGCTCCAACGCTCTCCCAATATATACGAGCGTTGGGCAAGGTCGCAGCTACCCAGCCGACTTGCCCATGCTCTTAAACGCACCCATACGTCTCCACAATTCACCGTCGACTTTTGCTTCCAAGTCGGGTCGACCCGTGGGCAACTCTCAATGCTCCCACGCCTATATACAAGCCTCGCCCTCCTTCTACGTACTCGCATAACTCGCACGCTAAGTCTGAGCTTCGCACTTCACTTATCCCAACCACTCGTTCGCTGTCGAACGCGGTCGCACCTCGGGTGGAACCGCAGGTCGTAACATCCTCCTCCACCTGAAGTCGTTGTCGTCCTCGACAACATACCATCCTGGTAGCCATCCACCAAGATCAGTAACAACTGTCTCATCCATGATGTCAACTCCTCCACATACTGCAACCATCTCTGCAACATATGTAGAACCACCATCTCCATCATGTATCGTCCCGGCAACCATCTATCACCATACCAAGGTATACACCCCATCGGTATGTCATACATCGGAAATCATCTCAATCCATGACCATCGACTACCCTGTCGCAATCTCCACATGCTGCTCCCCATCGTGGAAGGCTGGCCCTTCCATCCAAGCTACATGCTTCCTGCAACCTCTCGTGTCGACCTCATCATGTGTCGTCCTTGTGTGAACTGTTGCTACGATACTCCAACATAATGCTAACACATCTCTGCACATTGTTGACCCCCATGTCTGAACTAGTCGGGTGATCAGTCCAACTATCACGCTCAAACCATGAGAATGCACATCCTCATGCCACCATCAATTGTTTCTCAAAACATTCTGTCACATCTTCAACTCGATCAAGAATCCATCTCCATACAGGTGTAAGCCATGCTCAGGTTCATGAAGTAGTCCTCATCTCATCTGCAACATGTTGTCCATCATGTCTGGTACTAATGTGCTGGATGAAATCAGCCACATCTACCCCAACATCGTCATTCATATGTGTGTCTCCTCAATATGAAGAGACCATCTCATCAAACTCCGACTCTCGATGTGCCACATCCAAGTCCATGAAGCAACCTTCACCATATCTGCAATGTGTCATCCCTCAAGCCTGCCATAGAAACAAGTATACACCTGTCTCATCTATCCATGTGCTGCCCATGATCATAGATCAATCAGCTCCCATGTGTCCAAAGTAGTTGAGTCTCGGCTCAACCCATGCCCAAGTGTTGCCACCAAGGCATCATCATCATTGTAACTCCATCACTCCAAATTGTCTCGTATCGATCCTCCACATCAAGTCACTCTTTCAAGCCATTCCCATACATGTACTTAAAAGTATGCACCCCATCCTGCATCAAAGTCTCTGACCTCAGCTCCTCAATGCATCAGATCCTCCCAGTCCACCATATATGAAGTCTCCCTGGAAGTCACAACCTCATGTCATCATGATCTCCATGAGTCATCTCCAATCAACATCTCAGCAAGCATGCAAGTCTCGACCCAAAGGTCTCTGCAAGATGCCTCAGCTCTCCATGTAGTAGGAATGCTCCATAGTCTGCTCACAACTCCATCCAAGTCCATGGCCTTGTTATACATAAGTGCACAACCTCTCCATCGACTCTTAAATAATAAGTCTCCATGTGAAAACAACAAATCCACCTGCACAACATCCCTGCCTTGGCACTCCTCATTGGATGCCCATAAGTGACACCTCTACAAGTGCTCCTGCATCATGTCCCTGCATAAGATTTCCATGCTCCATGTCTCCAACCTGATGTCCATGACTAAGTTGCCCATGTAGTCCAACGAAGTAGACACATCACAACAATCGGTCATCGTCATCTAAGTCTGCAATCTTAGGTCTAGTGAACTTGGTCACCCAACCATATCATCATCACATGAGTCTCTCCATCATAGCTCCCCCACTAAAGGTTCCACAAGACTATCTCTTGGTCTCGGCCATGAGAAGTCCACCCAAGTATCATCATACCTCAAGTGTGTGCCCCCTAATCTGTTCATGAGTCATGCCAGGCATTTAGCCAATTTTCCATGTGGCTAAAGCATGACCTAATCCTCCGCAACGATCATCATGTTCCTCCCTTGTCACGAGCCTTTGCACCTTCTACCATAAGGTCACAAACAACCCCAACAAGAACTGCAACAATCAACAATCCTTGCTTCTCCATACAAGGTTTCACCATAGTCATCCATGGTAAGATCCTCCCTAGCATCGGCAAACTGATTTTGCCCTTTCCTACATACGGTCCATCCACCAAATGCTCAAATGAAACACAAGTATCAATACTTACTTCATCATCATCATGAGGCTCCTCCATAGGAGTGTCCTCATCCATCCATATCTGCAAACTACACAATCCTGGTCCAACTTGATCAATCTCAAGTTCATCCTTCATCGTTGTCACATCTGCAATATCCTCAATCATCACGGCTTCCTCTTCCTTGTCAGCACAATCTGCAACTTCATCTTGCTCCATTGTCCAACCAAGTTGAAGAAGTTCGTCTTCAACATTCTTTTCCAAGACATCAAGTTCCTTTCGAATCTGAGGGTTCTCTTCTTTCATCCGCTTCAACCTGTATAAGGTAAGCAAGAGCTTCCCTTTGCATTCTTCCAAACCTGCCATGCCTTGTCATTCAGCTTGGTCTAAGCACTAAGCTTCACCTCTGCTAAACTTGTTTCACCATTCACCAGCTTCACCAAGTTCCATGCAATCATGAACCAGCCCTTGTTCCACTTGTATGTGAAACAACTTCCTTCACCTGTAAGTACCTGCTTCCACTGTCATCAACTGTCAAGTGTGTATGCACTTGCTTCACCCAGCTTCCTGCAAGACTTCTCCAAGTCTTCAGACTAGCTCTGATACCACTTGTCACGCCCCTACACCTGCAGTAGCCTTTCAACCGCTTATAGCGAGGTGCGGCACTACCAATCGTTTTCTTTTCACCAATACTTACGATTGTAGACTATGCCTAACATTCCATACTTAGTTTTATTTCCGTTACCAAGTATTATTAATGTGTTCCTTTATACAAGTGAAAGCTCATAACATTCACATAAACAACATTATACAAGAGAAATGCACAACAGTATAAAGGGAGGGGCAACTCCCTGCAATATGAGTATGCCCGAATCAATATATTATACAATCTTCAATGTTACAAAGCTTTACAAGTTAAATCTTGGGAAACCCCAAATTTACACTTAGCCAATTTTCACAACTTCAGCAAACTTGGTTGCCCAGCTCGTCGGCACCTCCGCACAGTCGCTGCACGACTCACCAACCCTTTTTTCACCTCGTCGCACAATCGTGTTGTTTGTCCAACTTGGGCGCGCCTCCAAGTCGCCACACACGGGTGCCTCTGCCCGAGACACACCTCCGTTCACAATCTCAACACTTCACCAAAAGTTACACCGTGCACACTTGCACGACGGGCGAGCGCTCACCTGAGTCACCCAAGAACCCCTGCCAAGTCATCGCACAAACCGAGCGCCCACCAACGTTTCACCGTCAGGCCCTCCATCGCATAACCCGGGCGCCACACACCCATGCACGCCCTACTCCAACCGGCGGGCGACCTCCACCCGTGCTGTTCACCCAAAACCAAGATGTGCATTCACCTCCATGCGGCCTCGCCCAAGAACGGGCACATCACCCAAATCTGCGCCTCCTATCTTGCTACGTCCACCTTCTAGTTCTGCACACTCCTCTTTACATGTTTGAGCGATGAGCAAGTGTTGAAATGAGCTCCAACGCTCTCCCAATTTATATGAGTGTTGGGCAAGGTCGCAGCTACCCAGCGACCTGCCCATGCTCTTAAACGCACCCATACTTCTCCACAATTCACCGTCGGCTTTTGCTTCCAAGTCGGGTCAGCCCGTGGGCAACTCTCCATGCTCCCACGCCTATATACATGCCTCACCCTCCTTCTACGTACTCACATAACTTGCACGCTAAGTCTGAGCTTCGCACTTCACTTATCCCAACCACTCGTTCGCTGCCGAACACAGTAGCACCTCGGGTAGAACCGCAGGTCGTAACAGGTCAGGTGGTATTTGTGGATGTCTTCCCTTCCAAACCAAATAAATTGTGCCATAATTTGTTTGATATTATTGATAAAAAATGTCAGAAGAATGTACAAGTGTGCCCAGTATACCGCCAATTATTGTAGTACAGCCTGAACCAAAATGTATTCGCCCGCTAGAGACAAACTCCTATTCACCCAACCACTAATCTGTCTCTTGTATTTGTCTATTAGCCACAACCAATCTGATACTTTATATTTGTTTGGCTTAATCTGGAACCCTAAGTATGTGAGGCCTTCACATAATGGTTGTGTTTGGAAGTTGAACATGCTCCCAATCTCATTAATCTCCCCAGGGTCTCCTATTGAATATAATATAAACGATTTTCCTTCATTTGCCTTCATACCAGAGGCATCCCCAAATCGCTGCAGAATGTTACGGAACAACCTCCATTGTGGGTGGGAAATCATTTCAAAATCTAGTATGTCATCCACAAAGAAATTATGAGAGATCTTGATACCTGCCATCAGTCTTATGCCATTAAAAAGACCCCCAAAATTGCCATCTTTAACTTAAGGCTAAGGTAGTCCATCATCAATATGAATAATAAAGGTGAAAGCAAACAACCCTGCCGAAGTCCCCTGCCAGCAGTGAAGAAATTAGAGGGGTATCCATTGATCAGTTCCATGAAATGTGTCGATGAGACACAAGCCATGATCCATTCTACTATAGCAGAAGATAGGCCAATCTTAGTAAGAATAAGGCGAAGGAAGGTCCAGTCAACATAGTGATACGCTTTCCAGGGATCCAATTTCATCGCAATTTCCTTCATCTTCCTGGTATGAATCAAATGGATTACCTCATGTGCAGTGGCGACAACATCATGTATCAGTCTGTTATGGAGGAAACCCGATTGTTCCCTTGAAATGTGGATTGAGAGGGTTCCTTTGATGTGTTCCGCAATTATTTTGGAGATGAGCTTGTAAGTAATGTTGCATAGAGAAATGGGCATGTAGTCAAGAAATGTAGAAGTGGCAGATGCTTTAGGAATTAGTGCAAGGAAAGTGGAGTTTATGGCTCCCGTAACACGCCCCTGAGACCATGATTCTTCTACCATGTTTAACAAGTCCTCCCCAACCAAATCAAAGAAATGAAGGAAGAATTTGATTGTCCACCCATTCGGACCTAGGACTCTTATCCTTCGCAAATGTTTTCAGTACTTGTAGAATTTCATCTGATGTGACTGGTCTGTATATTTCCTCGTTCAGCTCCTCATTGAACATATGTGGGTAATCATTCAAACCCCAAATCTGATCCTCAATATAATTTCCAGGCCGCTTCTGAAAGAAAGTCTGGAAGTGGTGTACAACTTCACATTGAATCTCCTCGGTTGTATATGCTACAGACCCGTCCAGTCTCTGAATTTTCCAAATGGTATTCTGATTTTTTCTCAGATTTGCATATCTATGAAAATACTTAGTGTTTTTGTCGCCTTCCCGCAACCAAAGGGCTCTACTCTTTAGCCGCCAAGTCGCTTCTTGAATGTGAAGGATTTGTCGCTTCCTGCACTCCAGTGTTTTGAGTGTGTCCCAAATGTTTCCAAATGAATTACCCCTCTCCACCAAATTGTAAAGTTTCTCAATTTCCACCGTTATATCCTTCAGTTCTCGAGACATTGCTTTTTTCTTCTCTCTTTCCCATATCCTAACACGAATTTTTAATGCTTGTAGCAAACCAGACAGGTACAACATCGGGGATTTCCCAACCTCTCGAGTGTGTGCCCTCCAAAAATTGCAGACCAGTGAAATGAACTCCACGTCCTCCAACCAGATTCTATTAAATTTGAATGGAATGCCCAAACGAGGGTGCTCCAGTCTCCACTGTAATACAATAGGCATGTGGTCAAAGATCAAATATTTTTCTACCCATGATCGCATACATCCCAAACTCTCCAGTAGGTTTTCATGTACTAAGAACCGATCCAATCTTTTACCAATGTGATCATCACTTGTACGACCATTGTGCCAGGTAGGAGTCAGAGTGAGGGGTCTAATATCTAGTAAATGATTGGACTCAAAGAGCTGGAAAGGTGGTCAACGAGGGGATCTGCCCTACATCTGACACCCCAACATTCATCCCTAGATAAAACTGCATTGAAGTCACTTGCCAGAATTAGAGACCCAGTTTTAAGTATATCACAGTCATCCATGCGCTTCTAGAATGTATATCTATCATTATATGGGGCATATAAATTGAGGAAGTGTAGTCTAGATGGATGACCCCAAATATAACCTGTCAAAAGAATACCCCTGAAAAATTTATAAGTAGTCATAGTGGCCCATCTGGGATCCCAGAGTGCAGCCATACCACCAGATAGACCATAGAATTTACAACAACCATATGCCAATCAAGGAAAATTTTGTAGAAATATTTGTAAACTTTATCAGCAACAGTCATTGTCTCCTATAAAAGAATCAGAAATGGGTGAGTAGTATTGAAAATGTGTTTGAGGGAAAGGAGTTTGGAGTGGTCCCCTGGGCCATGCAAGTTTTAGTGAGAGGCAGTTCATCACACAGACATGGCATCGGGCGAGGTTGCTCTAAGGGCCAGAGTGAAAGGAGAGGTGATAGCAATGTCACGAAGTCCATTGGAATCTCAAAGATTGAGGATCTGAGGTCTATGGTTCCCCTTTTTTTGGATAGTAACATTACGAGCATAATTAGGATTAACAATGATAGGAGTGGAGTGAGAGGGGCCCTTATGGACAGATATCGGCGCTAAGTCAAGAGTCGGATTGACCATGAGAAACTCCAGGTCATTGCCTACAAATTTGTGTGGGGAAAGGTAAGCCAACGTCTTCAACCTAGAGGGAGGTCATGGAGAAGTAGTAATCAAGGGAGGAGGGGACGAACATACAGGGAGAGGGGGAGAGTGTGCCCGCAATGGGATTTCAGGTGGGGGGCCCGACAGGTCATGGGTTGATGTAGTAACTTGCTAGTCTGGGGAAGGCATAAGATACGTCTGAAAGGGAAAGGGAGAAGAGGGTTTCTGACAAAGATTGTGATGTGATGGAATAGAGTGAGGGGGAGGGTGTGGGGAAAAGCAAGGGGAGGAGGAGGGAATATCAATAAATGCAAGAGATTTCTCAGAGTAATATTTGGTACCTTATTTATCTGAGTGACCTTGAACAGTGTTCACCTTGTCTTTCCGACTCCCACTGCCTCGTCTCCTTTGTTTCCCGATGTATGAAAACGTTCTGAGGAAATATTCCATAAGGTGTCCCGTGTGGTGGCATAACAAACATCTAAAAGGAATACACCAGTAATCCAGGCGTTGGTGGTGAACATAAACGTCCCAAGCCAAATCAATCTATCCAGGAAGTCCACCGGAGAAACCCATTTCCACAAGGATCTAGGCAACCCATTTATCACTGGCACCCATACATTTTGGACCAACATATACAAATCAACCTATAGAGTTGCCAATCTCCATGAAAATCCTGCGAGTCCAGAATTCCAAGGGGAGGCCTGGTAGTTAACCCAAACAAATTTATTCCTCGGCATGTCTCGAAGGGGAGTGAATCCCACATACCAGTTATGTAGTCGGAGGAAGCTGTGTCCGCGAACCCAAGGAATGTTTCTAATATGGTCCAAGTGCTCCTAGTGTAAGAAATGAAAGCTAAACCATTCATTCATAAGCTTGCTCACCTTTGGCAGATAACTGAGAATGGAGGTCTAGGTTTTGTTAACCCACAACTTCATGTCGTGTTCCTTCATATCAGCAAAATACCACCTTCCCACCAATGCTCGCTTCTGCAGGCTAGTTACGCAATTCCACATTACATCATAGCTGAAACTGAGGATTTTTGTTCCAGAGGAGGGATTGATGGGTTTTCCATGAGCTTGCAAACCATGCCGATTATCACCCTGTTGAAATGTGTGATCAGAAGACCTAGATGATGCATGTGTGCCTGGTCCAGGTGGATATTGGTGGCCACCTTCCAAGTCCACCTGGACCCCCACCATTGTTTCTTTCAGCTTTTCAGTTTCCTTAATTGTAGCATAGTTTACTATTTTTAGCAGTTTTTCGGGTCCTAAACTTTTGGAGCCGTTATGAGGCCCTAAACGACTTTTTTTGGGAAAATTGGGAGCAACATGGGTCCATAGACTAATGTTTCTCTTCCCAGAGTTGTAGTTCTCAAATAGATCTTTCTAACGAGATACTGTGTGCATCAAACGGAGATCATATGCCAAAGTTACGACCCCGGGAAGTTGATGTACCAATTTACCCAAACAGGGCTCACAATTTGTGTTTCATATTCTAGGGTTAGGTTTTTGGATGTTTAGGGTTTTCCATTGTTTCTTAACAATAGATAGGCCTTTGAGCCTCATTGTAACACAGTTCAGAGGCATGTAGCCACCACATCTCTTCTCAAAGATAAGCTACCATCACCCTAGCTGGTTTATTTCCATTGCTATTTGTAAGCATATTTCAGTGTTTTACATTAATGAAATGAAGTATTATTTCCATTGCATCTCTGTGTTTATGGTTATCTCTATAATTTTTTGCGTTCCTGTTTAAATCCGGATCAGTGGTATCAGAGCGGTCTGCTTTTTCTCTGTTTTTCTTTGCATGTCCCCAACGAGGTCGGGATATAAGGAGTTAGGGCTTGAACTAGTTGAACCTTTGCAAGACCAGCCTCGTAAATCCCGACGGCTTCCCATGGCAGATGAAAAGAAAGACGAGGGGGCAGGAGATCCTATCAAAATCTTGCTCGAAGAAGCCCTCGAGCGACAAAGGAATGTGATGATGGACAACTTTGCCCAGATCCTTCAGCGGCTACTGAGGAGCGACACATCGACTTCCAACAGCTACTCTGGAAACGACACACCGTTTAAGGTACAAGTTAATTTTTAAATCCCCATATTCGAGGGTCAGATAAAAGCAGATGTCGTAGATAAATGGTTAAATCTGCTAGAGGGTTATTTTTCTGTTCATGATTTTTCCAGTCGGGAAAAGATTATTTTCGCTCTTCTCAAAGCAGCCCCCCACGTCAAGCACTGGTGGGAAACCTACTGCGAGCAGAAGGATGAAAGTACAGGCTCACTATTTTCGGCCGCACCCATTTGGGATTCATTCCTAGATGCCATCAAGGAGCAATACTACCCTGTCGGAAGCTATGAGGATCAATACATAAAGTGGACCACACTACGGCAGGGAAGGGACCAAGACATGCCACAGTTTACCAATATTTTCCATACCCTTCGCACAAAATTGGGTATCAAGGATTCAGAGCAGCATTTGGTACTCAAACATCACGGCTGCCTTCACAAGTACATCCAGGAAGAAATAGAATTCCTGAACGTCCCCTTGCTCGGCACGACATACCGATATGCCGTCAAGGTCGAGAAAAAGTTTAAACATAAGAAGCGAGACTTTGGATCTGCGAATCCAAAGCAAGGAAAAGGTGCCCCCAAACCGCATAATAAAGGACAAAGCCAAGGCGGGGCGGCCCAAGACAACCCACCAAAGCTGCAAACAAAGAATAGTGTTGTGAAGCCGACAAAGGACACAAAAAAGTGGTGTGAGTTCCATAAGAGCTCCACTCATAACACAAGTGAGTGTCGGGCCAAGCAGTCACTGGTGGTCGAGCTAAAGGTTTCAGAATCAGATGCATGTTCTGACTCTAAGTCAGAACCCGACAAGGGGAATGACAAAGGGAAGCAGATTATCGATGCAGAGCCCAACGCCACCATTGCCACCACGAAGATCTAGAAGGAGGAACCTGAATATCCAGAGGAGGAGGAGCGTCTCTTCCACTCCCAGATGTGGGTAAAGGGCTCCCCACTACAGTTCATTGTTGACAGCGGGAGCCAAAAGAACCTCATTTCGATAGAGGTCGTGAAGTGGTTGGGCTTACCGACCACAACACATCCAAAACTGTACACCATCGGGTGGCTTCACCAAGGACAAGATCTTCATGTGAGCCAGCAGTGTCGCCTTCCATACAATATCAAGCCCTTCACGAATGAGGTATTGTGTGACATTGCTCCCCTTGAAGTTTGTGATGTATTATTAGGACAACCATACTTGTGGAAGCGTCATGTTGTGTATGAATCAAGGCCCCATGCTGTTATTGTTACTTTGGGAAATAAGTTGTACATGATACCGGAGGTAACACCGCCTACCGCAATCTCTTTTATTACTACAAAACAATGCAGTAAGCTCGTTTCCAAAACCGGGAATTTCTTTTTCTTGATGATACACCATCCAGGAAAGAAGAAGACAGTGGCCATGACCTCTAGACAGGGCCCCTCTGCACGACAACTACAGATGGACAAGGTCGTGGAGGAGTACGGGGACATCTTCACCTCCCCTGTAGGGGTTTCTCTGCACTGTCAGGTCAAGCACCCTATCAATCTAACCCCAGGCACGTCGTTCCTCAATGGACCAATCTATCGGTGCTCCGTTCTAGAGAATGATGAAATCAAGAGGCAGATTCATGAGCTGCTGTAGAAAGGTCACATCCATCCAAGTTCATCGCCCTGTGGGAGCCCGATCATGTTCGTACAGAAGAAGGATGGGACTTGGAGACTCTGTATTGACTATCGGGCACTGGACAAGATCAATGCCCATAATAAGTACCCGATCCCACAGATTGATGACCTCTTGGACCAACTGAAGGGGGAAAAATATTTCAGCAAGATTGATTTGAAGTCAGGATATCACCAGGTACCAATCGAACCCTCCGATGTGTGGAAGACTGCCTTCAAAGCCAAGGAGGGCCTTTTCGAATGGTTGGTTATGCCTTTAGGATTGAAAAATGCTCCTGCAACCCTCATGAGGCTAATGGATGACATATTACGGTCATTCACCAACTCATTTGTAGTGGTATACTTGGATGACATCCTGATATTCAGCCAGAGTTGGGAAGAGCACCTCCACCACATCCGACAGGTTCTCCAAACACTATGGCAACACAAGTTATGTGCCAATTCGGAGAAATGCACTTTTGGCATGACTTAGGTTCAATATTTGGGATACATTATTGATGAATAGGGGGTACATGTGGATCCATCTAAGATCCAAGTCATTCGAGATTGGCCATCTCCAACCACTCTGATAGAGCTTCGCAGCTTTCTAGGTCTTGCCAACTTCTACCGCAGGTTCGTGTTGGGATTTTCTCATATCACTTGGCCCTTGAGTCAGGTCACCAAGGGAGGAGCAAAATCAAAATTCTTTTGGTCTAAATCTCAACAGAAGGCATTCACGGAGTTGAAAGATCACCTCTGCACGACACCAGTGCTCGCGTTACGAGACTTGCAACAACCATTTGAGGTCGAGACAAATGCCTCTGACTATGCTATTGGGGCAGTCCTTACTCAACACGAGCATCCAGCGGCATATCACAGTGAGACACTTTCAGACACGGTCTGGAAGTATCCCACTTATGACAAAGATATGTATTCCATTGTGCAGGCCTGTCGACAATGCAAGCATTACATTTTGGGGAAGGAAATGGTCATCCACACATACCACCGACCCCTAAAGTTCATACAGACCCAAGGGAAATTGCAGAATGATCGCCATCAGAAGTGGTCCACATACTTGCAACAGTTCCATTGAATATCAAGTATAAGAAGGGTAGCACCAATAATGTTGCAGATTGTCTCAGTCGACCATCGATCATGGCATTAACCACTGTGCTCAACTCTTGTGGGCATGAGACTTATGATTGGCCACTTCTCTACAAAAACGACCTAGAATTCGACCACACATACCAAACACTCTTGGAGGGTCAACATGTCCCAGATTTTCACCTCTAGGATGCCCTGTTACGCCACCTGGGTCACCTTTGTGTTCCTTCAAGCGAGCGTGCCAAGATGATTTGAGAAGCACACTATAGTCAGGTTGCTAGACATTTTGGGGTCGAAAAAACGGTGGCAGTACTGCAGAGGTATTTCTATTGGCCGAATCTTCGACAGGATGTCAAGAAATACATTAGATCATGCACTGCCTGCGCCATTGCCAAACTGACCATCAAGAAGTAAGGCCTCTATACCCCACTACCTACCCCTAGTCGACCTTGCGAATCCATCTCCATGGATTACATGTCAGGCCTTCCTTCCTAAGCATGGAAACGACTGTGTTTTTGTGGTCGTCGATAGGTTCTCGAAGATGGCCATTATGGCTGCCTGCAAGAAGAATATCACAACAGAAGCCACTGCTAAACTCTTCTTTGAATGAATGTGGGTACACTTTGGGATCCCACAGTCTATCATCTCAAATCGGGACAGCAAGTTCCTCAGTACATTTTGGTCCAATCTCTGGTCGATGCTCGACACCAAACTCACTAAGTCCACAACCTTTCATCCTCAAACTGATGGCCAAACAGAGGTTGTCAACAGGATGATCGTATACATTCTGCGCATGTACAACTCAAAGCATCCACGCACATGGGACAAGAGCCTCCCCTATGTTCAACACAGCTACAATAGGGCTATCCACAACTCGACTGGCCGCAACCCTTTTCAGGTGGGGGATTGGGATTCCAGCCACTATGTCCCATTGATGTGGCCATGCCATTTGCAGCTACTCATGTAGATTCGGCTCATGTCCAGTCCGAAACAGATAAGGCAAACAACTTCATTGATCACATCCAACATATTTGCCAGTAGGTCCATGACATTCTAGAGAAATCAAATGCCAAGTACAAGCAGCGACATGATCAACATCGGGTGCCACACAAGTTTCAGGTGGGCGACAAAGTCTGGTTGCATTTGCAAAAGGAACGCCTTACCGGAGCCTATCGGAAACTCAGACCACTCTGATATGGTCCTTACACCATTAACAAGGTTGTGGGAGACAATGCATTTGAGCTCAGAATTCCCCCATTCCTTGGCCTGCACCCAGTGTTCAATGTGGACCGCCTTCGACCATACTTTCCACCATTACTAGACACATCCGACATTGCAGAACAACTCACACCCACAGAGTTAAATCCAGATTGCATGGAACAAGCTGCAACTGATCCGATTATGGACGCACAGATTAAGCACACTCGTCAGTAGAATATCCAATTGTATCGAGTTGTCAAAGCAGGCTAACTCCTTCACCAGGGCAGGTGGCTCACCAAGGACCAAGTTCAGTAGAAGTTTCCTCATCTCATGGAGGAAATCAACACAATGGGGACCATTGCTTCCTGATGGGGGAGGAATGATCCAGGTGGATATTGGTGGCCACCTGCCAAGTCCACTTGGACCCCCACCATTGTTTCTTTAAGCTTTTCAGTTTCCTTAATTGTAGCACAATTTACTATTTTTAGCAGTTTTTCGGGTCCTGAACTTCTGGAGCCATTTTGAGGCCCTAAACGACGCTTTTTGGGAAAACTGGGAGAAACATGGGTCCATGGGCTAATGTTGTTCTTCCCAAAGTTGTAGATCTCAGATAGATATTTCTAATGAGATAATGTGCACGTCAAACGAAGATCATATGCCAAAGTTACGACCCCGGGAAATTGATGTACCAATTTACCCAAACGGGGCCCACAATTTGGCGTTTCATCTTCTAGGGTTAGGTTTTTGGATGTTTAGGGTTTTCCATTATTTCTCAACAATAAATAGGCCTTCGAGCCTCATTGCAACACATTTAGAGGCATGTAGCCGCCACATCTCTTCTTAGAGACAAGCTACCATCGCCCTAGCTGGTTTATTT
The DNA here is from genome assembly GCA_031772625.1 of Pinus tabuliformis. Taxonomy (NCBI): domain Eukaryota; kingdom Viridiplantae; phylum Streptophyta; class Pinopsida; order Pinales; family Pinaceae; genus Pinus; species Pinus tabuliformis. The sequence goes on from CM062817.1 coordinate 1,897,975,111, forward strand.
CCATCGTTGTTTGTAAGCATATTTCAGTATTTTACATTAATGAAATGAAGTCTTATTTCTGTTGCATCTCTATGTTTATGGTTATCTCTGTAATTTGTTGCGTTCCTGTTTAAATCCGAATCAATGCCACCTGTAAAGCATGCACCAAAAGTTGCAAGGAATTGAGGAATAGTGTGGATGATGTGTCCTTTCCACTGCAATAATAACATGGATGTATGCCTCCTATTCTGACACATCAGCCTCTGGGGAGGCAACATATTCAGCAAGGTGGGACATGTGACATAAGACGAAATAAAATGAGGATGTCAGGAAAAGGGAGGGGATTCCAATTATAATGTGGTGTATAGGTGATCGGGACAATTATCAGGTCGCGGGAAACAAGGGAGGTTGGAGATAATATCACCTAGAGGGCAGTCTGATTACAAAGGGAGCAGAGTCCGATCTCCATCCTGAATTGATGATCCTGACAGGGGAAGTAAATATTCCACTCCTCACCGATATGGAACAGGGAATGTAAGTGTCGTCATTTCCAAATATGGACCCTAAGTGTGCAGGTATATTGTCAATCGACAATAAATGGAAGATGGAACCGACACCACAACCCAATGAGGGAATAGCCCAGAAACCACCAAAGTCAGAGGGTGGAAGAATAATAAAAAACCAACGTACCAATCCAGTAATAATATCTCACCAACTTCATAATAAAAATGTCATATTTTGATAAATCCACCACCTTTGAAGCAATAGGTTTCAAATCCACACCTCGAAATCAAGAGATATCAAATCTGCTCAAAATCGCTTGTTGTAATGAATATGTCCTGTATTCAGATGATCGGGGAGTCATTCAAATTACCCCGGAAGTTAGTGATTTCTGTGAGCTTGCCAAAAATCCAAGGAGCGCCACCCTCGACCAAGTTCAGATCATGCAAGCAGTATCATACCAGGCAGAAATGGTGAAGAGATAATGGACATGTAAGCCATAAGAGATAAAACTATTCACAACAACAACAACACCAACACCCCCAACACTTCCACCATTTATGACAACATCTGAAACCAAGCTCATTGCATGGTCATGAAATTTAAAATGTACCTAACCATTTCTTCCATAGGAAATATAGCTTCGACTGGTTCGGGGGAACCTCAAGGTCAATTTCTTATGCCAATTTTATGATATTTAGAAGAAATTTCCACCCGTACATATGGTCTTTGACGTCTATAGTCAACGTGTCCTATAAAAATAAGGTATAGAATGAATAGAGTTGCGATCCGGAGCAAACCAATTTGTATTATCTCCAGAATGGGGTAATGAAACATCCCACTGAGATGAGTGGAAGTAGAATGCCTAGAGAAAATCCAACAAAGACCATAGTATCCTCAAAATCTATAACATGAAATTACGCCCCAATATAGACTTTGGTATCGAAACCCGAACCAGTGTCTAATCTCCGACGAAAGACTTATTAGAACAATATCAGGTATAGATCATTTCCATTTGATGACCACAAAGGTTAAAGGCCTTAAAACGATATGATGTGTATCCCGCGAAGAGCCCCCAAAGAACCACCGCCGTATGATAGAAATGCAAGAATTTCACCACTCGGTAGGAAGCATTAACAGGGACAGGGTATGCTCACAAGGCTTGTGTTTACACTCTAGAGTAATATAAACTATCCCTGAGAGTAGTTGTTCTACAAACACAACAGGCTTCAAACTGCTGGTTGTATGAAAGTAGAAAATACATCACCTTATGGTCGCCATTTTTGCCCACCAGAGCCGCCATACAACTCCTCCTGCTTTACAACTCCTCCCCATTTGTGGACGCCATGCCTAAGGAGTGAGGCAACCTAATAGGCAGTACAAGAAACTTCTAAGAAAGAATGTTTGTAATTCCTTTTCCCGTGGTCGTGGGCTCAATCCTAATGAAATCGCCCCTTCCATAAGAAGGCTAAAGCATAGTTTAAAGGTTGTACCTTTAGACTCGTCCTAGACTAATGCAACAAAAGTAAAAACTTCAGTTCTTATTCATGTCTACCACTAGAATCTCTAGATATAAGCAAGAACATAGGGCTATGAAAAGTCGAGACACCTAGCAAGAATGCAAAGTCTCACCCTATATGCATGAACCAAAGAAAAAAAGGTGAATTGAGAGCTATGAAGAGTCGAGACACCTTGTAAGAATGAAAAGCAACACCTTGACCGCTTGAACCCATATCACTTCATTTCTACATTCACGAGAATAATATCCTATTAAAATATTTAGATTCATGGGATGACGAATTGGTTTACAGTGAAGGCGTAGAATAAGTAAAATTGTTTTAAATATTTATGAGGTGTAAATTAATTAGTGTATATGGGGTTTAGTTTTTATTATTTTATTAATTTAAATTTCATGAAAAAAATTGAACATAAAACCATGTATGATAATAACCAGGCTAGATCTATCTTGTTGAAAAAGGACAACAATGTAAAATATTAGTTATCTGGGTAAATTTATTTTTTACTGTCAGTCAGTTTTATAACGAAAAGAACTTATGTAATGAAGTAGCCCATATTAATTAGTGATTGCCTGTGAGGATTGTAGCATGGAGAAACATTCTTGATCAATAAAAGTTCCAATCCCTTGCCCCGTGGATATTTCCTTGACACGTTGTTAGGGTTTACCTCATAAATTTTGTGTTGTTGTGTGTGATTCACTGTCTCAGTTTTATGTATTTTTCTTTCTTGTGAATGATTAATAACTCTGAAAGACCAACAAGTGGTATCAGAGCCGAGATTGGTTAAGAAAGTAGTTGGGTTAGTTGAAAAAGGGAGTCGTCATTTTTTTTCAAGTCTCAGCTGCTATTTAATTTATTTTCTTTGAGAGTCGAGCCTGCCTGTGTGGAAGAGCCGCAGAAGCATCTGTCTCGGTTGTTTGAAGTCTGTCGGAAATAAAGAAGTTTGAACCGAAGAGTTGTTGCCGCCATCAAGGAGACTATAGTTGCCACAAGAGAGTAAGGGAACCGCTATTCGATTCCAAATTTTTTAAAATGTCGATCCATTAAGTCTGTTAGAGCCATGAAGAGTTTTCGAACAAACAGGACGGGAGAAAGCCGCAACCGCTTGTCTGGAAGAGCATCGTGGTCTTTGAAGTAAACGGGTTGAACAAAGAAGCAGCCTGCCAAGAAAGGAATACACGTTTTTCCAAAGGAGGTCAGTTCATTCAACAGAGAGCTGATAGGAAAAGAACCATGCCGCCGAGAAAGGAAGTCACATTGTGCCAGAGGAGGTTGGTTCAATCAACATAGAGCCCCATGTCTGAAGTTGATTCGCCATTTGGATGCAAAAGAAGTCTGGGTATTTTTTTATTTATTTCTTTGACATCAGAAACAAAGATATATTTTTTTTAATTGGAGTAAGGAAATTCTAAACTGAGGATGAGTAGGGTTTATTATTAAGAAAAAGAAAAAAAAAAAAAAATATATATATATATATATATATATATATATATATATATATATATATATATATATATAATTCTAAATTGAAAAAGATACTGAAAAATTGGAATAGGGTTTGAAGTTTTGTGAAAATTCTGGAAATTTATTTTAAAAGAAGGAGGGGGAACATAATTAGAATTTTTTGTAAGAAATCAAAGGAAATAAATTCAGAGAAACCCTAGTTGAAAGCATAAAGTGAACAGATAAATCCTTGAAGGAAAACCTAGAAGCAATTTTTTTTTACCCTGTAAGAAGTAATGGAAAAAATGATGAATGCTAAGATTTAGGTGGAGAAGTTCACTGGCAAGAAAAATTTCACATTGTGGAAACTGAAAGTTAGGGATTTGTTGGTGCAAAAAGGATTGCACAAAGCTTTAGACGAGGTTAAAAATAAACCTGTTGGCATGAAATATTGGGATTGGGAGGACTTGGATACCTGAGATCTTAGTACCATTTGGTTGTGCCTGGAAGATGAAGTTCTCTTCAACATTGTTGAAGAAACATCGATAAAAGGTTTATGGGGAAAACTGGAAACATTGTATATGACCAAATCTTTAACCAACAGAATTTTTCTGAAAAGGTAGACAATTATATAGTTTTCGGATGAAGGAGGGTACAAAAATTGCAGAACATTTAAATGTTTTTAATACACTTATTTTCCAATTGTCAAATATGGAAGTTAAATTTCAGGAAGAAGACAAAGTTATCACCTTGTTGTGTTCTCTACCCGAGTCCTGGGACCACTTTGTAACTTCTATCAGTTTGAGCACAACTAAATCTTTGGAATTTGATACAGTTGTGGGAGCTCTGTTATTTGAAGAAGTACGAAGGAAGTTCAACAATCAAATATTCACACCAGAAGCCATGGTAGCCAGAGGCCAGTCAAAGGAAAGAGGGGAGAAAGCAAGGAGTTCTTCTAGATCAAAATCAAAGGGAAAAAAGTGTAAATCCAAATGTTGGTACTGCAACAAAATTGGACACCTCAAGAAAGACTGTTGGAAAAGGAAGGATTCCATTGAAAACCAAAAGAAGGAAGAAAATCAAGTTGAGTCAGGTTTGATTGATGAAGTTTTATTAGCTGAATTGGGTATGATAGATGAAGCTTTACTTGTTTGTAATGTCTCTCAGAATTATGAAAATCGGTTGTTAGATTTGGTGCTTCTCATCACATCAGCCCGCATAGAAATTGGTTTACTTCATATGAAGTTGTGAATGGTAGTTTTGTGTTTATGGGAAATAATGTATCTTGTCAGACTGTTGGGATGGGAAATATCAAAATTAAAATGTATGATGATACAGTTAGAACATTAATTGATGTTAGGCATGTACCCGAATTAAGAAAAAAATTGATTTTTTTGGGGGTGTTGGACTCGGAAGGTTATAAGTTTACAGGTCAAAATGGAATGTTGAAATTTTCAAAAGGAGCTCTAGTTGTTATAAATGCAGAGAAGATAGGAAACCTTTACATATTCAAAAGGAAGTACTCAGGTCAATGAAGCAATGACTGTATCTGAGAAGGCAAAAAAAGGTACTTGCTTATGGCATCAACGATTGGGTCACATGAGAAAGAAGGGTCTTCGAGTACTGATGAATCACAAGTTGCTTCCTGATTTGAAATCCTTGAGGTTGGGATTTTGTAAACATTGTATATATGAAAAATATTGTAAACAAAAATTTAAAACTGGAAGTCATAATTGTAAAGAAATTTTGGACTATATTCATTCTGATCTTTGGGGACCATCTCCTATTGTATCTTATGGAGGTGCATTATACTTTTTAACATTTATTGATGATTTCTCCAAGAAAGTATGGGTCTATATGTTGAAAAGAAAATATAATGTTTTTAATGTTTTTAAGCAATTTAAAGCTATGGTGGAAAAGAAAACAGGAAAATCAATTAAATGTTTAAGAACTAACAATGGCGGTGAATTTCCTTCCCTAGAATTTGAACAATGTTGTAAGGATGAAGGGATTGTTAGACATGAAAATGTTGTTTATACTCCTCAACAAAATGGTGTTGCTGAACGTGTGAATTAGACTCTTATGGAAAGAGCCAGAAGCATTACCAACAATGCTAATCTGCAAAAGGATTTGTGGGTAGAAACAGTATCCATTGCTTGTTATTTACTTAACATATCACCTTTATTTGACATTAATTGTAAAATTCCTGAAGAAGTTTGGTCGGGTCAGTCTTGTGATTATTCACATTTAAGGATTTTTGGTTGTGATGCCTATGCTCTTATTCCAAAGAATCAACATTCAAAGTTAGACCCAAAAGCAAAATTTTATGTCTTTGTTGGGTATGACTATGCAGTGAAAGGATATAGGTTGTGGGATCCTTCTTCGCGAAAGATAGTCATTAGTAGAGATGTAACATTTGATGAATCTTCTCTTTTAAAATCAGATGTTGAAAAAGTTGAACAAGAATAGGTATCACTGAATCAAAAAATTCAGTTGGAAGATAAACATTTTTTAGAAAGTTGAAAAGAAGGAGAGACTTCTGAAGAAAAAGGTGAAGAAGATGCAAAGGAAACTATTGAAGTTCCAAAACCAATTCAGCAACCAGTCACTTTAAGAAGGTCTACCAGGGAAAGAAAAGCTCCCAAAAGGTATGAAGATCCTGCTTCATAGATTGCATTGATTACTAAATATGGGGAACCTTCTTGTTATCAAGAAGTAGTGGATGATGCAGATAGTGAAAAGTGGAAAAGGGCTATGGACAAAGAAATGGATTCCTTAGCCAAGAACAAAACCTGAGATCTTGTATAACTTCCTAAAGGGAGAAGTGTTGTCCGATGCAAATGGATCTTCAAATTGAAGCGAAATGATAATGGAAGTATCAAGAGGTATAAGGCGAGGTTGGTAGCAAAAGGGTATCCTCAGGTTGAAGGTATTTCTTTTTATGAGTTTTTTTCACTTGTTGTAAAACTTGTTTCTATTCGTATTGTGTTAGCACTAATTGCATTACTTGATATTGAGTTAGAACAGTTAGATGTTAAAATAACTTTTCTTCATGGAGATTTGGATGAAGAGATTTATATGGTACAACCAGATTGTTGTGTACAAGATTGCAACAAAATATTAGTTTGCAAGCTTAGGAAATCATAGTATGGCTTGAGGCAGTCTCCCAGGAAATGGTACAAGAAGTTTGACTCCTTCATGGTGAGCCAAAACTTTACTAGAAGTGAGTATGATCATTGTGTGTACTTTAAACTTTTCAATGGAATATTCATTATCTTGTTCTTGTATGTTGACGATATGCTTATTGCAAGAAAAAGCATGGAAGAGATCAACAACTTAAAGTATCAGCTCTCTAGGATGTTTGAGAAAGATCTTGGAGCAGCAAAACATATATTGGGCATGGAGATACACAAAGACAGGAAAAATGGAAAGCTTTGGTTATCACAACAGAAGTATGTGGAAAGAGTACTTGAAAAGTTCGATATGAATAATGTGAAGCCTGTTAATGCTCCATTAGCTTCCCATTTTAATCTTTCTTCAGTTTTGAGTCCTAAAACTGATGAAGAAAATAAGTATATGTCTCGTGTACCATATGAAATGTGGTGGGAAACTTAATATATGTGATGGTATCTAAAAGACCTGACATTTCACATGCAATTGGAGTTGTAAGCAGGTTCATGGAAAATCCAGGAGAAGAACATTGTTGAGCAGTGAAATGGGTGCTTCGGTATTTGAGAGGCACAAGTGACCATTGTATCATCTTTAATGGTAGTGAAGGTTTAGTTTGTGGATATGCAGATGTTGATTATGCAAGTGATTTGGACAGGAAGATATTTACCATAGGATATGTCTTTATTCTTGTAGGTGGAGCAATTAGTTGGATGTCAAAGCTTCAAGAAATTTTTGCTTTTTCCACTATCGAAGTAGAGTATATAGCTGCTTCAGATGCCAGTAAAAAAAAATCTAGTTGAAAGGTCTATTTGATGAAATTGGAAGGACACAGGAGAAAGTGAATGTATTTTGTGATAGTCAGAGTGTTATTCATTTGGCTACAAATCCAGCTTATCACAGCAAGACCAAGCACATTGATGTAAGGTACCATTTTGTGAGACATGTGATCAATGGTGGAAAAGTAGCTCTCAAGAAGGTCCATACATAGGAGAATCATGCAGACATATTCACGAAGCCAGTTTCAGTAGAGAAGTTGTGATGGTGTTTGGATTCTCTTGGCTTGAAGAAGATATGATGAATGGGAATGGGCAAGGGATTAGGAAAATTGTCGTCAAGGTGGATATTGTTGAAACATGACAACAATGTAAATGATTAGTTATCTGGGTAAATTTATTTTTTATTGTCATTCAATTTTATAACGAAAACAAGTTATGTAATGAAGTAGCCCATATTAATTGGTGATTGCTCAAGAAGCTTGTAGCATGGAGAAACATTCTTGATCAATAAGAGTTCCAATCCCTTGCCCCTTTGATGTTTCCTTGATACATTGTCAGGGTTTTATCACGTAAATTTTGTGCTGATGTGTGTGATTTAGTTTCTCAGTTTTATGTATTTTTCTTCCTTGTGAATGATTAATAACTCTGAAATACCAACACATCTTAACCCTTGATCTATCAAGTGCCAAGAGAAGGTTTGGTTTGGTTTCAATTATGTATGACCATGGACAATTCGTTGAACATCTAAGGATTCTGATCATTTTAAATATGCTAAATATGTTTAGATTAATGTGGTCATTTTACTTTTAAATTTTCCCAGTTACCTCAGTGAAACTAAATAAAAAATCAACATTTATGTTGAAATCAATGCATCTAGTGCAAACATTCAAATAGAATTCGAAATCAACATCTACACTAAAATTAATACATCGAGTGCAAGCAATCAAATAACATTAAAAATCAACATCTACACTGAAATAAATGCATCTAATGCAAACAATCAAATAGGATTAAAAATCAACTGCTACACAAAAAATGCATCTAGTGCAATCAATCAAATATGATTAGGAATCGAGATCTACATTGAATTCAATGCATCTATTTCAGTGAATAACATTGTATCTTCACCCCTCTCTCTCACACTTTCACCGCCTCTCCCTCCCTCCCTCTTCTTCCCTCTCTCCCCCCTCCATCTATATCTCTATATTCTTTTGTCTCTCCTTATCTATCTCTCTATCTCACCCCCAAAACATACAAACTCTCTCTCCATATCTCTCTCCCTCTCTCTCTCTCTCCCGCTGTAGTATAACTAGGGGGAATATTATGGGGTATAGAGGGAAGTACCCAAGGGAATAATGTAGTAATGTGATGGGCCATAGCTAATAAATAAAGTGCTTAACCTACATCATGTAAGGGACCCCAAGCAGTTAGGAATAATGTGATAAACCCATTGTATTAGATATATGGTATTGAGAGACCCATGGTAATGACCCATGGTATTGTATGTATGAAGCCTATATAAAGGCTAGAGACTCCCCATTGAGAGAGGTCAAGTATTGTTGTATTGACAAACATATGGCTTGTGGAGTGATCTCCTTCCTTAAGGAGTAATTGTATGGTGTTACCCTACCTCAAGGGTTTTATCAATAAAGATCTGAAGCTTTTATACTTGTTCTTGTATTTTATTGAAAATAGCAACAAGAAATGATAAAAATAGAAGTGATAAAAATAACACTTCTATAAATAGCATTTTAGGATACATTCCAATTTTAGTTAGTCCCTGAACTAAAATTGAGAATTAAAATTCGAATTTGATCTTAGCAGCTGTTTGTAAAATAATTAATTAATTCATCTTGAGTTAATTAGTTGCAGAAAATCAAACATGAAGTCTATGTGAAGACATGCAACAGTTTCCCCTTTGATTGAGGAAGTTATCCCTTGATAAAGGAGATCAGGATGAGTTGTACTTTGAGCTGTAATTAGTTAGCTCAGTTAACTGAGTTAAGTCCAATTAGATTAGTTCCAACAGTTTGTGGAACTAATTGTGAGCTCAATTAGTTAATGCATGCATGCATGTAACTGCTGCACTTCAAATAACTGAATATTCTCTCATAAATAACTCATGCATGTCAGTTCAGTCAGAGACCCAGTTGAGATCATATGATGGGACAGTGTACTATCAGTTGGAGGAATATTCCATTGAGGATATCTCTTGCATGCAGAAGGAATTCATTCCTTGTAGATTGTGCAGTTACTTATGAGCTTTGTGAGTTGTGTGTGAGGGTAATTCACACAGGTGGCAACCAGAGGACCCAAGAGAAACTGCGCAAGGAAATAGGAGGCTTGGAGGACTGAGGGAAGGCATATGTTGTGTCTATTCAGTCTATGAGCAACATTGAGGCATTGTACTGAGCGCTGGATAGCTTGTGAGCTAAAGCTTTGTGTAATCTAGGCATATTTCCACTTGTACGATAATACAGAGATCGGGGTTTTTAGCTGAGGCTTTTCCCAGAGTATTCTTCTATGTTCATGTGTGATTGCTTTCTCATTCTCTATTATATGTGTTCTATTTTATCTTGCTCATAATTGATTAAGCTTCTGCAAGTTTTTTTGTAGAGTAGATCAAGTATTTTGCTATAGTATATTGCATAATCTGTTGATCTACAGTGGGAAATTCTACATGGTATCAGAGCAAAGGTGACCAAAGCGAAGAATAATATACAAAGAAGGGAGAAGTTCAAAGTTTGAAGTTCCTAATTATAGAATTCGAATTCTTATCACATCTCAAATTTCACCAATGGCATTCAACGATTTGAGACTCGAGTACGCCCTTGATGGCAGCTCGAATTATATAGCCTGGAAGCATCGCATGGAAGTAGTATCAGAGGACAACGGTTTGAAGGATTTCATTGATCAAGAAGTCCCCAAGGCAGCAACAGCTGATGCTACAGAATTGGCGGAATGGAAGAAATGTGTGGCTAAAGCGAGGAGGATTCTTCTGGAGGGAGTTCGAGACCACATAGTCTCGAGTCTCCATGGGAAGGAGACATCGTTTTCAATGTGGAAACTATTGAAAGATCTATATCAGAACAACAACGATCAGAGGAAGCTGGCGTTGAAAGACAAGCTTCGGAAAATCAAGTGTGAAAAGGGCGACACGGTCTCTACATATCTGAACAAGCTCACCACCTGCAGGGATGAGCTTGGAAGTGTAGGGATCACGACAGCCGATGATGACATGGTGAGTCTTGCTCTCCTCAGTCTTCCTAAGAGATGGCATAGCTACCAAGACTCGGTGAATGGAAGAGAGAAACTGTCAAATTGGGAACGACTTTGGTCGGATCTGATGCAGGAGGAGATAAGGAGAAGCACTAGAGATGGATCTTCATCAAAGCAAGATGATGAAGAAAATCTAGCTTTAGCGAGTAAGGTGAGGAAAGGGAAAGGGAAGGTGTCCCATTCCAAATCCAGTTCTTCCCATGGTGGGAAGAAGATTGAAAAATCGAAAGTGAGATGCTTTCATTGTCATGAGGTGGGCCATTATGCTACGAATTGTACACAGAAGAAATCCAAGAAGGGATCCTCATAGGGATCAGATGGTGAGGCATTGGCTTCATAGTTTGAATTGGATTTCTCCCTCATCGCATGCATGGTTTCATTGATGGTGGGATGTGTTTGGTACCTGGACAGTGGAGCTTCATTCCACATGACTGGCGACAAGAATCTTTTCAGTACCTTGGAGGATAAGGATCTCCAATTGCGGGTCAAGATGGGCGATGATGGAAAGTAGTGTGCTTCAGGTGAAGGTATGATTGTGTTTCAGAGGGACCATGGAGCTCCTCTTACCCTGACTGATGTAAAGTATGTACCGGGTCTGAAGAAGAATCTTGTGTCTGTCGCTATGCTGGAAGACAAAGGCTATGATGTAGTATTTATGAAAGGAAACGTATTCCTGAGGCATATCGGCACTGGACAGACCAAGAGGATTGGGATTCAAGTAAAGAATATCTACAAGCTGGAGGTAGACGACTGTGCTGCATTGAGTTCCAAAGCAGAGTTGGTGCAGAGCCAAGATGTTGGCGAGCTATGGCATAGAAGATTGGGCCACTTGCACCATGGGGCCTTGAAGATCATGCAATAGATTTCTACCAGACTTCCCAAGGGAAAACTGGAGCAGATAGATACATGCAAAGGTTGTACCTTGGGTAAGTATGTGAAATCTTCCTTTCAAGATCGAGACAGTAGAGCTGGAGCAATCCTGGAGCGAGTTCACATAGATGTGTGTGGACCATTCTCTATGGCCTCCACCACTAAACAAAGGTACTATGTTATTTTTATTGATGATTTTTCTCGTAGATGTTGGATCTACTTTATGCAGAAGAAGGATCAGACCTTCTCAAGGTTTTGTGAGTTTAAAGCCTTGGCAGAGAAAGAATCTGGAAAGAAAATAAGGGCCTTGCGTAGCGATAATGGTGGAGAGTATGTCTCCCAACAGTTTAAGGAATTTTGAGTAGCAGAAGGAATTAAACGGGATTTGACGGCACCCCATAACCCAAAGCAAAACGGGGTGGTTGAAAGGAAGAACAGATCGATTGTGGGAGCAGCTCGAGTGATGTTGCATGACCAAAGCCTACCACTTCATTTGTGGGCTGAGGCATGCAATACAGTAGTATACTTGCAAAACAGAACCCCACATCGTATACTGGGAATGAAGACACCTATGGAAGCCTTTTCAAGGAAGAGACTAGATGTGAGTCACTTCAGGATCTTTAGATCATCAGTTTATTGCCATGTGACCAAAGATGCCCGGAAGAAGCTAGATCCAACAGCTGAGTTGGGGATACTTGTGGAGTACACTGATACACCCCACAACTATCGGGTGTTCTTGCCTACGAGTCAGAGGACAGTGGTATGTAGAGATCTGAAGTTTGACGAGCAGAAAAGCATGCGATTATCACTTGAAAGGGAGCTCAAGTTGCATGCAGAGGATGAAATTTCAGTTCCTAAGGAGGAGGAGCCTCAGACTGATGCGAAGCAGCCACATGCAGAGGATCTGGGAGTGGAGACATCCACTCATGCTGAGTCTCCCAGAGATGGGCGGAAACGCTCAAGGAAAGTTGACAAGTTGATGCTAGATGTGAGAGAGAATGTGGGACAACCATCTTCTTAGCACAGACAGAGGAGGTCACCCGAGCGGTACACTGGTTACATGGCCTTGGTTGGGGAGTGTGTAGAGTCTGAACCTTCTTCATTTGAGGAAGCAGTGCAACAACCAGTCTGGGTTGATGTTATGGTGGAGGAGTACGACTCCATCGTTCAGAACTATGTTTGGGATGTTGTCCCAAGACCTCAGGACAATTCAGTGGTGAGTTCCTGATGGATTTACAAGGTAGCAGAGAGCTGATGGGACTGTTAAGAAACATAAGGCAAGGTTTGTTTCCCGTGGTTTCTCACAAGTCGGGGGGATCGACTATCATGAGACTTTTTCTCATGTGGCAAGGTACTCATCTGTTAGATCGATGTTGGCACTATTAGCTCAGATGGGTTGGAAGATCCATTAGATGGATGTGAAGATTGCGTTCCTCAATGGGAAGATTGAGGAAGAGGTGTACGTTGGGCAATTTAATTGCTTAAATTGCTTTCATTAAATTATCAACCAGGGAAACTCGTAAGCTTGTGATGATGCCAGCAAAATATACGCAGGAGTATGCAACTAGCTCTATGACTAACTAAATGATTTTTGATTCAATATAATATGCAAGGGAAGAGGCTCCTAATTGAGGAGGTCCTAGTTGTCCTTCCCTACAGTATTATAGATTGAAAAGAAATCATTGATTACATAAAACCAGAAACTTGAAATAAAGACAAGAGAATGAATTTTAATTATTGTTCAGATTCAAATAGAGAGAGAGACTAACTTAGTCCCTTGATTTTCCCCTCATATACTGATCCAAACTAAACTAAGATTCATTCATAACCATAAGAAATGAAATAACTTGAAACTTAAAAGCAAAAGAATGAATTCCAATTATCATGCAAATCAAATAGAGAGGGAGCCTAACTTAGACCCTTGGTTGTCTCCTCATATGCTGATAAGATTTTAATTTAAAACCCATTCATCAATCACAAACAAATCCTCAAACATCTAGGCAACTAAATGAAATAAAATGTTTCTTTGATCTTTTCAGAGTGAGCTCAATTCTCTTAAGAACAAAGTGACAAGCTATTCCATATACTACATTAAGACAATTTATATCTAAAACTATAGAATGGAAATTTATGTAATCTGAAGCTTTATTCTATTCCATCATAAGTTGGATACATTCTCTAAGAGTCCTCCTCTTGGAATGGAGGAGGTGCTGCTATTTATACAAAAATTTAAGCAACTAACTCATTAATGGGGATCCACTAATCCCTCATATGGTTACAACCAATATGAGACACATATTCCTTTATCCATTATTTTTCTCCATGAGATATGCTTGACTCCTATCCCAAATCTCCTTCAAATCTTCAAGAGAATTCGAATTTGAGTCTTGGAGGCCACATAAGAGTATCTTGGAACCTTCCAAATCACCTACACATGTCACCAAACTCATTCCACCTTTAAGTATAAGCAAATACATGTTATTTTTCTAACTTTTAATCATACATTCACTTTAAATACTTGAAATTAATAACTTTGGAAAATGAAAATATAAACCCATATGGTAATAGAAATATAGGGTTATGTAATTATAATGTGATGAAATGAGGATAAAGGTGAAAATGGAGTGAAAATGTATGTTAATTTGGCGGCCCAACAGTGTACATTGAGCCGCCGGAAGGTTTTGAGACCTTCGATCATGAGTTGCATGTGTTCCGACTCAAGAGGGCTTTATATGGACTGAAGCAAGCACCTCGTGCTTGGTACACTAGGATCGACAACTATTTCACCGAGTTGGGCTTCACCAAGAGTGAAGCAGATGTGAACCTTTACCACATCATGGTAGAAGGTGAGCCATTGATCATTGTTCTTTATGTTGATGATCTGATTTTGACAGGTGATGATCAGTTGATCAAATCTTGCAAGGAAGACCTTGCAAGAGAGTTTGAAATGAAAGACATGGGTCTTATGCACTACTTTCTAGGCATGGAAGTGTGGCAGAAGGATGGGGAAGTGTTTGTGTCTCAAGGAAAGTATGCCAATGAGATACTCAGGAGATTCCACATGGAGAAGTGCAAGCCCATGCAGACTCCTCTAGCTGGTAACTAGAGGAAAGAGGATACTACTTCAGGTGAGGTAGTAGCTACTATTGTTTATTGGCAGCTTGTGGGATCATTGATGTATCTAGTGAACACATGACCAGATTTATGCTTTGTGGTGAACTAGCTGAGTCAAGCTATGGTTCAGCCTACCAAGCTGTTTTGGAAGGCAGCGAAGCATGTGCTGAGATACCTCAGAGGCACATCTCAGTATGGATTGTGGTACAGATGGACAGAGGGAGTGAAGCTTCAGGGCTTCACAGATGCAGATTGGGCAGGGAGTCCATCAGACCGGAAGAGCACTTCAGGAGGAATCTTCAACCTTGGTTTAGCTGCAGTTTCTTGGTACAGTAGGAAACAGAGGTTAGTTGCACTTAGCTCAGCAGAGGCTAAATACATGGCTGCCAGTCAGGCAACATGTGAGGCCATTTAGATGTAGAAGATTCTAGTTGGATTGTTTGGTTAGAGGATGGATCCAACTGTGATCTACTGTGATAAGAAGAGTTGTATCAAACTCTCTTAGACCAGTATTTCATGACAGGTCCAAGCACATCGATCTCCGGTACCATCATCTTCGAGATTGTTTGGTGAAGAGGATCATGTTGTTGTTGTATGTTTTGACCAAGGAACAAGATGCAGATATTTTGACTAAGGCATTGTCAAAATGCAAGTTCGAGTTCCATAGAGACAGGATTGGGGTGACTGATAATCCCTTTCTTGTTGAGAGGGAGTGTTGAAAATAGAAATAAGAAATGCTAAAAATAGAAGTGCTAAAAATAGCACTTCTATAAATAGAATTTCGGGATACATTCCAATTCTAGTTAGTCCCTGAACTAAAATTGAGAATTAAAATTCGAATTTGATCTTAGCAGCTGTTTGTAAAATAATTAATTAATTCATCTTGAGTTAATTAGTTGTAGAAAATCAAACATGAAGCCTATGTGAAGACATGCAACAATTTCCCCTTTGATTGAGGAAGTTATCCCTTGATAAAGGAGATCAGGATGAGTTGTATTTTGAGTTGTAATTAGCTAGCCCAGTTAATTGAGTTAAGTCTAGTTAGATTAGTTCCAACAGTTTGCGGAACTGATTGTGAGTTCAATTAGTTAATGCATGCATGCATGTAACTGCTGCACTTCAGATAACTGAATATTCTCTCATAAATAACTCATGCATGTCAGTTCAGTCAGAGACCCAGTTGAGATCAAATGATGGGACAGTGTACCATCAGTTGCAGGAATATTCCATTGAGGATATCTCTTGCATGCAGAAGGAATTCATTCCTTGGATATTGCGCAGTTACTTCTGAGCTTTGTGAGTTGTGTGTGAGGTTAATTCACACAGGTGGCAACCAGAGGACCTAGGAGAAATTGCGCAAGGAAATAGGAGGCTTGGAGGACTGAGGGAAGGCATATGTTGTGTCTATTTAGTCTATGAGCAGTATTGAGGGATTGTACTAAGAGCTGGATAGCTTGTGAGCTAAAGCTTTGTGTAATCCAAACATATTTCCACTTGTATGATAATATAGAGATCGGGGTTTTTAGTTGAGGCTTTCCCCAGAGTATTCTTCTGTGTTCATGTGTGATTGCTTTCTCATTCTCTGTAATATGTGTTCTATTTTATCTTGCTCATAATCGATTAAGCTTCTGCAAGTTTGTTTGTAGAAGTAGATCAAGTATTTTGCTTTAGTATATTGCATAATCTGTTGATCTACAGCAGGAAATTCTACATATTTATCTTGGGATTATTGGAATTTATTGGGCATATTTATATTTTCATATATTTTCAGGTCAGATCTACTACAAGTGATATCAGAGCACTTTCGTGGGCGAAGAGGGAAAACATTTTTTTCATTTTTTGCAGGATTTTTTTGGACAGTGAGTTTGCAGATTAGATCTGAAAATTTTGGTGCAAAATTTGCAAAAAAAAAAAAATAGCAGATCTGGGTTCTTTGTAGAAAAAATCCCAAATTAAAAAAAAATAAAAAATCGGTCGAATCGGAGTCTGGATGAGGGGGATATCGTTGATTTAAAATTAGTTCCGTTGTAGAATTTTTTGTGACGACAATTCGTGAACAATGACTCTCTAGTCAATTTTTGTAGGTTTTTTTGTATAATTTAAGATAACATATTGAATATATGACCTACTTTTGGAAAATTACCCAATTTAAAAAAAAAATCAGTCGAATAGGAGTCCAAATAAGGGAGATATCGCTGATTTAAAATCAGCTATTTTTTCAGCAATTTTTGTGACGACAAGACAGTTGCAGTGTGGATCTGAGTTTCCAGAGGCCCAGATCGAGATTTATATTTTACAAGAAGATGAAAAATGGCCATTCCATTTCCAAAAATTATTTATAATAAGGATTTTGAGTTATATTGACCAAGTTATGCCCATTTTAAATTTTCGCCAAAGTGATTTTTTTTAAACCCTCACTCTATTTTAGAGTTCTAGCAAGATGGATTTTACAAGAAAAGATGATGGCCCTACTATTGAAGAATTCCTAAAAGTGACATATTCATCATATCAGAAATATTGGAAATCTTTAGTATGGCTTAGTTTTAGAGATGAGTCTGCCATATGGTGGAGTTCACTTGACAACAAGAAGTTGGTAAGCCTTCCTGATGAAGAATTTGAAAAAGTCCTTTTGGACAAATAGTCTCATGCTAGAAAACAGGATAATGAGAAACATAAGGGGTTATTCTCTACTAGTATCTCCTTATTACAGATTCATGGATCTATTCATAAAGAGAAGATCATTGTGCCTATTAATCCTAGTTGAAAGCATATTTTTTTTAATGATCATTTGGCTAAAATATTGCAAGTCCTAGCAAAACAAATGGAGCACACAGAGGTTGATAATGAGGAGGTGCAAGTTTATAAAGATTTGAATATTTCCGTGGATAAGTATGTGTTGCATTCTGATTTTTATGCTTTATATATGTATGATGTGGATATTATTTTGGGATACCCTTAGATGGAATCTATTGGTACTGTTAATGTGCCGAAGAAACTCTTGAAGCTCTGGTATAAAAAGAAGAAAATTACATTGCAGGATATTTCCATCGATAAACAAGTAGAGTCCAAGAAGTCTGAAGGAGAAAACATTGTAGGTACTGACACATCAGAGGAGAAGTTCGTGGTGGAAACAATATTGGAAGACAAACAACAACCACATCCGCCACAATAGGTACTAGATATCACTCAGGCTCCATCAGGTGGTGAATTAAAGAAATATATTCCATCAATTAAAGCTTCAACATATCGCCACCTGCATCAGTCAACAAGGCAACAAACAACAAGGTGGCAACGAATTATCAACAAGGACAACAGCTCCTAGGCAACATATAGAGAGGTGTGACGATCGACCCACATCACATCAACATAGAGGAACTTCCAAAACCAACTTCCATCTCAAGCAAGCGAGGCACCGACTAGATCAAGTGTCTAGAAACAAGGTCCATCTCAAGCGAGTGAGGCATCAACTAGATCGAGTAATCACCTTTCTCTTGGATGGCTAGATGCACATGCATGGTACTAGTGGACTACTCTTTTGAGTAGATCTTATTATTTGTGTTCTTCTTATGTTTAGGGGAAGAAACATGTTTAAGGGGGGTGGAATGTAGTATACCTAGGGGGATATTATGGGGTACAGAGGGAGGTACCCAACAGAATAATGTAATAATGTGATGGGTCATAGTTAATAAATAAAGTGGTTAACCTGCATCATGTAAGGGACCACAAGTAGTTAGGAATAATGTGATAAGCCCATTGTATTAGATATATGGTATTGAGAGACCCATGGTAATGACCCATGATATTGTATGTATGAAGCCTATATAGAGGCTAGAGACTCCCCATTAAGAGAAGTCAAGTATTGGTGGGCAAGCATATGGCTTGTGGAGTGATCTCCTTCCTTAAGGAGTAATTTTATGGAATTACCCTACCTCAAGGGCTTTAGCAACAAAGAATTGAAGCTCTTATAATTGTTCTTGTATTTATCTTGGGATTATTTGAAGTTATTAGGCATATTTGGTATTTTCAATATATTTGCAGTTTAGACCTACTACCAACCCCAGCTCAATCTCTCCCTCCCTCCCTCTTTCTCTCTCAAGTCCTCTCTCTCTTCATTCCTCTCTCTCCCTTTCTCGCCCCCCATCCCTCTCTCCCTCTCTAGCCTCCAACCCTGTCACTATCTCCCCCTCCAACTCGGTCTCTCTCCCTTCCCCTTCTCTTTCTCTTCCCTCCTCTCTCCATCTCTCCCTTATCGCTCCCTCTCTCTCTCCACCTCTATCTCTCTATGTATTTGTTCTTACCTCCCTCTCTCTCTTCTTCTCTCTCCCCTCCTCTCTCGCTACCTTCTTCTCTCTAAATGAAGCTCAACCAGGGAAGTGAAAAATTCACCTCGGGCCAACCTAGTGAGCAAATGGGGAATTTGATGTGCCGATTGTAACAACCCAAAAATTAAAACATGTAATGCGATTTATAATCAACACGCAATTTATCAACTAATTGACATCAAATTAAAAAAATATGAGTAGAGACTACTTACCTGTGGCGATGATGTTTCTCACTTTCGATTTCAGGGTTGAATGCTAGTTGAATTCTGCTAACTGCAACAAAGTTTTGGGGACGAATCTCCACCCAACCGTAGGCTTAGTTGCACAAAATATTGCTACAACTGGCCACCCCCGAGCCCTCAAACAATGTGCTAATGCCAGGGTATCCTTTGTCTCACAACACTATTCTCCCAAGAGAATGGATGGTGGAATCATCGAATGATGGAATGCCTCTCATCTTACTCACCGTCTATTAAATAGAGCAAACATTGGAAGGGGAACCACATGCACACACTCCATGTGTCAACATGCAACTTTATTGCTTTCTTGTTTTATTTATTTTGTTTTTACTTTTTGATAGCTTTACTGATTTTTACCGCTTTCTTGTTTTATTTCTATTTATATTTGTTTAGAGCTTTAGTATTGTTATTTATTATTTATTATTTATTTACTATTACTATTTTATTTATTTATTGTTTAATATTATATTATTTATTATTTATTATTTATTATTAAGGGACATCACACCGATGTAAAGATTCTCAAAGTATTCAAGCATAAGATGGGTAGATTATGGTAATGTGAAAGTGCAGAGGGCAATTGAAGCTTTATGCTCCCTCAAAAAAATCAAGTTAGAAATTGGTCTGGGCACGAGCTTATAAATAGACCTTGGGATATGATTGGAGGTAAAATATAGTAGGTATATTATGGTCTGAGGATATATAGATTCACAATGTGGTGTCAGTAGACTCTGAAGGTATGTACATTGATAATTAAGGACTTATTGTTTTCATTTATCAAGATCTATGTGAGTTGAAATGAGTAAAAAATAGCCTCATAGGCACATGATTAGTGGCAGATGTGCTCTTAGCATCTGTCTTTTACTAGTTGGAGTAATAGCTCTAGCTGCTTTAAGTGGGCTCTCTCGTTTCTGGTCATCAGGGTTTTTATTGTTCAAGGACGAAGTATGGAGGAGTTCATTGTTGCTTGGCCAAGAAATTGGGCTCTCTTGTTCTAGTCATCAGGGTTTGTATTGTACAAAGAAAAAGTATGGAGGAGTCCATTGTTGTCTAGCCAAGCAATTATTATCTCAAGGGGGATATTGATTTGTAGGCCAATTTAGGTTGATTGATGCAAAAAATGCAGGATGAATTAGGCAGCAAAGAGCCCATTTCAATTTGCATGATGAGGCTGAAGGCAGAGAAAGAAGGAATCATAGTAACTTGTTGGTGGAGCTCGTAGCTTATTTAGATAATATGCTGGAAATCTTATACTCTGTTCACAATTCAACACATATCAAAGAGGTCGTAGGAAATGCAAGTTCGTAAAGAGAGATATAATTGAAGATTTGAAATAAATACATAGAGAAAAAGTTGTAAATAGGAATAAATTCAAATTCCCTTGTCCCTCCCTCCACCAATATAGAATAAATTGGTTTTTATTTTCACCTAGTCTCTCAACAAGGTCCTATAAAATAGAATAGTTGCATACAATTTTCCTGCAACTTAACTGCCATTCAGCTTTGAGAGTTGTAGTCGTGGTATATACTTTTCTTACATAGTTTATGTTCTTTATAAAATTCTTTGTGAGTAACCCACAATCAAAATAATTTGAGAAAATGGTTATGACATCAATTTTCACGCAAATCTTTTATCATTCCAAAAGCTACCATGTACTAGAAGTTTCTTGTACTCCCTTTCTCTTTTTTTCCTTTTTATTCTATCTTTGACTTTCAATTTTATTTTATACTTCTGGGTGCTAGCTATTATGCTCAAACATTAGCATCATAATTGCAATTGATCTCATTTTTTTCAAGTACAGTTGCAATTTCATACATTTTCAACTTATTTCCCTGTGGAAAGTAGATATCCCTTCCCTGTAAACTTCTCAAACTCTTCTAAGTGTTTCAACGAAGGCATCCTTACCTTATAAATGAAATGAAATTATTTTAATGACGTCCATGAGACCTCACAGTCTAAGGGACCACCCACTATTGCTTAATCCATATTCAGATCTTTTTCTAGGTTGATTATGCTGTTATGGATCTTGAGTAAGAAATTTGTTGTTTTGTGAAGTCTTGTCTCCTCAAAAAGATCACTAAGATTGTTCACCTTTAGGCTGCTAACAAACTGATGATGGATAACTTCATACACTACACACTCTTTGATAAAATGCCATTCTATTTCTACCACCCCTTTGTTGCAAAAAATGCAAGTTTGTTCTTCCCAATCTTCTTTAGGGACCGCCCATCTACTAGTTTCACATCTTAAATGATGTGAGCTAGTCCTCAACTGAGCAATTAAAATTTTAGCTGTTCCCTTGATTGAGGAACTCAAATACTCTTTATCATCATGTTTCCACGTTGGGTTAAATTCTTTGACATAATATGCTTTCTTTTTGCCTACCTGCTTTGTCCACATGGCAGTCCTAAATTTTCTAACACCCACCTTTTTATCTCCTCCTTAGCGTGAGGGAAATCATGTAGATTTATGTCCCATTTTCCTAACCACTTTCTGTTTTGTTTCATCCATGTATTTTTTTGATGGTATAACTCTTCTTCAACAACCAATTTGGGCCACCAATGCTTATCCATATTTTCAATTTTATTTAGGTGACTTAGCAAATGAATTATTGTTGACGCCTTAGTTTGAAACATACCAGCCTCAACTAAAAGGATATCATATGGGACCGTTGATTTAACTTTAGGATACTTATGATGAGGTGCTTTTGAATTCTTTCTATTTGCCGCCATTTGTGGCTTGACATGTTTCACCCCCATATTTCGCAACCCTAGAGGATAACTAGCACCACTAATATACCAAGGAGGGTTTTCTTAGTCTTCCAATCCCATAGGTCTGCCTGTTTACACCTGTTTTGAAGGAGGTAAGAAGCTTTCCACCCTCCTTGGATTCTCTTTGATCTACATGTCTCTTAGCTAATCCTATAGTGAAAGTCAATTCCTAAATACTTGTCCTCATCTACCACCTCCAAGGGGTTGCCCTCAAAGAGAAAAATACCCCGATGTTTCTTTCTTTTCGAAGAAAAAATCATGACTTTAGTTTTGCTGGTATTTACTTGCATTCCCACATCTTGACAAAAGAGTTCCAGAGCTTTCAAGTGTTCTCTCAAACCTTGTTCCAGAGGAAATTTTAGGGGCTAATATTCATAGGTGGGCTAATTTTATATGCTTTTTCCAAACAAAAAGATTCGCCATTTTCCATTTTTTCCTAAAAATGATTCACCTAAAATTTAAAATATAAAATTATTTTACCTTAACTATCGCCAAAAATTTATATAGACTAATATAAAATCATTACAAATATAAATATTTATACAAAAATATGATCAAACATTTTACAGTTTTCATATTAGGGACTAGTAAGATTCACCAAGGTTTCTAAACTTTATGATAAACTTCCATGCTTAAAATTTTCCCTGCCTTGTGCTGATTTAGCGATAAAAATAAGGTCATCTTCATATAAAAGTAGTTTCACCACATATCTTGCGAGTTGGATGCCTTCTCCTTTGGTATTGTTTATCCACTCTTCAAGCTTATCAATATAAAAACCAAATAATGTGGGATGAAGAGGAAATCCTTGTTTGAATCCTATGTCACTGTCAAAGCAATCAAACTTGCCTTCCTTTGCTCTAATTCTGGCTCTAACCCTCTCATAAAGCTTATGAACAACTGCTCTATACTCCTTTGGGACCTTTAGTTCTTCCATTCTGTGCCATAGTTTATCTCTAGGGATAGTATCGAAGGCTTTTTTGAAGTCAACAAAGAAGCAAAATTCTTCCCCACCTTGGTTGTCCCAAGATTTTTCAATGAAGTGTCTTAGAGTGATGCAATGGTCAATGTTAGAATGCTTAGGCCTGAAGCCAACCTGCCCCTTTGCTCTTTTTCCCTCTTTTTCTGCCATTCGTTGATTCTGTGCTCTAGCATGCTTCCAATTTTTTTTCCAAGAAGAGGGTTGATCATAATAGTACGATAGTTAGAAGGGTTATTGATATCTCTGGTTTTGTGAAGAGGTATAACAACAGTGGTTTTCCACTCAACCGGAAAGCTATCTTGATTGACTCTATTAAATATATCCTTGATGTGTGGGGCTAGAAGCTTCATTCCCCATTATACACTGTTAATGTCCTGTGCCTTGCCATTTTCCAGTTTCTTTATACCTTGTTCAATATCAGCAACCGAAAATAACTTTGTTGAGGAGACAATTATGAGAGACTTATTTTTCTCATTTGTCTGCTCATATAGAAGTTTTGCATAGTCTAACTACTGAGCCTTTGTGATAGTGTTTTCTATTTGATTTTTCTTTTGCTGTAGTTCCTTCTAGAAACCTTTGGGATTATGTTTTCCCAAAGAAATTAATTCCTTCCTTCTTGAAATCACATAATTTTTTTCTTTGATTTTATCAGTTGTTTATATATAATCTTGTTTTCTTTGTTTGACTTTTCTTTGAGAATTATTTTTACATCCTTGCATTCTTTATCATACCAAGGATTAGTTGGGAAGGTATTTGCGATCCTCTTCATAGACCTAGATCTCTTATATACCTTTAAAGATTTTTGTATTAAGGGGATCAAAACACTACTGCAAACATATCTTTTATCTCTTCCGTTATTCTTGCAACCCTTATTGTTGTTTTTGGCTAGCTGGAGACATTCTTTAAGAGCAACTCTAGAAAGCTCTTGATTTTCTTGGTTTACGATAATTCTCCCATGTTCTAAAACTTTCTTGTGCGAATGATGGGGGTGTTCCCCATTTTAATCTTATGTATTTATACCAAGCTTAATAAAATGAGGCAAATGGAAAACTCTTGTAAGTGTTTCAGCCAAAGCAAAGCCATAAGCTATCTCATTTTCAACTCTTGTTTCATTAGAAACAAGACTAATTACTTTTGGGTTAATTCACGTGTTTAGATGAAAAAAATAATTACTGAACTTCCATTAATCTCTTTCATGGTATTTAAAGATAAAATTCAATGGAAGCTAAATTCCTTATAAAACAAGGTTGCATAGCTAGTATTCCCTGCCGCTTAGTTTAGTTATTGAACTAACGTTGCATAGCTAGCATTCCCTGCCGCTTAGTTTAGTTATTGAACTTTGAAAGGTATGAAAAATAGCAATATTCATTTGAAAGACAAACTTATTATCAATAGCAATATCGTTAATTTATATATTATTTAATTTTAAGAAAAAAAAATCCCCTTTTTCACCTTTGGAAATGGACTCTTTCTCATCTAAAATAATAAAACTTATCATAATGAAATATTCAAAAATCAATATTAACTACAATTTGAAAATATGAGTTAGTTTATTATCACTATTAAAAAAACACATTTATTATTGTTATTTAAAATATATATAATTTAAAATAATAAACATAGTTAAACATAACATATTTTTGAAAGTTAAATCATGACTTTATTTTTTAAGTCGAAAGATATTAAATTATTAATTTATAAAATAGAATAAAAAAATAATTTAAAGTCATAAATAAAACCCAATATTATAAAGCAATTACAATTTAATACCTTACCCTAAAAATATACAGAATAATACTTAGTAATTTAACATTATGCATGTTAGATAATGATACATAAGTTAGATTGAGACAAGTCAATGATAGATAAGTCTATATTAGCTATATTTCGGAATATGTTTGACAATTAGTGTCTTGCTATATGCAGTAACGACATGGTATAGGGTCTTATTACATCGATCTTTTTTCCTTTGTTGTTAGCTTAATCAGTAATTTTCTTTTGTTATTATAACCTCATTGTTGTCGTGACATTATATTGCCTAATTATATTGTCCATTTGAAAAGTGATCATATTTTGTGGGTAGTATAATATGTGTTTTTTTAATTGATTTTATTTTAAATTTAATCTTTTTTATTTTATTTTAAATGGTTAAATTATATATATATATATATATATATATATATATATATATATATATATATATATAATTTAAAGAATTAAATATTATCATTTTATTAAAAAAAATTCAATCAAATTATGAGCCATAATACACTTCAATAAATTATGCTAAATCTTACTAATAAATAATTTCGATGAATTAATAATATGGATGACGGAAAAACCTTATTGCTCAACACTGTGATAAACAAAATTGTGATAAACAATTCTTTTGACATTCCATTTAATTCCGTTTAAAGCAACCATAAATATAAATAATGCTTTTGACATTCCATTTAATTTCATTTAAAACACTCAAATATCATTTTGACATTCCATTTAATTTAGTTTGAAGCACTCATAAATATCATTTGACTTAAATGTACAAAAAGAAGATGACTCAATATACATGTCTATACATTTGAAATTTATAAAATGGTTCCTTATTATTGCACTTGAAGAAGAGTATTCATAGTCCACCTCTTTACAATCTAGTCACTAGATAATAATAGTAAAATTCAATAATCTATCCTCATTCAGTTGTACACGTGAGCTTTGGTAGGGAGCAAAAAATACCTGCTAAAAGGGAAATTGACATTAGCTTAACCACTAATGATTGATAATAATAATAATTATTGATAATATGATAAGGAAGCAATATTTCAAAATAGTCATACTTATGCCATAAATTAAAAATCAATATTTTTATAGATTTAATGTATTTTGTTAATGTTTAAATTGAAATTTAAAATGCACACATTTTATCTTGAATTTATGTGGATTGCATATTCTTGTAATAGAAAAAATAAATTAAATAAAAATCTATAATTGACATAAAAATAATTAACTTTCTAATAAATCTAAATTGAAGCTATACCAATTCATGCCATAAAATGTTAAAGTTATTTTGTAATTTAAATATTAGACTTATCTCACATGGCGGTTCCATCTTAATTAAAACTTCACCCAAACATAATAAAATATGATTTTCTTCCTAATTTAAATTTAAATTTTATTATTATTATTATTTTTAATTTAAAAATATTCTAAAATTAAATGATATGAATCAATTAAACATAGTATTTAGATAACCATAAAATATAAATAAAACATTATAACAAAACTGATAATGTTATTAAATAACATTATTAAATAAATGACATTCTTTTTATATTGAAATTTAAAATACATTTAAATTGAAACCTAAAATTATAGCCTTCTTATTCTAAATCGAAGGAGAAGGAAAGAGTCAAATGGTTGGCCTCTCTAATAACCATCAACTCGGAATAACTCTAAAATCTATAATCTAAAATACCACAGTAAAAATGCACAACTCTCTAATAAATCTGAATTAACTCGATCTCAAAACATACCATGAAATGTTAAAAACAATTCCGTAACTAAAATTTTAGACCTATCTCATAGGGAACTATGGTGTTTCCATGTTCATTAATACTCTGGAAATGTTAACCTGATCCATTAAAAATGCGAGCAATCTAGAGATCCGAAAGAATAAATCTACATGTACATCTCTACAATTTCCAAAAATAAGTGAGCACAGTACTAGAGGCATCTCAGGATTCCAACAATAATTCATTTTAAAACAAATGCAAACGTGTACTAATTTTCTAGTGTTAATCAATATTAATGTAGAAAATGATATATTTTTGTGGCAGTTCTATTTTAGATCCTATAGCAATATTAATGTGGTTTGATATGGGCAGATATAACACCATACAACATTTGTGAAGTGATGAGAAAGAAAAAAAATAGCAGCGTGTTGTATCATGTTATATCGGCCCATGTCAGACCGCATTAATATTGTTATAAGGTCTGAAATAAGAATCGCCATATTTTTATAGCTAAATCAGAGTGAAATTCATTGAAAGCGTAATTAATAGAAAAGATATTTCATTGCAAGCGTAATTAATAGAAAGAATATTTCATAGCAAGCCTAATTAATACAAAGAGTACGATTCAAAGTACAAATCAACCCCATCGACCACGGAAACCATCATGGGAGAATAAGAGTGGAAACGAATTAACCAATCAGAAGTTAAAAAAATAAAATTAAAATAATAAAAAAATATATATTTTTCATTATAATGTTAACATTACACATAAGCGATTAATTTTTTATCGTCTAAACAACGTTTGAAATTCACCACATTACCGAATATGTTATATACCTTACCACGACAGAGAATAATAACTTAATCTACTCCTCATAGATGTTACAACTTTCTACTCATCATAAATGTCGCAAGTTACATGCAGTACACATTATTAAACTCCTGAACTCCTCATTTATCTAGTATTTAAGTTATAGTAAAGTTAAGATTTATCATTTTTCGTTTCTCGGGCTTATCCATATATACAATCTAAACTATTTCTTCTATGATTTTAAATTCTTACAGTTTAATGTTTCATTTTCAATTTCTTCTATCTCGTAAAATTAATATAATTACTTTCTAATTTTTATATTTAATTTCTTTTTAACAAATGCAAGTTATAATTTTTTTTTACTATAATTTAAAAAATTATATTACATGAAAATGATTTAAAAATTATTAAAAATTTGTCTATGGATCTTGGATAGATAGTGGTAAGGTGTTTGTTAAAGTACTTTTTGATATGAAGTCACTGGTTCAATTCTCCACCTTAATCGGATAATATATTGGACATGATGAAGATGTAGTTCCACTATGCTTAAAAAAAATACAAAAATTAAAATACCCCACAAAACTATAAATTCAAAAATTTTAAAATTAATAAATAAAATTTTATTTTGTAAAATTTTATTTACAACATTTATTATTTTGAAAAAACACAATTTGAATTATTTAATTTTCTTTACTTTTATATTTATTTCTTCCCTTTAAAATCTAGTCAAGCTTTTTCTTTAGTATCAAAAGGAATATATATATATATATATATATATATATATATATACTTACTAAGTGTCAAAAGAAAACTAAATAAAATTATAATTATATATATAAAAATAAACTATATGTTTTTTTTTTCATTTTTTTTTTAATTTTAAATCAATTTTATTTATTAAAACTGTTGGAATTGTAAATCTTTATTGTTTAATCTGTATAATACATTTGTTTTGATAAATTTTCAAAATTCGAAATCCCTCGTATATTTAAAAATATTATGTAAATCACTAAAAACTTATACTTATATAACTAAATTTAAATAATAATTAAAAAAACTAATAAAAAAAACATAAAATATCTATATTTTTCAGCCATGTTGAGTGCAATTCCCCGATACCCCTTTTCTATATCAATATTGCACATGCTATGTAAACCACTTAAAACTTCTACTTTTTATTCTTTATTATTTCCAAAAACTGTCTAATAGTTTTCATTCCTTTATTTTATTTTATACTAATTCAATTCGACTTAATAAATTTTCTCAATATATTTTTCAAGCTCCCACTCATTTTTAAGATTTAAAAATTTGCCATAGATTACGATGTTTATACATTCTTCATACAACATTTTTTTTTAAATACTCTAGCCTCTTTATATTACAATCAATATATTATATAAATTATTTATTTTATTAGTAAATATTTTTAAAATATATTATACTAATTTTCTTTATATTATATAATAAATAAATAAAATTATTTTTACTATCATATGATTTTTATTTATTTATAAAATTTTCTTTTAAAATATACTTTTTTAAATCAAAGGTTTATTCATTTATTCATTTATCAAATAAGAGTATATTAGTTTTAATATGCAGGTAGTCTTACTTTAACCAGGTTTATTGACTAATGCGACCAACATATGAAAAAAACAAAAAAACTACTAAAGGCACAATGCACAACTTAAGAGGCCAAAAGCACCAGAAAACATATAAAACAAGTAAAACACTTGTAACCATGATCAGTCATCTGAAGTAATTGAAGCAGGATTGTCCGGAGCAGTCCTTGGAGGAGGAGGAGGGCGGAAGGAGCACTGTACATGCTCCTCGAAGTGCACCATCCATGACTCCAGCTTCTCCACCTTCTCTGTTAGCAAATTCTGAGCACGCCATACCACCACGACCCGTTCCCGAACATGACACTGGAAGTAATGCATCTTGTTCAACATAGTAATGAGCACTACATGTTCTTCTTGCCGCACCCTCTCCGGGGTTTGTAGGCGGTCTAATATAGACTTGATCAAATCTCGACTGTTATCCAAACAACAATGATGATCTACCATACCTCCACGCTTAGGCCGTCTCACTTTCCCCTGACTACTAGCACCCTTTGCCGCATCCCTCCTCCCCTCTTTGGAGTCCACAGGGTGCTCCCCCCATGACTAATCGACAAACCACGACGACCAGTCGACGAACCACCACGACCCCTGGAAGCCTCCCGACCCACTCTGCCAGCGATGTGACCACCTCGATTAGAGTTTGGAGACACTTTTTCCGCCATTGTCGCTTGCAAAGGAGACCCCCTCCCTCTCAGACTTGCTGAAATTCGCTTGGTCAAAGGGAGAGAATGAGCGTTGCATGACTCCAGACGCATCACAACAAGGTTACTGTCACCAGGGAAAGACAAAATGACAAAATGAGCAAGAAATTGCTAACCGGCACCCGAATTACGACTACAAGGAAGCCCCCCAACCACATTGGAAGAGCATTAACCAATCCGACCAGGGTAACTGCTAGACACCAAGAACCCAGACCAACTGTGAAACTATTAACCATCAATTCACCGACCCGAGCCCCTTGTAGGCATAACACTAACTAGAAGTCTTGAGAGAAGACACCCCAGCACCATGAGAGACTATTATAGATGCAGAACCCCAGGGGAAAGTCGCTCAGAAGAAGAAACCTGCTACCCTGAAGATACAGAAGAGAGCCAAAAGCTCGAATACCCAACCACCCACTACCCAAATTGCGGATCGACCCAATTACTATGTGTCAAGCCCTTATCCTACTTAGAGAAGCCAAAGGCCACCCACAAGAAAAGAAAACAACCAATTTAGTAACCCTGACGCTAAAGAGAGGACACCGACGACGAAAACGCCAATAGTCCAAGTCAAGATGCCAAACACAAAAGTTCACACTGCTATCTGAACTCAAGCCTCGACCAACAAACCACCACAATAACCAAATCACTTGTTATAACGGAGGTTCGCCACCTTCCATATACCTTTGACGATCGTCTGCTCCCTCTCCCAACAAAAATGATAGGCAATTCACACGCCTCGCATTAACGTTACTTGTACTGAAATCACCTTGAAAGGATAAGGAAGTTGGTCCCACACCATCGGCCAAGTATCTGCCATCATCATATACGCATAGGAGTGATTACCTATTTCTCACCCATGGGAGATCCTTAAAAATATTATTAAATAAATATTAAATTTTGTTTTTATCCAGTTAAGGATAAATATATTTATGTGTATCACTTCATTTCTTCTTCCATTTACTCAAATTCGTTGCATTTAGAAGCTAAATGGCAGGTCTCTAGATATGGCCTCCCTCATCTGTACCCTCGAAAGAAAGAAAAGACAACTTCTATTAAAAGAGGAAGCTACTTGGAGGTTAAAAAGTCGCGCTACTTGGCTCAGGGAGGGGGACAGGAATACCAGATTTTTCCATAATTATGCAAATGGCCGCAGATCAAAAAACGCCATATGGAAAATACAGAAGGATGACGGAGAATGTATCTTCTCCCACCAGGAAATTTCAGCAGAAGCAACTAGATTCTTCAAGGAGCAATACCAGAGGCAACACAGTGATATATCTGACTCGCTATGGGCTGTGGACCCTCTGCCGATCATGTTCGACGACGCTGCCAACGACGACTTCTTCAAACCGGTTACGGAGGAGGAGCTATCTGAAACCATCAGGGGTTTTAAAAAAGAAAAGAGCCCCGGTCCTGATGGTTTGCCGGTGGAATTTTTTTCCCACTTTTACGATCTATTTAAAACCGGTCTGCTGGGTATGGTCGATGCCTCTCGCCTCTCCGGAAGTATTAATAGTGCTCTCTCGGCCTCTTTCATTGCATTGATCCCGAAACAATCAAAGTCCACATCCTTTGGTGATTACAGGCCGATTGCTTTGTGCAACTCGCTATACAAGATCATTACTAAAATAATTGCCGAAAGACTGAAGAAAGTTCTCAACTCCTTCATTACAAAGGATCAACATGCTTTTCTAAAGGACAGACTCATTATGGATGCAGTCGCCATGGCACAGGAATGCCTCTACTCCATATACTCGAAGAACATCGACGCTGCAGCACTTAAAATTGATCTTAAAAAGGCTTTTGATTGCGTCGACTGGAGCTTCCTCAGAATTCTCCTTGCCAAAATTGGATTGAGGCCCTTGGCTGTCAGCTGGATCATGTCATGCGTCGAAACTGCCCACTTCTCAGTGATTATAAATGGGATCCCATCCTCTTTCTTTCAAGCAGAGAGAGGGCTCCGTCAGGGATGCCCTCTCTCTCCCCTCCTTTTTATTTTGGTGATGAACTGTCTTAGCGCACACATCAACCTTGCTGTAGCGGACGGTAGATGTAAGCCTGTTAAAATCTGCAGAGAAGTCCTCCTCTCCCACAACCTCTTCGTCGATGACATCTTAATTTTTGCAATTCTGTGTAAATCTTCTTGGATCTGCCTCTATATGCTTTTTAAGAGGTTTCAAGGCGCTACTGGACTCAAGATCAACTGTGGCAAATCTGTTTTATACCACAACGACTCAAACCCGGCTTTGGCTCTCTGGATCGCTGAACGTTTTCAGATCAATCTTCGTCAGATAAAGCAAGGTTTCTCTTATCTGGGGTTCCGATTAAAACCCACGAGATATAGATGCCAGGACTGGGCCTGGTTAGTTGACCGCTTCTATAGCAAGATCTCATCATGGGAATTTCGCTTTCTGTCCCTTGCTGGTCGATATATTTTGGTCCGAGCGGTTCTCTCCCAACTTGCGGTATATTGGTGCCACCTTTTTTTCCTCCCTGCTTCTGTTATCAAGAAAATGAAATCCATAGCTTCAAATTTTCTGTGGGGTGGACGATCCTTCCACTCAAAGCTTCACCTTGTCAGGATGGACACCATTACTCGTCCTAAAGAAAAGGGCGGCTGGGGACTTCTAAATATGTATCTTTTTGGAGAAGCGCTCATCTGCAAATCTCTGCACAGGGGCATTTTTGGGAACAGCCCGTGGAGTACCTTGATCAACAAAAAGTACCTGAAAGGAAGGAATCTGGCGTTCTGGCACAGAAGGTCCTCTCTCGGAATCAGGAGTGGTTCCCCTATCTGGCATAGCTTCAAAAAGATCCTTCCCTTCTTCCTTTCCAACTTAAAATGGACTCTTTCTACTGGCTCGGCTGTCTTCATTGGTATCGATCCTACCCTACACAACCTTGAGTCTATGATCCCTCCGCCTTTACTCTCCTTTTTTCACTCTAGGGGCCTCTTTACCTGGAACCATCTCATTCACTCTTGGTCCTCTCTTGAGCCAATCTGGAAATCTGACCTTCAGCTTGACATTCCCCCCCCCTCCGTCAATTATGGCTCTCCTTCATATCCAGATTCACTCACCGCGGGGTTCTCCAAATTGGCACCAAGGATGAACTAATCTGGTCCACCAGCAGCTCTATTCACCCCATCACTGTCCGGAACATTTACTCTGTTTTTTCTGCTGCTTTACCTTCTCTTCCTTCTGTCTTTCCTATCATTCTCTGGAAAGCCCCCTGCCCTCTCAAATCCATTCTCTTTTCTTGGCTCCTCTTCTCCAACAAGAATCTCTCCTGGGATGTTCTACAAAAGAAAGGATGGTCTGGGCCCGGTAGATGTCATCTTTGTCAAGTGGCTTTGGAATCGAACTTCCACATGTTCTTTCAGTGCTCAGCATCCACAGCTCTCTGGTATGAACTCTCCTGCATCTTCGGTTTTCCTCACAAGCTGTTTTCTTCTGTACAGGATGCTTTCTCCTGGTGGGGCACACAATGCCCAATCTGGCAGGCTCTTTTCATTACAACTTGTTGGAATATCTGGAAGTGGCGATGCCGGCGCATCTTTCAGGACTGCCCCCTTCCACTTTTCTCCATTCTTCCTATTATTCGGGGGTCTTTGCCTGATCCGTCCTAGGATGGGCTCTTTTGGCGTCTACTATTCTGCTACATTTCTCATACAGCCTTTTCTATATATATATCTGTTTGTTTTTGAATTTTCTCTGCCTCATCCTGGGCAGTTCTTTTAGTGCTATCGGACTTCTTCGGGGCACTATCTTCCTCTGCATGCACCTTTGGTTCAGCAGTTTTGGTCGACTATATATGCTTCTAATTCTCACGATTGTCATATTTTGGCTTTGTTCAAAATGCTTTGGTTCCTGGCTGAGGCTTTGCCTCCATTGTATATCTGGATCAATACTTCATCTTGCCTGTGGCATCTCGCCCTATGTATCCACGATCTTTATATCATCTTAATATAATACATACAACTTTTCCTTCTGGAAAAAAAAATATCCTATTAAAGCACTCGGATTCATTGCATTTAGAATTGGTTTATTGGAGATGGGGAGAATAAATAAACCAGTTATAAATATATCTGTAGGTATAAATTAGTTAATATGCATAGCGTTTACAATTAAATCCAAATGCACACCTTCCCAATTCATTGCTTACCATTAATATTCAAATTTAAAATGAATGCACACCTTCCCAATTCATTGCTTACCATTAATATTCAAATTTAAAATGAATGCACACCTTCCCAATTCATTGCTTACCATTAATATTCAAATTTAAAATTAAGGATGACCCAACTCCGGGGAAAAATACAAGAATTGAGGCAGCAACATCTCTCACATGTGTAATTATTTGGCTCAAGCGAGTGCCTTGAGCTTCAATGACATGCGTAATTTATGTGGAGCCAGGCAATTCCGTCGGCTTCAAAGACTTTCATGGTTATTCTACCGTCTCATCTGGTGCTTGGACGAAGTGAGTACCATGCATTATACTTCGAAGATATTTCTTTTTATAATAAAAGATTTTTTAGAATGATTAAACTAGCATTTGCACCTAATGTTGCAAAGGAAACGCCGTAAGGCATAGTGTGTGGAAGAATATTGAAATGTGAATGGGCTTTTTTGAAAGCAAGTGTCGATGATAATGAGTTTGAATTGAGGAATCCATGCCGAAAACCCTATTCAGGGGTTAAAGTGGCTATGAAATAGAATAAAAGTAGTCATAAATATCCATTGAACTTGTTTAGACACCTTAAAGATTGCCTAGTTGAAGGTGAAGTTAAACAAATGAATTCATTTGAACAACAACTAGGTATCCATATCGATATACAAGGCCACCAGACATGCTTTGAAACATGGGGATAAACAATGGGACCAGGTAAAACTTTCTATTTCCCTTTTCCTTTTAGTTTCATTGTTTAATATAGCCTCTCCTCTGGATATGTAGAGAAGTCTTATTCACTGAAATGCTATAAACCACCTTACCTCAGGGTTTCGGAATGCCAAACATGCTCTGAAACACGGGGATAAAGAATGGGACCAGGTAAAACTTTCTATTTCCCTTTTCCTTTTAGTTTCATTGTTTAATATAGCCTCTCCTCTGGATATGTAGAGAAGTCTTATTCACTGCAATGCTATAAACCACCTTAACTCAGGGTTTCGGAATGCCAGGGTCTTGGGCATTATGGGTTGCAACAGAGTTGTTTACAACGGTGGTCCCCTAATCCATAGTTTTTGTTGAATGTTTTTGAACAGATATACTTGGCAGATTATAATCATGACAAGGCAGAGCAGTCTGTTCTGTGGACCTTAAGTGCAGATGTTGGAAATAGGTATCAATGTCTGAGGCCTATGAACAACATTAATTTGAATATGGATGCGAAAGCTGCAGATAGCCATGTTGGAGGAATACGTGATGGAAATGAACTCATCCTCTTTGAGTGGAAGAAACAGAGCAACTAGAAATGGAAGCTCCAGCCCATCTATTGTAAGCAATCTAACAATAACAAGTTGTCTTTCAAGCTCTTTATTGAAATTAGCATCATTTCTGTAAGTTTATCAATAGAAAGGACGGAGGGTTCATGCTACTTGAAATTTTATCATTTCTGACATTTTCTGTAAGTTTTTCTGGCATCATTTTCCACATTCTTTTGTTTGCAGGTTTGGGTGTTCATCATAAGTTTGCTTGGCCTTGCACCTCTTGCTGAACGTATAGCCTTTGTCACCGAGTAAGTGAAAAATTGCATGGTATATGTATATAGGTTATGTGTAATCTATACCTTGTACTACAATTGTTTATACACTTGGAATGGTCACTGCAGTGCAGTGACTTCATAAAATATTATGTTTGTTGGTTTTACAATCTGATGTTTTGTTGTAAATTGCTGCAGACAAATTGCATTCTACACTGGACCAACAAGTGAGATTCTTATATGTATATGGACTATGTACTCATATTTGTGGATACAAGATATCAGCTAATTGATATATATGAGAAAGTGTTTGACATTTCAAAGTAACTGATGCAAATATATTGTTAATTAATTCTCCTATAGTTGGCGGGCTGCTCAAAGCCACATGTGGAAATGCAACAGAGATGCTCATTGCAGTGTTCGCACTTTACCATGGCAAGACCAATGTGGTCAAGTATTCTCTACTAGGCTCTGTGCTTTCCAACTTACTTTTTGTGCTTGGCACATCTCTATTTTGTGGAGGAATTGCCAACATGAAAAAAGAACAACGGTTTGACAAGGCATGTGATATATTTTTAGTTTTTCTTTAACAACCTAGGCCACCAAAACAAGTCCGACCTGCTCATGATATTCATTCATTAGGGCCTAACCATGGGTGTTTTATTGCTACATGACGTAGGTTATTTCTGGAATCGACTCCAGTCTTCTCATGATGGCTTCACTGTGTCTCATGCACCCTTGGCCCTTCAACAATCTATGGCATATAGTGAAGAAGCTGTATCAACATTACAACTGTCTAGAGTCAGTAGCATCATCATGCTGATAGCTTATGCTGCATATTTGTTCTTCCAATTAAGGACACAGACAATTGTTTGAAGAAGGCCCAGAAACAAAGGAGCTTTTTCTCTGAATCCTCAGCAGCAATAATTCTTTGTCTTGGGTGGTTCCACTCCATCCCCATCTCCATATACATCCATAATATTAACTCTGTTGAGAGACAATTGAGACTTATAGGAATCTGAATTCAGCATTTTCTTGCTCACATTAGTGTAAATCTCCTTGACCACAATTTGGAATGCAGGCAATACATTTGTCTTATCCAGAGCCAATTCATAGTCAAATGAATCCATGCATGATTGACTACAAGCAATGGCTTATCTAATCATGATTCAGTGTTTGAAGGCTGCCAAATTTGACTCAGAGGAAGAGGTAAGTGACGCTCCAATGGTAATTGGGGATCTCCTTCTAGATTTGCATGACACTGGCTTGGAGCTTGCAGCTCTGGATGAATCTATGTCAAATGGCAAAATTTTGTATTGTCTCATATCGAAACTAGAATGTGTCTTGGAAAGGAGAGGCAAAAATGGTGATTTTTGGCACTCTAAATTTCTCGATTTCTTAGTGGCATTGTCTGATAGACGGCGTATCGTGTTGAAAAGTGGCTTCACTGCAACACTGCAGAATTTTTTGGGAATGCTAATGTACACAAGTTGCAACTGGAGGCAATTTTATCACTTGCAGAACTGAAACAGGGACTCTCTGTATGTGTTTGTAAATGTTCTGTATGTTTTTGGTAGTGTGTTCTAGAGAAGGGCCATTCCTCTGATCACTCTTGTATGGGTAACCATTGTTGTGATGAAAGGTGCACATATTGCTCTCTTGAATCACACCAAGGAAATGAATTGGAGGAATGCCGAAATTTGGCAGGTCATG
The DNA here is from genome assembly GCA_031772625.1 of Pinus tabuliformis. Lineage (NCBI taxonomy): Eukaryota > Viridiplantae > Streptophyta > Pinopsida > Pinales > Pinaceae > Pinus > Pinus tabuliformis. Next base: position 1,898,012,129 of record CM062817.1, read on the forward strand.
ATGGGAGTCATGATTGCAAAAAGAAAAATCATACATGTATGAAGCTCTGTTCTTTATTTGATAAATCATCTAATTGTAACAAATTTTGTTGCTTGAAGGTTGGCCATGAAGGTTACAAATTGCTACAAATTGGCAAATGCCTACAAATTGTTCATTCTAATAAAATGAAAAGTTATTTGCAGGTGGGATGTTGTCTTTTAACAAGTAGACTTCCAAGGATTGCCAAACTAAAGTCCCCATATGGATTATTAAGCAATGATGCATTTGAGATTAGGACAAATTCTATATCAGCGTATTATTATACAACCTTAACTAATGCATTGACTAGCTTTTCCACTAGGCAATCAACTAGTGTAACAGATTTCACTTCGAGTGGATCTTTTCCATATAATTGACTACAAGCAATGGCTTATCTAATCATTTGACTATGAATTCTCATGGTGAATCTAATACAAAAATTCCATCTATAAGGGACATTTGTCTTCTCCAATGGTTGACTAAGACATTGAAGTTGTCGATGTTAATGTAGGTATGATAAATGACTCAAGAAAGACTTGATAGAAATAGTGTGTTAGTGTTGCTTTCATGGCATGTATCCTAAAGGAATTGATCTCAATAGACATTCAGATGCACAAGTTTAATCTAAATGGGAGAATGATATGACTAAAGAGTGCAATTCCTTTGATGAAAAATAAAAGTTGACTTAGTTCCCCAGGCATAAAGAAAGAATGTGATGAAATGTCTAATGGTCTACAAGACTAAATTTACCATCTGCATAAAGAAAGAATGTGATGAAATGTCTAATGGTCTACAAGACTAAATTTACCATCTACAAATGTTATTGAGAAACATAAATTTACTTGTGACAAAAATCTTCTCTCAACAAGATCATATTCATATTGGCTACATTGAAATCTTTGCACCTATTGCAAATATGAACTCTTATCTACTTATTCTTTCACACATTATTCATTCTGTATAAGAGTTATAACATACATCCTACTAAAGAAATCCTTTTACACTTTGAAGCAAGCCTCCATAGTGTGGTATAAGAAGATTGATTGATTATTAGTTTTGGTTTCAAGCATCATGAATTTGATTGTAGTGTTTATATTTTTCAAATGATGATACTTACATGTTGGTGACTTAATCATAAATGTGCAAGCGATGATACTTACATGTTGGTGACTTAATCATAAATTGAAGTAGTGTCAACCTAATTTTGGGTTTGAAAAAACAATAAATAGAGATATTTAGAATTACAAACCTGAGTGTGTTGTATTTTTCCTTATGGAAGCCAAGTTTTGCAAATGGATAACAATATATTTATTTACCTAAATATAAATCGCCATTCATTAAACATTTTTAGGATGGAATAATATAAACCATTTTTGGCACCATATAAATCAAGAGAGACATTGACTGAGTGTGCCTTTGAAAATTCACTGAGTGTGCCTTTGAAAATTAATGGTACTCTCTACAAGAAGACTACTGGAGCCTCATTTACTTGATTCATAGCAGATTTGATATATTATTTGATGTTAGTGTGGTCTACAAATCCATGTAGGATATGAAAGAGAGCTGCTTAGAGGCCACAAAAAGGATTGTTTATGAAAGATACATATTAGCACAGTATGAAGTACTGCATTGAGAATATGAAACTAGTCAGTTACTTTGGTCTTGTAAGAAGCAGGCAGAACTATTGACCACTAAAATTGAATATAAGGGTGCATTTAATGTTGACAAAATCAATGAATCCACATAATGGATGAGGTTAGCTTCTCGTTTGAGCAATAGATTCCAATGTGTTATGCAATACAAAATCTTCTTGTTCATAGTAAAATAGTGTATGTGGAGTCTTCATGCCCATTATTTGACAAAATAAAGATATTGTGAATCTTCTTGTTCATAGTAAAATAGTGTATGTGGAGGCTTCATGCCCATTATTTGACAAAATAAAGATATTGTGAATCTTATTTATTGCAAGATAAGTGATCACATCATTAGTATTTTTGCAGAGTCATTAACAAAAGACAAGTTTACGAAACTTTGAACTATGTTTTGGATTTAAAAAATTGCAATCATGGTAGAGTGTACATAAGACAATTTCACCTCTAAAAAGTTTCAGATAGTTGTGTTGACAAATGAGCTTTGAAACATCAATTTCATCATACAATTTGACCTTTTATGGATATTGTTGATTCACAATGGAAGGTCAAATTACTAATTGGTTAGATTCATCCAAGGTCCCCAAGTTATGCAAGTCAAAGTATCTAAGATAGGTCCCCAAGCTTTGCAAGTCAAACTATCTAAGATAGGTCCCCAAGCTTTGCAAATCAAAGTATCTGAGATGAAGATCCAAATGCATTTAAGATGATTAACGTTTATTGTTTTTCCTATTTTAGATGAGTTACTTTTAATTTTAAACCATATATAAATCATACCGATTGTCTTATCATTAAAATTATTTAGTTATCCATTTTATGTCAGGCAATGCTTACTTGTACTTCAACACTGTAAAGATATCTTTGAACACAACATTTTCTTGAAATTCATTATTCTTCGTTCCTGTAAGTCCACGGCTCTCTAACAACCATTACCATTGACTTGAGTACATTTAAAGAACATTGTGATATACTTAAAACCCTAGTTTTAAAAATAAGACATAAATTCCTTGAGAATTCACTTTCTTTAGATCCTTTGAAAGCTCATTTACCATAGGAGTTCACAATTTATTGTTAACTATCCTCGGCTGCACTTGGAGATGATATAGCGCATAGCAACCTCCCGTGAAATAACAACAGAAATCTTATAAATCAGACAAAGCAAATCAACATTGCCAGGAAATACCTTAAGTATCATCATCGCGGTTACTTCATAAAAAGTGCCAAACATAATACAAAGAAAAATAGCACAAACAAGCACCACACACATTTGTAATAAACTTTTATTATTATGGGCTGATAAAGAAACAGAGGATACAGAGCTATACAGAGGCCAACCCCCAGTCAAGTCGATCACAAACAATGAACTATGATCATCCAAAGGCCAACTCCATTGAATTTGTTGTACAATTATTTACATATTTTACATCATCAATACAACGGTATAAGAAGTGCAAGTGATCAGAAGTGCCAGTGGATTCAAATGATTTAAGAAAGAAGGGGGAAGCACTGTATTAGCTGATCCAACGAAAACATACCACTGACCAGGAATCTCTAAACAGAAAGGTGGGGTGCAGTTCCTATTCGATGAAGGAAAGAAAAAAATACGAGAAATTTCCCCAAATTGTCACCTTGTGCTGTACCAATCTCCTACCAAATCAAACTCCTTTCAAATTCAGATGTTTAGCAAGAAGTCCAGAATCCAACACCTTCTCCATCAATATGCCCAATTCTTGCAGATAGACTTGGGATCGTGCCTTCTACTTTTCAAAGGAAACCTCCAGTGGCTAAAAGGAGTATTTTACTTCCTACAAGGCCAAGAAGTGCTAAGAATCTATGTCAAGCACTAGAATCTATGTTAACACTGTGATTCATCAATGGTCTTTACCTGTGTAGTTTGAAGAGTTGTCATTTTGTAGAACAAAGACTATTTATCAGCTTGTAATTTGTACAACTTGTATAAGCAATTCTAGATTAGGTGGATTTAGTTCCTTTCTCCTACCACCACTGTAATTAGTGTTGTCTTCTTTGAGATCTATCAATTTTGCACACTTCTCTATGATGAGGTCAATTTCGCAATTCCTGGGTCATCAAATGACAGGGCCATGTTCGGCCAGTGTGGTGAATAGTTCTCCATTGCTGGTCTTCTGTTCGATGATCAACAAATCATATTTGGCAAATCCCAGTGGTATTGTGCTTTCCAGATCCTGGCATTGCTGTACCTAATTTCTGTCTTTAGCAAGGTAATTGTCACAGTGGAAAACAGATGAACGACGATGGTTTTTAGAGAACCATCATCCATACATACAACCTTCAAAGGCAATTACTTAATTCCATTGCAAGAGGCCCAAAACAATGTTGCACGAAGCGGGAGCGAAGCGGAAGCGTTTTTTGGAAGCGGGGACGCCGAAGCGTCATTTTCCAAAAATCTAGGAAGCGAAGCATCCACGGAAGCGTCTGCTATATATATATATATATATATATATTTTTATTTTTTTTTTATTTTTATTTTTTTGCATTTATACTCAAAACAAACATCCCAAATACCAAATTAATTGTAGAAGACATGAAAACATGCATATTTTTGCATAAATCAAGATAGATATGGCATCCATGATTCCATTGTAGTTACTAGTATGTACAACAATCATCTATATTCTAGCTATTACAAACATACATCAAATTTTTAAGCATATTATAAAACATAAAACATTTAAGCATATTATAAAACATAAAACATAGAGCATATTATGATTTATCTAGCAAGTGAGCAACTGTCAACATTTGTCATGTCCAAAATTCAAATAATAATGTTTACAAAATATGTCACTTGGTCACCGCCAAGCCAAAAAGGTTCAAAATTCAAATTCACAAGTCTACAAGTCTAATGAGTAATCTATGACAAAAAGTAGTAGATTGTGAATATATATACTAATCTCTCCTCCTTCCACCACGAATAGAACGTGGTGGCGGGCCTCCACGTGGTGGCAATGAAGAAGATGGTGCCTGTGGAAGTCGTGGCACTGAAACTGATGAAGAAGAACCCCCTGCTGTTGGTGTTGAACCATGGAACCTAGGAACCAAGGGACCAGATGGGGGTGGGGGTGGTGGCATATCAACACGGTCATCATCATCCTAGAATCGCTCAAAAAATTCATGCAAAAAAAAAAACACTAGTTAACAAAAAAATCAAAAACATGAATTGGAGAAATGCTTTATAAGGGAAAATTGGAAAATTCATACCACAATGGACATACGTGGATAAGAGCATCCTCTAATTGCTCTAGTCGCAACACTCCATCCTCCAAATTGGGCTCCTCTGGATTCTTGTCCCAAATCAACAAGTCTTTATTAGACTTTGCATCTTCACAGTAATGGGACAACAATCACAAGTTGTAATGAACATAAACCAAGCTCTCTGCCCGATCTAAATTCAACCTGTTCCTTTTAACACTGTGGATGAAAGAATAAGAGCTCCAACACCTCTCTGCAGAAGAAGTGTTTACCACCTGTGATAGCACCCGCAATGCCAAACTCTGTAGAAGTGGAGTACCCCCTCCATGCATGTTCCACCACTCAAGAGCAGAAAAAGTCTCTCGATCTTTAATTGCAGGCATGCTCCAAAATGGACCAGTGTTGAGCGTATAGTTGCTCACCTGTCTCCGTACCAATGCAGCCTCCTCCTCATCAGGGATTAATTTACTCAATTCAGCCATATATTTTTTGTGAACCTCTTGATCTTGGTGTGGTTTTCTCCTACTCCCCCCCCAGGTGCTGGTGTTGAAAGCCATGATGGATGATAGTATTTAGGTGTCAAAACATATGCTAATGCATGCAATGGAACATTTAGCATTTCCCATCGGTTTTCCACCTCTACACGAATATAATTGTACAAGGTGATATCTCTAGGCTCAACAATGTCTTTAATCTGCCCCAACATGCTATCCATTTGCTCATACACCTCCCCAATTACTGGTCGATCTGAATCTGCAAACTTGATCATGTAATAAATTGGTTTGGTGAATTGCAAAACATATTTAACCTGTCCCCAAAAGTAAATTTCAAGAACAGTGTCCTTGACTGCATTAGCACCATCTATGTCAGTGTTAATTTCATCCCATGTTTCAGCACACACCAGATTAGTTAAAGCTTGTCTCACCTTCACTAGCCGCCTAAAGGTGAGGTAATAACTAGCAAATCTTGTCTTTGCAATTTTAAGCAATTGCAACTTGGAGTAAGTGCCATAGAAGTAGTTTACCCTTGTATGCCCTGTGATGAATTTAATGAGCTGCTTCCCTCTCCTGTAAGCCTCAGCGATCCACCCACATTCTTTGTGTTTCACAATATCATGCATCAAAAGGTTCAATGTGTGAACCAGGCACCCAAACCAAAAGATGTGTGGATGAGTACGCTCAATAATTTTTCCTGCTGCCTTACAATTTGCTGCATTATCTGTGATCACTTGAACCACATTATTCGGACCAACATCTTTGATTGATTTAAATAGGAGATCTGCAATGTTTTGTGCAGATGCAGTGATGGAGGAGGAGTCATGACATGCAATAAATACTGCACCACTAGAAGAAACACCAAGAACATTTATCAAATGTTGGTTTCTAATATTTGTCCACCCATCTGATACAATGGATACCCCAGAATCTACCCACTCATTTGTAAAACGTGACAAAGCTCTTTGAACCTTAGCTTTTTCTCTTTCTAATAACACTGTTCTAGCTTTCTCATAGTTGGGGGCCTTGTATCCTTTTGGGGCTTCATTGATGGCCTTTACCATTTCATGCCAATAGGGAGAGCGAAGCACATTGAATGGTACACCGCAAGCACAAAGAAAACGGACTATCTTTCCATCCACATCATCCCTCCCAGCAACATTAAGGAAATCCCCTATTGTTCTTCTACCTCCAGAGCTTGCAGAAGTACCATGAGGAGATGAGAAACTACCAAATTTAGAGGTTGCACTTGATTCAGAATGAGTTATTTGTTTCTTGTTTTTTTGTTGTGCAACCATCTCTATTTGAATGTATTTTCTTCTTTCTTCAGCTGAAATGTTTGGGCAGATTTGTACCCCCACAGAACCCTTTTTTTCATCACTTTCCAGCACCCCACAAAGATGCCTCCTCAGACGGGTATATGAACCACAATATGGTTTTCCTCCATGACAACCATGAGGGCACACAAATTTGTAAGATCCACCACCCTTTCCCCCATCAAGTTTGGTCACATAGTTCCACAAGGGTGTTGATGTAGCTTTCCCATCTTGTGTTTCAGTGTCCCCTTCAGGTTCATCCCCTTCCTCTTCAAACCCTTCCTCCTCATCATACATTGGGTCACTCCTATTAGGACCATCACCAATGTCCTCTTCTGTTTCTTCCCTTCTATTCCTCACCTTTGCCATCATTAAAACCAAGAGTGGAATGATACATAGAAGCCAAAAGAACACCATCTTGGAATATGGATATAGGTGGTGGAAAACCTGTAAATAAAGGAGCAAGTAGAAACAATGGGAAAGAGTAGGAGAGGGAGGAGAAAAATACAAAAAAATTGTCAAAAAAACAAGGGAGTTTGGGGTTTGAACTTACCTCTTTAGCTCTTGTAGATGAAGTCCTCCAAGCTCCTCCTCCTTCTCCTAGCTCCTCCTTCTTCACTCCTCCAAGCTCTCCTCTCTTCTCCTCTCCTTTCCTCTCTTCTCTTCTCCTCTCCTCTCTTCTCTTCTCCAACTCTCATAAACTCAAAGTGAGAAAATGAGGAATGAATGGGGGCTTTATTATTTTCATTCCTCACCTTAACCTCACTCTAACCTCACCCTAACCCACCCCCTTAATGTTGAGTGAACATAACTTAAAAAAAAAATTAAAAAAAGAGTGTTTTTTTTCCCTTGGGCGCGCCCCTTTTCGCCGAAGCGTACGGAAGCGTGCGCGAAGCGGCAGCTTCCTGCTTCGAATCGCCGTGCTTCGGAGGCCCGAAGCGCCGTACGAAGCGCGCTTCGGAGGCATGGAAGCGGCGCTTCCGGCCGGCGCTTCGGAAATTCCAGGAAGCGTCTTAAAATGCCGAAGCGCTGCTTCCGAATTCGGAAGCGCCGCTTCCGAGGAAGCTTCCTAGGCGCTTCCGTACGGGACGCGCTTCGGAGCTTCGATCCGGGGGGGGGGGGGGCGCTTCGTGCAACACTGGCCCAAAATACAACATCTAAGAATAGGATTTTATCAATCCAAGACTGTAGAGAAAACGCTTTGACTTTGATTTGAAGAGATCACCAAGGGAGAATCGGATGGCAGGTTCCCTTGGAGGAGATTTTGTATGCATACAGTCGTCTTTTACTTGCAAGATTGTTAGTCCAATTTCTTGGCGAACAACTTCTACTGTCTTGGCATCAACGAGGTTTCCAGCTGTATCAGTCACATAGAACACATCAGCTACCTTATCACCCCGCGTTGACACCTCTGCTTTTGTAACTGACATCCCATTTTCTCTAAATATGCGAGTCACCTCCGACAGAAGCCCAACACGGTCGTTGGTGCAGAGTTCCAGTCACATACCCTGAATTCATAAAATATCATCAACAAAACTCACACTAAGCTGACTAAAATTTAAAAAGGATGAAATTTGAATGCACTGGGAATCCCAAGTCTTAGGGTTTTGAATAAATTTCCACCATGGATTCGATCCTTGGACTCATACCTTTGATGTTCTTCGTCTAATGGCAGCCTCGAAACACTGAATCACACGCTGCTTCTCTGCTTCTGAATACACGGGGCAACCATCAGTATGCCTGATGTAGTACTCCTGTATCACAAAAGAGAAGAATGGAAATAAATACCCCAACTCTTCTTTAACCTAATTTAGATTCAATATTAACCCCATTAGGGATGTGATCTGAAACCACCTATACCTGGTTTAACAAAATCAAATTAGGAAATAAACATTTGAAAAAAAACAAAGATCCTATGAAAAATCAAGTCCCTTGTAGTTGCTGGAGCTATACCTGAAAAGTTTGTGGGCCTTGAGAGTCTATAGTGGCATGAAAGACAACATACTCCATATCTGTCAAGCTGCAAACAATATCAAAGAGAAGCTTAGGTCTGTCTTTACACTGAACAGTCACCACAGAATACCCCCTCTCCAAACAGTTGTCAACAGTCACAAGAGGCTTGGCGTTGTCGTTGTCGAAGTATTTAAGATAGGTCCCCAAGCTTTGCAAGTCAAATTATCTAAGATAGGTCCCCAAGATTTGCAAATCAAAGTATCTGAGATGAAGATCCAAATGCATTTAAGATGATTAACGTTGATTGTTTTCCTATTTTAGATGAGTTACTTTTAATTTTAAGCCATGTATAAATCATACCGATTGTCTTATCACTAAAATTATTTAGTTATCCATTTTATGTCAGGCAATGCTTACTTGTACTTCAACACTGTAAAGATATCTTTGAACACAACATTTTCTTGAAATTCATTATTCTTCGTTCCTGTAAGTCCACGGCTCTCTAACAACCATTACCATTGACTTGAGGACATTTAAAGGGCATTGTGATATACTTAAAACCCTAGTTTTAAAAATAAGACATAAATTCCTTGAGAATGCACTTTCTTTAGATCCTTTGAAAGCTCATTTTCCATAGGAGTTCATGATTTGTTGTTAACTATCCTCGGCTGCACATGGAGATGATACAACGCATAGCAACCTCCCGTGAAATAACAACATAAATCTTATAAATCAGACAGCGCAAATCAACATTGCCACGAAATACTTGAAGTACCATCATCGTGGTTACTTCATAAAAAGTGCCAAACATAATACAAAGAACAATAGCACAAACAAGCACCACACACATTTGTAATAAACTTTTATTATTATGGGCTGATAAAGAAACAGAGGATACAGAGCTATACAGAGGCCAACCCCCAGTCAAGTCGATCACAAACAATGAACTATGATCATCCAGAGGCCAACTCCATTGAATTTGCTATACAATTATTTACATATTTTACATCATCAATACAACGGTATAAGAAGTGCAAGTGATCAGAAGTGCCAGTGGATTCAAATGATTTAAGAAAGAAGGGGGAAGCACTGTATTAGCTGATCCAGCGAAAACATACCACTGACCAGGAATCTCTAAACAGAAAGGTGGGGTGCAGTTCCTATTCGATGAAGGAAAGCAAAAAATACCAGCAATTGCCCCAAATTGTCACCTCGTGCTGTACCAATCTCCTACCAAATCACACACCTTTCAAATTCAGATGTTCAGCAAGAAGTCCAGAATCCAACGCCTTCTCCTTCAGTCTGCCCAATTCTTGCAGATAGACTTGGGATCGTGACTTCTACTTTTCAAAGGAAACCTCCAGTGGCTAAAAGGAGTATTTTACTTCCTACAAGGCCAAGAAGTGCTAAGAATCTATGTCAAGCACTAGAATCTATGTTAACACTGTGATTCACCAACTGTGATTCACCAAGGAAAAAACTAAACCTGAAGAGGTGTTGTTTTCACCAACTGTCAAAACAACAAAGAAAGAAACCATAAGGTCTCACAAAAAGTAAAAAAATGGTAATTTTTGAAGAGAAAATGGGGTTTGATGCAGAATCGTACGTTTAGAGCAACCGCTGACAGAAGCATTGAGGCCGACCTCCTAGCCCACATGTATGCATCCAACTTCTCCCAAATCTCTATTGCTGCAGCTTTATCTTGATGCCGCTTATGTTTGCTAATCTGCAGGTAAATTACACGAGCTAAACAATAAGCAGACAAAATTAATGGCAAAATAAATGAGCGTACATGATACAATAAGCTCTAATAGACTGAAATTTATCCCATCATGTGGAACAAGACAAATCCATAAGCAGCGTGTTATAGAAGCAGAGCTTGGAAACTTGACAATACTCGAAACAATAACAGAAAAGTCTAAATCTCATACTGAAACTATCTTCACATTCCACTGCCTCACAGATTTAGCAGACTCCACACTGTCATCTTCAAAGCGAATGTAAAACCCCAAGACTGTAAACATCCATCCGCATGACATTACAATTGAAAAGAAAATCTGATAAATCTTGATCACCTTACAGCTTCTAAAAGAATCCCCACTTTATCAATGCTACAACATGCTTATGCTAATCTTAATTAAGTGATAACAGGATAGGAAGTTCACATAATTTGTGCATTATATAGCAGACTAAACTCTGTAAAATCAAGTAGTAAAAGATGTCTTCGGTGAGAATATTTATGCTTGTCAGATGGAAGCTGACACACCCTACAAAAGCAAAAGGAATTTGGACAAGACGTAGTCAGGCACTTTTGAATAGTATTTTTTGGAATGTACTGGATACAAGCCAAAGCAATCAAGTATAAGATAACCCTGGAAAATAGGGCATATAAAGATTTCAGCCAACATAACCATCTTATCAGAAACTCTAAATTTATAGCAAGTTCGTATGTAAATTTTTCAGCCAACAGAACCATCTTACCAAAAAAACTCTCAATTTACAACGAATTCGCATGTAAAAGTTTCAGCCAATAGAACCATCTTACCAAAAACTTTCTCACAATTTATAGCGAGATAGAGACTTAACCATCTCACCAAAAAACTCTCAATTTATAGCGATGAAGCCTCTAACTTGCCTATGACAATTGTTTCAGGACTTTAGTGCATAGAACTTCAAATTTTACATCATTCTAAACAACATTATGAGGTAAGTAAGCCCTCAAAAGCCTTTACCTGACATTTACATGCACCAAATGTAGGCCCCACCTAACAAGGGCCTTTTAGTGGATACAATTCAACAAGCAGGATGTATAGAGCAAATTCCAAATAGTGTCTAATACTATACCGTATTTTGTTGCCAGGAAAAAAGGGTATATTCTACCTTTACCTAGTGATGTAAACAACGTTCAGTTGCATATGACCATTCCAATCTGCTTTGAGCTGAGCAGCTCAAGAGTATCTGTGAATTGGAATTTGCAACATTATAATAATAGGATAGAAAACTACCTAATCCATGTGCTTCAAAGCTAGCTCTTTGATACATAATACTAATTAATTAGATCGAGATTGACATAGAACCAGGTCTACAAGGCATTTCAAAGCTAGCTCTTTGATACATAATACTAATTAATTAGATCGCAATCCTTTTGTAGTCTCCATCTGCCAAAGTAGTTGCTTATGCTATTGTCTTACTGGGATCTCGTAAGAGAATTTTTTGTTTCCCTCACTGAACACTCACATACCAGTTGAAGCAGGGCACTCAGAGCTAGTTTATTGAGTTACAAGGTCAAAGGCAGGAGGAGGATAAGAGGTTCTTTCTTTCTTCCTTATTTTCCTCACACAAGGCGACATCTATTGTCTTACTAGGATCTGGTAAGTGTTTTCCACATCGAACACTCAGGTAGCAATTGAAGGAGGGCACTTAGAGCTAGTTGCTTTAGTTACAAAATCAAAGCCAGGAGCAGGGTAGGAGGTTTTTTCTTTCTTCCTTCATTCCCTCACACAAGGCCACATCCCCATTCTTCGTTCTTCTACTGTTACATTCATTTTCTTAAATGACTGATATAAATTATAATTAAGAGACATCTATACACACATCATAAATATTATTTGTCCAATATTTCTCCCAAAGCTATCTAATTATAAAGACCAAAACAGATCCCTACACAATCAAACCTAAACAAATGAAATCCTAAAAGATTCTTTTCTGATAGGACCAAGACAGGTCCCTACAAAATCAAACCTAAACAAATGAAATCCTAGGCGATTCTTTTATATTTTATTGAAATTGGAAAACATAACGTGAGAATGTTAGGAAAACCAGGCCATCTATAGGACAATATGAGGTGTAGAGCACAATAATTCAATTCCAAAACCAGGCCATCTATCTGACTTATAAAATGAAGATAAAACTTGACCTTTTATTGCTAACACTGAATATCCAAGTAAGACAAGGAATTGCAGCTCTACTACTCACTGAACCAAGTAAACACCTAAGTCCTTCCAAATAGCAGAAATTATATTCTGAAACTGCTACTGGTATACTTGGGCAGCCAGTCCAAGCAGAAGGAGAGCCAGCAGATGCAATATCTCATAAATAGTCTGCAAAGATACTGCTCTCTTTTTACTGCTGGCAGAAGAAGTGTTAGCGTTAGGAGCTGAAGCAGATCCTGCATGCCCACAACCACAAATCACATTATATAACAGATTCCGATCCAAGTGTCTTTGTAGCTAACTCTCACATCTGATTCATTCAAGCCCCTAACAACAAAATCGGAAATAAAAAATATCTATGTTTATGCCAAGAGAACAAACAAAAACTTTATTAGTAAAGAGGAGAAGAAAAAAACTAAACCTGAAGAGGTGCTGTTTTCACTAACTGTCAAAACAACAAAGAAGGAAACCATAAGGTCTCACAAAAAGTAAAAAAATGGTAATTTTTGAAGAGAAAATGGGGTTTGATGCAGAACCGTACGTTTAGAGCAACCGCTGGCAGAAGCATTGAGGCCGACCTCCTAGCCCGCATGTATGCATCTAGCTTCTCCCAAATCTCTATTGCTGCATCTTTATCTTGATGCCGCTTATGTTTGCTAATCTGCGGGTAAATTACACGAGCTAAACAATAAGCAAACAAAATTAATGGCAAAAGAAATGAGCGTACATGATACAATAAACTCTAATAGACTGAAATTTATCCCATCATGTGGAACAAGACAAATCCATAAGCAGCGTGTTATAGAAGCAGAGCTCGGAAACTTGACAATACTCGAAACAGTAACAGAAAAGTCTAAATCTCTTACCGAAACTATCTTCACATTCTACTGCCTCGCAGATTTAGCAGACTCCACACTGTCATCTTCAAAGCGAATGTAAAACCCCAGGACTGTAAACATCCATCCGCATGACATTACAATTGAAAAAAAATTCCGATAAATCTTGATCACCTTACCTCCTGCAACAAAGCATTAAGTTTGAGAATTCCACCCATAGTGTTTGTGGGGTCAGATGGACGCAGGAAAATTAAATAGGAAAAGGAAAACTTACTTTTATTGAATATCTCTGCATGGTCCTTGCTCTTCCTCTCGATAGTAATACACTCTGGCTTCTTGAGCATCTCCTTCACCTTGGCATCAGGGGTATGGTAAACCACAGAAATTTTGATCAGACCTTGGCTTCTTACGGCGTAATTATTGAATGATTTCTGTTTTTTTTAACGGCAAAAGGGTATACGAATAAAAAGAAGAATCAGTAACCAGCATACCTCAACGAATGAATGAGCCGCAAGAACGTACGAAACCAACCATCAAATTGCACATTCGAATTCTTCCTATCTCATCGCACGTGTCATCTAATTTCCAAATTCACTGAACCATTTAAACATAGCTAAAAAAAATTGAAAAAGAACATGGTGTCCTTTCATTGGTCTAAGAATCAAAATGCATGCAAAGAGAATTCAATATATGAATATCTTTGTTCAATCCCTATGTAAAGACTTGCAAACTCTATCGAATGCCATGGTGCGTGACCAACATACCTTATAGCTGGGCCTCGTGCAGGTATCAGTCTTTAGACTTAAACCTAGTTAATGATATCAATTACTGTGGCAAATTCAATTTTCGAATCGTCTGGAATTTATCACTTTACTGCTGAAACATACTTTCATGTGACTACGTACCAGTGATGTTCTGCCTTGGGCGGATTCTTTTTCAACGGTCTTACCAATTTATCGTCAACTAATTGCAAGTGGGTTGCGCATAATTGTTTTCAGGTATAAAATAAAACAATTTTGTTTCTCTTTTGATAAATCCTCACAAAAAAATATCTAGACGTATAGAAATTAATCATAATATTAACAAAAGTTTTGAGTAAAACATCAATAATCTCTATCATAATATAGCATTCATAATTTTCTCAAATATTGGCTTTAAACACCAATTTCCCATTCATAAAAGAAGGAAGATTAGCTAACCATTTATACTCATTACATTTGATTCATATTTGTTTCTAATCCAACCAACTTCCTGAAATAATTACACGAGATAGATAAAACCAAAAGTCTGCAATAGATCTTAACAATGAAAGCAGCTTTGAAAGCAATCAATTTACCTGCAGAGCTCCATTCTAGAAGTAAATTAATTGTCATGGTCACTAAAAAAGAAGTCAACCAGTTTGTCAAAGTTGCAATACTACCACCAACGCCCTTTACATTAACAGGAAGGATCTGCAGTGAAGGAGCCAAAGAATTAGCTGCAAGTCGTAATAGACATTCCTAGTGCTGAGAGAGTTTCGTAACACACCACAACCTGATATTTGTGCATACACATTTAGCTTGAACTTACAGAGGAAAAATTACCTCTGACATTATAATCCATGGAATAGCTCCTATACCAAGAGAGAAGGAAATTATGTAAACCTGCAATAAACCAAGGCCTTCAGCTCTGAAGGAATTTGGACAAAGGAAATATGCCACTGGTTGCTAACATAAAACTAATTTTGACTCTTACCAAAACACCAGTTAAGGCCAAAACACTGTAGCCTGTTTCATCAGAAGCTCCTGACACATGAGTCTGAAAGGTACATTGATACAATAGAAGTCATATTAAGCTTCCAATTTCCAATGTTACTTTCACATGGTTCAGAACGATTAAATTTCAGTCTTAAGCTTCCTTCTCCTCTTTGATCTCAATATTCAAAACACGCCTTTAAATTTGTCTCCCCTGAACAAAACTCAAGGACTAGTGCATGACAAATAACTGGGACATATTACCTCCAAGAAGAATGCAAGACCGACAAGAAAAAGGCATACAGCCATTCCCCCAGATGAGATCTGTTGAATTTAAACCATCTCACTGTAAGTTTCTCCAAATGAATTCATGTTACTCATACACAAAATTTCTTGGTGGCCATAAAAGTACACATCCTTTGCAGCAGCAGGCAACTTACCATGAGGAGGAGACGTCTTCCAGCTTTGTCCATCAACCATGCAGTGAAAGCAGTCATGACAACCTGTATAACAGCCATCAGGATAGAACCTAAAGGATTATCATTAAAAACTTTGATGAGAAACAGAAAAATTAATATTTGAAACCATACAAGCAACAAATTACTAAACAAGTCAAACACCTGAATAGCACCGAGTCCTAGAGTTGCAACTTTGCTTGATGAAACTCCTGTGAGATAGACAAATGTTGAAATCAATACCCATTGTAAGAGGATATTTATGTTCCATATTTCTTGTGTATAAATACAGACATCACAAAGCTACAGTCCCTACTATTATCAAGACCATCATTTTGAAAAATTCATCTCAACTTCCATACATTGGCAACGACAATTTAAAGGTACTATATCTATGTGCAGAAATCTCAACGAATCTGTTATCTTAAAGTTCAGAGCACTGAAATTTGCTAAGATTGTTAAGAAAATTTCGAATTTTGGTATCATTATATGTTTTATGAAAAAAATTGGTTACTCCAATATATTAACTTTATATTCTATAGATTGGAGCACATCTTCTGTTTGCATTGGCAACCCCTTTAGAATTTTTTTAATTTTTTTAGTTATATCCAACTTGCAAATATTAGGCCCTAAAAAATTCCCTGATAATCGGACTAGAAAAGGTAAAATAAGGGTCATCTAACTGATTGGTCTATAAAAGGTTATAGGGGCATTCATCTAACTGATTGGTCAATAAAGCTCATACAGGTATCAGTGAGCACTCACCAGCAGACTTGAAAATGTATGTGCTATAGAACATAATTCCATTAATTCCACTCAACTGCTGCAATAGAAGCAAACCAATGCCAATCTGCAGAAATTATTGTCTGAAATGGTCAAAAGCAATCCCAAATTGTCGATTCACATTGTTCTTAGTAATAGACTATCAAGGTACTTATGTAGTTAAACAAAGAAAAAAGCATGTAGCATGCTTTGCTTTTATACTACCAGGGGGGAACCCAAAACTTACAGTCAAAGGGAGTGCATATCTTTTCTGAAGAAGGTCAGAGGCTTTGACACCTCTTTGCTTATAGTTTGTCTTCACTGCAATCTGTATTAAAGCATTATTTTTTTTAGTTGCAACATAGCCCCCTTATAGAGATGAATTGCCAATCCCCTATTGCAATGTAAGCTTGATATGCAGTGGTAAGTTTAAAAGAGGTAAAATGACAAACTAAAGGTATAAAACTGAAAGGCTTCTCTAGGATTGCACTGAAAAGACAAGTGTAAAATTTTTATTAGTAATATTAAAGATTGACCAAGGGCACAAAAACCCAGAAAAGTTGCTGACCAGACGAAACAAATGGCCATGGCATTAGAATATTCCCAAATGAGCATTAATACAGAATCAGATTATTATTACAAGAAAGAAACAAAAGGATGTCAAAGCTTAAGAACCAAAGGCTCTCTACCTTAATTTCAGATTCTTCAACTGAAACATCAGCATCGGGGCCACGCAGAGCACGTAATGAAGATTCAAAATCTGATTCCTTGCCTATTTTAGCCTGCTCCCAGCATGAAAATATGTTAGATAAGAATTTGCAACATTATAATAATAGGATAGAAAACTACCTAATCCATGTGCTTCAAAGCTAGCTCTTTGATACATAATACTAATTAATTAGATCGAGATTGACATAGAACCAGGTCTACAAGGCATTTCAAAGCTAGCTCTTTGATACATAATACTAATTAATTAGATCGCAATCCTTTTGTAGTCTCCATCTGCCAAAGTAGTTGCTTATGCTATTGTCTTACTGGGATCTCGTAAGAGAATTTTTTGTTTCCCTCACCGAACACTCACATACCAGTTGAAGCAGGGCACTCAGAGCTAGTTTATTGAGTTACAAGGTCAAAGGCAGGAGGAGGATAAGAGGTTCTTTCTTTCTTATTTTCCTCACACAAGGCGACATCTATTGTCTTACTAGGATCTGGTAAGTGTTTTCCACATCGAACACTCAGGTAGCAATTGAAGGAGGGCACTTAGAGCTAGTTGCTTTAGTTACAAAATCAAAGCTAGGAGCAGGGTAGGAGGTTTTTTCTTTCTTCCTTCATTCCCTCACACAAGGCCACATCCCCATTCTTCGTTCTTCTACTGTTACATTCATTTTCTTAAATGACTGATATAAATTATAATTAAGAGACATCTATACACACATCATAAATATTATTTGTCCAATATTTCTCCCAAAGCTATCTAATTATAAAGACCAAAACAGATCCCTACTCAATCAAACCTAAACAAATGAAATCCAAAAAGATTCTTTTCTAATAGGACCAAGACAGGTCCCTACAAAATCAAACCTAAACAAATGAAATCCTAGGCGATTCTTTTATATTTTATTGAAATTGGAAAACATAACGTGAGAATGTTAGGAAAACCAGGCCATCTATAGGACAATATGAGGTGTAGAGCACAATAATTCAATTCCAAAACCAGGCCATCTATCTGACTTATAAAATGAAGATAAAACTTGACCTTTTATTGCTAACACTGAATATCCAAGTAAGACAAGGAATTGCAGCTCTACTACTCACTGAACCAAGTAAACACCTAAGTCCTTCCAAATAGCAGAAATTATATTCTGAAACTGCTACTGGTATACTTGAGCAGCCAGTCCAAGCAGAAGGAGAGCCAGCAGATGCAATATCTCATAAATAGTCTGCAAAGATACTGCTCTCTTTTTACTGCTGGCAGAAGAAGTGTTAGCGTTAGGAGCTGAAGCAGATCCTGCATGCCCACAACCACAAATCACATTATATAACAGATTCCGATCCAAGTGTCTTTGTAGCTAACTCTCACATCTGATTCATTCAAGCCCCTAACAACAAAATCGGAAATAAAAAATATCTTGTTTATGCCAAGAGAACAAACAAAAACTTTATTAGTAAAGAGGAGAAGAAAAAAACTAAACCTGAAGAGGTGCTGTTTTCACTAACTGTCAAAACAACAAAGAAGGAAACCATAAGGTCTCACAAAAAGTAAAAAAATGGTAATTTTTGAAGAGAAAATGGGGTTTGATGCAGAACCGTACGTTTAGAGCAACCGCTGGCAGAAGCATTGAGGCCGACCTCCTAGCCTGCATGTATGCATCTAGCTTCTCCCAAATCTCTATTGCTGCATCTTTATCTTGATGCCGCTTATGTTTGCTAATCTGCGGGTAAATTACACGAGCTAAACAATAAGCAAACAAAATTAATGCAAAAGAAATGAGCGTACATGATACAATAAACTCTAATAGACTGAAATTTATCCCATCATGTGGAACAAGACAAATCCATAAGCAGCGTGTTATAGAAGCAGAGCTCGGAAACTTGACAATACTCGAAACAGTAACAGAAAAGTCTAAATCTCTTACCGAACTATCTTCACATTCTACTGCCTCGCAGATTTAGCAGACTCCACACTGTCATCTTCAAAGTGAATGTAAAACTAAACATCCATCCGCATGACATTACAATTGAAAAAAAATTCCGATAAATCTTGATCACCTTACCTCCTGCAACAAAGCATTAAGTTTGAGAATTCCACCCATAGTGTTTGTGGGGTCAGATGGACGCAGGAAAATTAAATAGGAAAAGGAAAACTTACTTTTATTGAATATCTCTGCATGGTCCTTGCTCTTCCTCTCGATAGTAATACACTCTGGCTTCTTGAGCATCTCCTTCACCTTGGCATCAGGGGTATGGTAAACCACAGAAATTTTGATCAGACCTTGGCTTCTTACGGCGTAATTATTGAATGATTTCTGTTTTTTTTAACGGCAAAAGGGTATACGAATAAAAAGAAGAATCAGTAACCAGCATACCTCAACGAATGAATGAGCCGCAAGAACGTACGAAACCAACCATCAAATTGCACATTCGAATTCTTCCTATCTCATCGCACGTGTCATCTAATTTCCAAATTCACTGAACCATTTAAACATAGCTAAAAAAAATTGAAAAAGAACATGGTGTCCTATTGATTCGCATGGACATATGGGAAGGTAAATCACATGGACATATACGAAGGTAAATCAGACAGAGAAAAAAAAACACAGAAACCAAAGCTTCCCGTCTCATCTTTCTCATTGCCGAGCCGTACTCGTCACCTGTTCCAAAATCAACCAACAAGAACTGCCCAAGAAAATAAAAGCATCATCTCTAAAGGTAAAGCTGTTGCGATTTCGAACAGCTGCACTGAAGAAAAGGGGTTTTGATGAAAATTCACTGTACAAATTTATTACAATAACATATCTGAATATATTATAAATTGAAAAACAAATTCATATCTTCACCTCCATTCACAATGGGCTACACAGAATTTATCTCTAACGACTCTTCTGCCCTCCATACAGCCACAAAATACAAAATAAAATCGCAAGGGCAAAACAAGCATGCCTTCAGAATATGTAACTGCAGAGACTGAGAAATCGAATTAGAATGTTTTCTCCTTTCGAGGCTGTCGAAGAGCGCGCAGAACCAGTAAGTAGCATACCTTAAAAAAAATGAATATACCATTCACCAATCAGTACATTGCACGTCCTTATTCTTCGTCCTCGTCACGTGTATCATGTAACCTTTTACTAAATTTCGTGCAAAGGCTTTGACAGAGAAGCACAGTGTCTGCAGCACATTGATACGGATAAAAATCGCGTCAAAACCAAACAAGCAAGAACCGCCCAAAAAAAAAAAAGCATTATCTCTACGGTTAAAGCCCTTACAATCTTGCACAGTGACACGGTGAATAAAAATGGTTGAATGATGAGGGCTCTATCCACAGCCAACCATCTTCTATGCATCTAGCGTCTCCCAAATCTCTATTGCTGCAGGTTTATCTTGATGCCGCTTATGTTCGCTAATCTGCAGGTAAATTACACGAGCTAAACAATAAGCCGCTTATGTTCGCTAATCTGCAGGTAAATTACACGAGCTAAACAATAAGCAGACAAAATTAATGGCAAAAGAAATGAGCGTACATGATACAGTAAACTCTAATAGACTGAAATTTATCCCATCATGTGGAATAAGACAAATCCATAAGCAGCGTGTTATAGAAGCAGAGCTCGGAAACTTGACAATACTCGAAACAGTAACAGAAAAGTCTAAATCTCTTACCGAAACCATCTTCACATTCTACTGCCTCGCAGATTTAGCAGACTCCACACTGTCATCTTCAAAGCGAATGTAAAACCCCAGGACTGTAAACATCCATCCGCATGACATTACAATTGAAAAGAAAATCCGAGGTAGTAGAACAATTTACCCAGACCATTGGCAACCCCTGGTACAGGAGTTGAATGGATGTCTTCCTATAATTTTCCTTGCATATTCCGATACAGAGTGAGCCAGAGAGACGAAACATCGTGGAATGTTGAACGACCCAGTAACAAGCGTCACGGCTGGCATGGTTCAATTCAGATCAACGGTTAACGATTACCTAATCGTCTAACAACAAAATCGAATGGCACATATTTTTACACGTAAACAGTTTGGGTAGTTCATTTCATAAGGGAACGCCTTACGGCGTAAATATTTTTACACGTAAACAGTTTGGGTAGTTCATTTCATAAGGGAACGCCTTACGGCGTAATTAATATATAAAATCTTCCCATGATTGTTATTATTTATTTGTCTTATCACAAACCAATTGAATTTTAAAAGTGACAGATTTCTTATAAATATTAGGAACCTCCATCCCAGAGTTGAAGTATTTAGGATATTTTGTAGATTGTAATGTGAATTTGATATAACTTTTAAATATATATAAATGTATGTGGAAAAGGTATATTTAAATGTGCATTTAATTTAACATTTTAATAGACATATAAGTATCTCGGAAAGGTATATCTAAACACGGTTGGTTATAGATTTGTTTTTTTAAGTAGTAGTTAATTGTTAGACGTTGTTGTTTGTTTTTGGAGAATTTCTTGTCTGGTTAATTTTCTTAAAATTTAGTTGGGATTATAGATTTGTTTTTTAAGTAGTAGTTAATTGTTAGACGTTGTTGTTTGTTTTTGGAGAATTTCTTTTTTAGTTAATTTTCTTAAAATTTAGTTGGGATTTTTTTAAGTTTGAAATTTTAACATTATAATTTATATGAATTAAGTATTTTAAATTATTTTATTTTATTTGTATTTTTTATTATATATAGACGTTGAAAAATATAAGAATAATTTTTTTTGAGAAATGGTGTGAAATGTTTCCAACTATTTTTAATATTGTTTTTCTAAAGACATTTTTTCTCATTAAACGGTAGAAATTTGTATTTCAAAATTGAAGATACATTTTAAATAAAATAGTTTTTCTAAAAACATTTTTTCTCATTATAATAATTTATAACAGTAGAAATTTGTATTTGAAAATTGAAGATACATTTTAAATAAATTTATGATAGGATCAAAATTCTATTACCAAATCTGATTATGAATAAATAAGCAATTATATTAATGGAATAAGTCACTCTTTTAAGTGTTGATTAAAAATTTGGTTTATTATGATATATCATTAAAAAAAAATTAATGATACCAATATAATTTCAGGTCGAAGCTTATCAGTAATCCTTATGATACGTTGATATGGGAATTCCAAGTAGATGAGAGAGGTGTTCGCATCAAAACGATGAGAATCGAATCTCGATGTTGGCTTAGAGGGTCTTGACCCAAGTTTAGAGTTAGTTGTGGCAACGAACAAAAACCTACACTACTAGCTCTTTCAGCAACAACCCGCGTAGCGCAGGCTGCAGTCTCACTCAAAGCAATATGGGGGGATGCAAGAACCAAGTTTATGCATCCAAGGACTAATGTGATGTCTTCCAGCGCCTCAGATTTGTCTTCGTATAGATCGATACACTCTAGGGTACCCCGTTGCAACTTTGTCAAAATGGCCTTTAGACCCTCGCGAAGTTCGACGATCAGTCTTTGCGGACCTTTAGCAGTCAATCTAAGTACTTACGTGCATGAGAGAGTAGTCCTAAATTAGGGTTCGTGCAAATTTACTTAAGTTATTAGTAAACATTAGAGAATTCATTAGATTCTTTGTACTTTACATGCATTGCGCACATCATTAACACTTATTCAACAGAATCGCACAACATTCAATCAATATTTCATAAAACACATCATTCTTCAACACCATATAACATTAACATAAATAACAGAAATGTGCAAGAATTCTTCAGAAACTGTCTTTATTGATCTTCAATTCAAGGTTACAGACTCAAAACTACCCAGTGCACACAACTGTAGGGGTCCGCACACTCAGTTGCGAACTCTACCTAGGCCTCTGCGCACTCAGCTGCAGAGCCTTTTATCTTCTATATAACTCACTTCTTCTTGCTATCACTACTCGTCCATTATAAGTTATCCTCCAAAAACATGCCTTAGACTCTCTAAGACACACCTATTTATAGCATTTTTCATACAATGCCATGGTTCACGGACCATGGGTGAATCTCAAAACCGACTCAAACTTTACATAAAACAAGGGGCTAAACCCCTTTGACTCCTATTCATCTACGCGCTCCGTATCCATAAATCACAGAAACTTTACATTAATTACAAAATTGTAGCAAAACTTGGGTTATCTTAAACCCAAAATTGAGCCAGGGGACCCCATCCCAACAGGCCCCCAACACAAATATTGTGACTCACCCTCGAGTCACTCTGCTAGCGCTACGATCTTATTGCAAAGATCTCCCAACTCCACCTGGATCACTGCAACTTCAGCAGCGCTCTGCATTGCTGCCTTCTTGACTTCCTCAACCAATTTTTCTGTGGCTGGTCCTTCTACGACCAACCTCATCATCTGTTGTTTTTGCTGTAACCCTTTAAGCTTATCCTGAATGGTAGTCATGACTTGATAAGCCTCTTCCAACCATGGCTGCAACCTGGCCTTTAGCAAGGCCTCCTTCTTCTGTGCTTCCTCTACCTATGCTAGGAGTTGCTTTCCTTCCTGCAATTTAGTAAGGTGCTGCACTTGTGCTATAAAGCACGCAGTCACCTTGACTTCATCATATTGCTGCTGCAGCTCCCTTACTTCAGTGTTCAGTGTCTGCAGGTTTGGATGATCCTGCAGATTGATCACGAGCTCCATAGCTTGTTCAAACAATGTCACACAGTTAGTGACTGTGGCATCCAAGGTAGCCATGCCTTCCTTTATTGTGGCTCCACGCTGCTCCCAAACCTCAGGCGGAGTCGTGGGCTACAACTTTAACTGCAACTTTGTAATCTTCATGTTGAGCTCAAAGGCTACCCGTCCAACCTCTGCTTTAGCCTCACGCACACCAACGACTAGTTTTCTGATCTTTGCTTCTGGCTGTGCATCCTCCGGGATGTGAAGTTCAGGCACTGTCTTGCATGTCTCTGCTATTGCTGACTCTAGACTTGAACTATGCATTTGAAGTGCCTCCTTTTCCTTCAAAGTCTGCATCTTTTTAACAAACATTTGCTCATTATTCACTTTGTACTCACTGATAAGGTTGAAGGCGTGCTTCTCCGTAGTTCTCAATTCATCTGCCACCCTTGTATGCAGCGCATGGAGGGTCTCGTTGGAGAGCGTCGATATATTCAGTCCGATGTTCCTAGTTGTACTCAAGATAATGCGATCGTCGGCGAACTTTGTGCGAAGGGACCCATCTGGCAATGCTACAGTTCTGAGGTCTAGGGTCCTTACTAGCTTTGCTGCTTGGCTTGTCCCAGTTTCCAAGCTCGCTTGCTCCATGCTCGCTTGTCCGGTGCCCACCTGTATTTTGTTTGCTTGGATCTTCATCTCACGTAGATCCCTTTGGATTCTCCCCAGCGTCTGCATATAGTGCTTCTCAAACTATTGCAACAATTCGGTTGTTGTATCCCCGATTTTGTTGCCGATCTCATCTAGATCGCCTTTCGTTAACACCATGGGATCAACTTGTGACTTATCCGATTTTTTCTTCTTCCTTTTACCTCCCTGTTGCTCCTTGCCATGTCTCTTTAGAAAAAATGGGGTGCTCTGCCCCTCATCACCTCCGCCGCTTTTCCCTGAAATTTCTTCCTCCTCTGTCTCGGGCGAAGGTGATTTGTCACCTTTTTGTGACTTGTGTTGTTCCTATTCCGCTTTCTCCTTGGCAACATGTTCTTGCTTCACATAAGCCTTTTCATCAACTTCCTTCTTTTTCTGTGCTGCTAGGTTACGCGCAGCCTGCTTAGATTCCTCCTTTCTTTTCTGTGCGAAAGAACTCTTCGCACCTGTGCTTGGTCCCGCAGCTAATTCTGACGAGGCGTGCCATTCTGCAGGCCATTTTGCTACAACCTCTTGCACATCTGTTTTTTTCACCAAATATGGCAATGTGTACCATTTTCGCTTTGGATCCTTCCGTGCTGGAATGTATACTTTGTGGAAGTCAACCTAGAATGTCGCGTAGGCTGACAGCTACCTGAACAAGGTTGGGGACAACCTCAGATGTTGATTGATGGCCATGCAGATACTCATTTCAATAAGAATCCAAAATATCTTTGTCTCTGTAATTCGCGCGACATCCTTTGTAGCCCATAAGGAAGTGAATTGTACTGCTTCCGGCAGTCCTTCCTCGAGCAGAGGAATTTGGCTATCCTTTGGAAATTCCCATGCAACAAGCACAATCGATAGAAACAACCAAGTGTAGTGGAACGAATTGGTCTCGTCCTGGGCTTTGCGGCAGTTCGCTAGGAACTCTTGACAAAGGTATCTTGTCCAATTAAACTTTACACCCTTCATGCACTGTGTAGCCAGGGAAACTACAGGCACCGAAACTTCGTCTGCGTGACATTTCCTCATCACCTTCCCTGCTAAGATCTAGGCAGCCAATTGCACTGTCAGGTCTATTATAGAGAGAATTGAATATCCTTGCGACTTCTTGAGGAGGCCATAATCCCTCTTCATCCTTTCTGCAAGGTATTTTTCCCCAGTCTTTCCACCGAACTCCTTAGCTAGGTTCACACCCTGTTTCGGGGAAAACTAGTGTCTTGTCAAATGACTAACCCTATAGGTTTGGCAGCTACCCTAGAAACAACAGCTTAAAGCAATTCAACGATTTCTTCTATGTGTAACAGATAAGATAAAGATAAAGGAACCAACCTGGAAATTCCGCTTAATCCCTTGTTTGATCTCTCTCCCTCTTGACCGAGCTTGCAACTCCTCTCCGAACTTAACCCGCTTGGAGAGTACCTGCACAAGTACCACAACAAATAACCGTCAAAGCATCTTGATCTACTACAACATATACATTACAAAATCAGATATATAATGAACAAATGATAGCATTCACAAATGATAACATTCACAATTGCACAATCATATGCAAGAAAACTTGAAGAACTTTATTAAATAGAAGGGAGAATTATAACCCAGTTGTCTGATCCAGCATCATCCTCCCAACTTCAATCCCTCTTCACCTCATGAAATAGCAAGATCACACCAACAATACAATGCTCTTTCCTCAATTACAAACTATCAACACTTCCTTGCAATTCACAATCTTCCAGCCTCTGGATCTCTTAGATGACGGATCCATTTATAGATGTGTGCAAGGGTGTGAGTCATCTCTGGGTTTTGATTAGTGTCATTCCACTTGTTACAATTGGTTCCACTTGGAGATTTCTTGGATCTCTTACTCATCCCTGGGCGAATTCAGAGAGGCAAGTGGCATAGGAGAAGTTTCTAGAAGATTCCATGAGCAACCACCTAGCAAACTGTCTTGGAAATTTGTCCATCCTCGCCCATCACACCCTATAGAAGGCCTAATTAGTATGCATCGCACCTGGGTAGTGTACCACTTAGTATGCATCGTACTCTGCTAGTGGAGCAGTCAGTATGGTTCAGTTTAGGCCATTTTTGGATGGTTTCTCAGGTGGAACTTTTGGGGAATGATGTAATCAGATGACTATGTTCTTTTAGGGTATGAAACAACTCTTTTAGGGGTCAAAGAGCCCTAGTTTATCGACATATAAGTTTGGGGTTGATGTGCCAAAATATGTCTATAACAGTTGCCCCCTAAAGCATGAAGTCGTAAATTTTGATGTCGGGTGAAATGCTTTATCATGAGGATCCGAGGTTTCGAACTAGAAGGTGACTTGCATAAGTTACAATGCAATACATCATCATAATATAATTTTCATGATCTAGCTGAGGGAGGCATTCCCATTCTCAGCTTTATAAATTCATTTTATGTACATAGATCAGATAGTCGTCTGTAGATGCAAACTGATGATTCTTCAGATGTAGAGTCATCATCCTTGGTTCGGATGACTATCTGTGCAGCGCCTTTGTACATTTGATGTTTTTATATCCCTGAATATATTGCAGCTTGGATGGATGAAACTAGATCTGGGGTCTTCAAACTCGTTCAATCTTCGCCCGATGTACAAGTCAATCCATGTGAAGAGATGTTCTGAAGTCGAACATGGAAAGACATCCCCTGATTACCAGCCAATAATGTGAGCTGTTAATAGACGCGAGAGGAATCACCGATAATGATAATGACCCTCAAGGTACTACAGTATAATTCACGTGGTGTGAATATATGATTCGATGTCAAACACCACGCAAAATCTTTTGGTCGAAGGCCATTGATGTCAACCTGTCGTCGGAAGTGAGAAACTTGCCATTGATGCATGCAAGCTTCAAAGCACTCAAAGGGGTGTTTCTAAGTCAACTTCTTGGATAATGAGCTGATGTCGACAAGAAGTGACTCGTTGTAGGAGGGACTTAATGTATCCCACATCTACGACACGAAACGAAGCAAATGATTTTTGGAGGTGAAATGAGCTGACGACACAAGGTTCAGGAATGGCGGTCATGAAAAAATGAAGGTTGGAGGTATTGCAGTGGATGAGACATTAATTGGTTTGTGGTTTCTCAACTGAATGACTTCTCTTGAACGTGTCGGCGACACTGAGATGGATTGGTAGCATTAACCCCAAAAGATGGATGGTATGAAAGACCAATGGTGAGATGACCGGTGAACGAAATAACCCAACCCTACTCAATAATGGTGATGGAGTGAAAGTGTCATGTTCAAGAGTGACATGCTACCATAAGTTCTTCAAGTTTCTTCCCTTTTTCCCCAGTCATTTCTGACCAGTACCTCTTTATTTTTGTCAAGCTTGAGGAGGATGAAAACGTGCCAATGACGTAAGAGGGAGGGTGGTAACAGGGGTGGCGGTAAGCGGGTTCCCCGCACCACCTTTGGGCAAAGGCGGTAACGGGGAGGGGGGCTCCGAACAACCCCACCGCCTGCCACGCGTCCCCTGTACGGGACGGCCAAAACCACTTTCCCCGGACGCTAAAGGTCGGCAGGTCGGGGAGTGAAAATGACCGCCCACCTTTGGATCTGGGCGACGGAGATCGGACGGCTGGCGGGCCCTCCGACGGATCAAGCAGGTTGGGGGGGTCCCGCCGGCACAATATAATATTCAATTTAATATTTTGGCGGAGGACTATAGAAAAATGGGTTTTTCGTAGTGTTTTGGGTTTTCTGGGTTTTTCGCAAGGGTTTATACAAGAAAAAGGGGTTTTGTGTGTTTTTTAGCAGAGGGACGGTGAGGGTTGAGGGGAAAGATTTCTGCTCATAACCAGAGGTTAGAGCACATCCAAGACAAGGTTGACCACAGTCCCAGATGGACTGAAGTCCCCTTAGACCATTTACTTGGCTATAATGCCAAAAGGAGAATATGTAGATAATGCTGGGATTTATACACCATGGTGTTTAATACTAGTAGGGGAAATGTAAGATAGGGGAGTTATATAGTAGAATTAGAGGTTAATATGGATGAGGAGGGCAAATGAAGGGGATATCACTAAGTTTGTTTGAAACTCACTTAGTTTAGAGGGTAGATCAAAATGAAAAGAAGTTTACATAGGAAATGTGGCTTTCACAACCATAAGAACCACCATGAAACCATGAATTCTTCCAGGAATCCCAACTGGTGAGGGGATATTAGTAAATGACATGAAAGGGGGAAGTGGGAGGTTAGACATGCTTCTTTGCTTTTCTTCTCTTATCTTGATCATCCAATCTGAAATTGATACCGTTTCTGCAACCTCATCTACTTACCCACCTACTTTGCCTAGCATTTTTTGTTTCTTCTTGGAGGGTGCATTTAGGCTTGCAAACCCTTACTTGCCTTTTCTTTTCTTTGGCTTTTCTTTTGTGTTTCTGTCTATTTCTATCCTTATTACTTCCAAGGTCCCAGATTAAGCAGTTGGGAACCTTAACTTCTCTACCTGATCTACTTGTCTGCCAAGATTACATAGTTTGGACAGACTTCTTTCTCTAATCTATAACTACAATTTAAAGCATGGCATGATCTAGATTGAACTGTTGGATCATCCATCAAAATTGAAACAAGGCCATCAAAATTGAAACAAGGAGAAGCTCTTAACACACCTTGTCTTCTCTAGGAAATATGGGATCTTTGGATAATCAAAGCTGAGCATATTTGGACTTTCCCTTGTCAATCATGAAATATGAAACCTATTGGTATAAGTATCCAACAGTGGCTCCACATGGGGATGGTTTTTCATTTGAAAGACCAAGAACAACAGGTCAGATTGCCTTGGCCATTGGCTGTTTTTACCAATCTTTGAAGTTTGCTGTTTTTGAAATGTCAAAATTGTATGCTTCTCTTCTTGGTAGACCTTCTGATTCTATTCACCTTTTGCTGATAGTCAATAACCTTTTTAAAAAACTGCATTTTTACAATCTAAACAGAAAATGAAATATACATCTGCCTATATACAAGGGAACCTCAAGCTGCACTTATGGGAAATAGTCAAAATAGTGCTTCAGCATCCTGCCATTCACAGGACCTTCATCCAAGTCAGTTTCATTAAGACTTTTTAGGAAGTAAGTGTTGTTACCTTGCACTGCTTGGACAGCAAATGGTCCTCTCCAAAGGGAATCAAATTTTCCATGTTTTCCCTTCTCCTCTCTTCTTGCATCCCACTTAAGGACCTTGTCTCCCACACTGAAATCTTCTGCTTTGGTTCTTCTGTCAAAAGCCTTCTTTAATTTTTCTTGTAATACCTGAGCTCTGCTGAAAACTTGATCTCTGGTTTGCTGCAGGCATATGATTTGATTTATCCTTCTTTGCATATCATTTGGTTCAGCTTGGCTTTCTTGAAGAAGTTTCATAACAGGCACTCCTAGTGACGAGGGAAATTTGGCTTCTAGTCCATAAACCAACTCATAAGGGCTGGTCCCAATTGATCTTTTGGTTGTCAGTCTATCTGCCCATAAGGCATTGACTAGCTTCTTATGCCAATTCTTTTTATTTTCTTCCAACACCTTCTTTATGATGTTTACTAGGCTTTTGTTTGATGATTCAGCAAGGCCATTTCCTTGGGGATAGTATGTAGTAGAATGACCCAGGGTAATGTGAAATTTGTGGCAGAAATTCACCATCTTTTTGGATCTGAACGCAGCAGCATTGTCTGTAATTATCTTATCAGGGCAGCCAAATCTAGCAAGTATGTTGTTCTCCAAGAACTGAATGATTATTGAATCATTTGCTTGCCTACATGGGGCAGCTTCAATCCACTTAGTGAAGTAGTCTGTGGCTGTTAAGATCCATCTATGTTGGCCTGAAGATGAGGGATGAATTTCCCCAATGAAGTCCAAGCCCCATTGTTGAAAAGGTCTTTCCGTTGCAATGGGCCTTAAGGGAAGTGGCAGCAATTGTCTTTTGCCCTCAAACAGTTGGCATTTGTGACATGAGGTTGTGAATTTCTTGACATTAGAGAACATGGTGAGCCAGTAGTAACCAGCCCTCAGTATTTTGTCCACGGTGGACTTCCAGTATAAGTGTCCACCACAGTCACCTGCATGAAAGTCTTGCATGATATTGTTAGTTTCATTTTCAATTAAGCAGTGCAATAATATACCTTCATGGTTTTTCCAAAGCAAATTGCCATCCATTACACAAAATTTTGATGTTTTCATTTTTAAGAACCTACACTTAGTTTTGGACAGTCCTGGGGGAGCACACAGGTTTTGTAATACATAACAGATATCAGAGTACCAGGGGGATTGTTCAAAGGCTACATTGATCTTTGGAGTCGCCAGCTCTGTTTCACTGTCCAGCTGATTGATGTCTAAGGCTTGAAAATTTGTTTCTGTCATTAATTTGGCTAGACCTTGCCCTTTTATTAGTTTTGTAGGTTTTATCTCAATGTCAAATTCCAAAATGCTGGCAATCCATTTTCCTCTTCTGCCTTCTAAATTTTCTTGGGTGAGAATGTCTTTGACAATAGGACTTGGCACATATGCTTTGACATGGGAATAAAGGATATAAATCCTGAAGTCTTTAATTGCTTTGACCAAAGTATAAGCTTGTTTTTCCATGATTTGGTACTTCAAAGGTGCATCTCTGAGGGCTTTGCTAAAGAAAGCAATTGGCTTCTCATTTCCTTGGTCATCCTTTTGTAATAAAACAGCAGCAATAGTATGTTGGGAGGCAAAAGAGAAAATGATAAATTCTCTGTCAAACTGTGGATTAGTCAACACTGGGGTTTGGGTAAGGGCCAGTTTTATACCTTCAAAGGCTTGCCTGGCTTCAACAGTCCATTTGACCTTTGAATCCTTTTTTAGCATGTTGTTTAATAATCTTCTTAGCTCTGCTAAGTTTGGGATGAACCTTCTCAAGAAATTGATTTTTCCCAAGAATCCTTGCAATTCTTTGACATTTCTTGGGTGAGGCATTTGTAAGATGGCTTGGATTCTATCTGGATCAATCCTAATACCATCCTTTGAGATAATGTGACCCAGCAGCTTGCCTTCCTCCAGTCCGAACAGGGATTTCTTGGGATTTAAAGAAATTCCATATTTTCTGCATTTTAGGAAGATCTGTCTCAAATGTTTGAGATGTTCTTGGTCTGATTTTGAAAAAGGTGTTAGGTCATCCAAGTAAATGACTAAGAAGTCATGAATCTCTTTAGAAAAAGCAATGTCCATTGCTCTTTGAAAAGTTGCCCCTGCGTTTTTCAATCCAAAAGGCATTTTTACATATTTGAAGGTTCCCCATGGGGTTGTAAATGCAGTTTTATCTTGGTCATCAGGGTGTACCAGGATTTGATTGAAGCCTGAGAATCCATCTAGCAGTGAGATCCTTGAGGCCCCTACCACCCTTTGAAGAATGTGATCCATCTTGGGTAAGGGGTAGTTGTCTTTGAGGGATACTTGGTTCAGATTCCTTAAGTCCACACACAGCCTAATTTCACCGGTCTTCTTTCTTGTAGGGACCAAGTTGGAGATCCATTCAGAGAATCTGATTGGTGCTATGATGCCTGCCTTAAACATCTTCTGTACTTCTTGTTCCATTGCTGGGAGAAGCATAGGATTGATTCTCCTCAATTTTTGTTTAAAGGGCTTTTGATCAGGTTTGAGGGGGATAGTGTGCTGGATAACAGAGGTATCATAGGACTTTAGATCCTCATAACCCCATGCGAAGACATCCTGGAACTCTTTAAAAAGGTCAATGTATTTTGGCTTTTGGTCAGGAGGTAAAGAAGCAGACAATTTAATTACCTTGGGCTTTTCCACAGTCCCAATGTTGCACTCTTCTATGGCATTGTTGATGGGTTGCATTTTTGGCTTGCTGGGAACATCATTTGAATCAAAAATGTCTTCTAAAGGAGCTAAGCCAGTGGGTAAAAAGTTGTCTTTCAGCTCTATGATTTCAGCCTCAACATTGGTCATTTCTTCACAATTGATTGATTGGATTTGCTGAATGTTCTCTTTGTTGAAAATGGTTGGGTTTAGCATTTGTTTTGCTGTTCTAGGTGATATTGGGTGAACAACCTGTTGTAACTGTAGTTGTGATTGACTTGCTGTCTCAAGTATTTGTGATTGACTTGCTCTGTCAGTGTCAATATTTAATCCTGCAAATTCTTGTTGTAAAGTTAAAAAATTGTTTATTTGCATATCATCCTCAAATACTTGCCAATCTTTGACATTGTTTGGAACAGAGGGTCTGTGTTTAATTTCAGCTGTAAAACAGTTGTTGGGTTCCAGCGGCAATTTGCAAGTGCTAGCAAATGTTGCCAAACTATGTGCATGGAGATTGTGGGTTCTGGAAATTTTGGTGATTTGGGATTCAGAGAAGGGTTTTAGTATCTCAGTCACAGCAGACCTATAAGTCCTTAGTATTTTGTCATTAGTGACAAAGTTTCCTTTCACTTGTTGGATAACTAAATCTGAATCACCCATGATTGAAACCCTGGCAGCTTGTAAGAATTTGACTAACTTGAGGCCTAGTAAAAGAGCTTCATATTCTGCCATGTTGTTAGTACATCTGAAATTCAATCTATAGGCTCGGCCTTCTGCATGACTATTTTCTTTATTGTGTACCCAAACTCCAGCTCCAGCCCCTAACTTGTTGCTTGAGCCATCAAATTCAAGGAACCATAGAATATCTTCTTGGGGAGGAGGTTTTATGATCCGTTCATGGGCTGGTAATGTAAGTAGCAATTGTGGTTTTTTCTCTAGCTTGTTTTCTAGGACAGTTTCATCATTTAATTGGATGTTCTTGACAATTAAGGCAACAGTACTATCAAATGTTTGATTGACTGTTGTTTCATGAGTGATACTACTCTCATTTGCATCTTCCTCCTGTATTAATATCTTGGTTTCAACTTCACCTTTTGAGGGAGTGGTTGTATCATTGAAGAGAATGTATGAGTCTATGTCTGAATGAACAGCATATATAGGAAAATTTTGAGGTTTTTCTTCACTGCTGACCATGTATTTCATTAGTGTTTCTCTATACAGTCTTTTTGGTTGCCCGAACACAGAGATGGTGGCATATGACATGTCTAATTGTAGGGAACCTTGGAGTTTGGCTTCCCATGATCTTGATAACAGCATTCCATACTTAGGTGGGATATCAGCAACTACCACGTCCATTAGGATTGTCTTGTTTGGGTATTGAACTAGAGAGACACATAAGTCTTTTATGAGACCTAGACACTTGACTTGGCTGGAATCAAAGGAAAACAGATCCTTGTATGGTCTTGTAATGTCTAAATTTAATCTCTCCATGACTGCTTTTGGCATAAGATTGTGAGAGGCCCCTGAATCAAACATAGCATTATGTAGTATTTTGTCATGAATATGTAAACTGACATAAAAAGGCAACACCCCTACGACTACTGTTTTTCCATCCACTTCTGGACCGAACAGGAGTTCCGGGGTGTCATCTAGCACATTGACATCATCTTTGTTGCTGGTGAGTTGAAGAGACCTTTTGATTTGCAATTTGTAGCTGTCATGCTTGGCTAATTCCAAAAGAGGAATAGCTATTTTTATTTTACCAATTTCTGTTTCAAGATCAAAAGGTTTCTCAGATTGGGTCTTGGAGTTATAGGTGACAGTTCTTTCCTTGCTCATTAGATCTTCTTCTTGATTTTTGTTTTGATTTTGAGATTTATCCTTCTTATTCATCTCTTGAGGAGTAAGGTTGCGATGAGAAGGTAAAGTGTCTAAAGACTGCTGTCTTAAGGACAGTGGCTTAGTGATTTCTTCAACAATCACTTCTTCCGTAGGTGAATTCAGTTTGTCACTAGGTTGTGTGACTTTAACCTTTTCAGGCTGTTGATTATCCTTTTTCTTCTCAGGCTGGTTAACATTCACAGTTCTGCTCCTTAGCTTGTATTGTTTATGGACTTCATAAACAACAGTATCATAGCCTTGCTTAAAGTCAAAGGATTCACCTGATTTAGTTTGGAACAGTTTGATTTCATCATCCTCATGATCCTCTTGTGTTAAGAACACTTGACTCTCACCATCTAGACCCATCAAGTTAATTTCAGGGTCCTCATTGGGTTCTGCTGATGTAGAAGTTTCTGCATAATTTTCTTGGAAAGGAGGTCTTATGTCCTGCTCAGCACTGGTTCTACCCATGCCTGGGTTTTGAGTTTCCTAAAATTTGGATTCCTAGGAGGGTTGTTTTGAGGTGGTTCCCATGATGATTTTCTTTCAACCGATTCCACTCTTTCACCCAATCTCTTCATGCTATTTAGTATTGCATCCAACTTTTGATCAAAGCCTGAGGGTTCTTCTTTATATATGCTTCTCTTTTCTAACCTTGCCCTGTTTCTTTTGGCAATCAGGTTTGCTTCCACTGTGACAGCAGCCTTTTGAGCGTCTTCAAGGGTTTTAGGTTCTCTTTCCTTCAACTGATATGCCATGTCAGGATCAAATCCATCAGGGAATTTGTACAAGGCCAAATCAGGAGGAGGTCTTAGATTTTGTGGTATCGGCTTGTACACATTGTTGAATCTAGCACAATACTCCAGAACGGTCTCTTGAGGACCTCTCTTGATTGTTTCATATTCAGCAAGTATGTGTAGGGGATCTTTCTTCTTCTCCCATCTGGTAGTAAAGGCTTGATAAAGCTCATCAGGGGTTGCAATAGAATTTGCATTCAAGGATCTAAACCAGGTCCTAACATCCCCAGTTAGGCTTTGAACAAACATCCTCATTCTGACACTGTCATCATCTATTTCATAAGTTTCAAAGTGGTCTTGCATTTTCTTAGCATGTTGAACAGCTGTCAGGGGGCCATTGGAGTCAAAATATGAGATTTTGGTTTGGTAGTCTTGGGGTAAAGCTGCAGCATTAGCCGGTATCTGCAAGGGTGCATATCTGTTAGCCATATTCACAAGGTTTAGGGGATTGACAGGGGCGAATGGGACAGCAGGGATGACAGGTATAACAGGGTTAATGGAAGGGGTAGAACCTAGGATGTTGGTTAAAGGGGTATGTGCAGTGGATAAAGGTGTGAAAGGAGGGCTCTGAGATGTAGAGGGGGAGCTAGGAGAATCAAGGGTAGATCGAAATAAAACCTTGATTGGAGTAGGAACAGGGTTTGGATGAGCTGTCTCAGGACTCAAATCAGCAGGCTGCTCATGCCTTTGCTGCCCCCTAATGTTTCTTGGGATGGTATTTGGATTATCAACAATGATAGGTGGATTAGGGTCAGGATTCGCCCTAGTGTGCCGTGGATTTTTCTTAGGAGCCAGCTTCCAACTGTTTTTTAGGATTTTGTAGGAGATTTTCTTTCTTTATATCTGAAAGGATTGGATGAAGATTCCCTATCTAGCTCTTCCCTAAAGCTGTCACTGTGGTACAGAAACAGTTCTAAGGCCTCTTGGCTGGTTTCAGGCTTGATGGTAGCTTTGGAAGATAGATAGTAATTGAAAAAACCTAAGAAGTCCCCAGCGGAGTCGCCATTTATGTTAACACCCAGGTTGTTCCCTATGACTCCCAAGGGAATACGGCCGGGGTAACCACTAACCAATCTTTGGATTACAGCTTCTAGCCAAGCTGAAATCAGAGAGGGCTCTCTCTTTATGATCTGTCTCTGTTATGATGGTGTTTTAGGCTAGGTGTGAAGTTTAATTTTGTTTCAATTGTTTGGTTGGAAAAGGTTCAGTCAAACGTGTATGCTCTTACCAGCATATTATATAACATTGGGCAATGGAGTCAGTGGTCCTTTGGTTTGGTGTGCTATGGTGATACAGTAATGAAAGCTGCAGAGCAGGGTAATTGTCTGGGAAACAATGCTTTGGAATTGAGTTTGGGTGTGATATGGTCAGGATAAGAAAGGCAATTAAGGATCTTTCTATAAACTGGTATGAAAGAAAAAGCAACTGTTACCTGGAAGCATTTAAGAATTTCTAGATAACATTCACAGCATGGAATTAAATGTAACATGAGCATTTAAGAATTCATGTCTGCTTTAATCCTGAAGAAAACATTTACAACAATATAAGGTTGAGCACAGGGTGTTAAGAAACATGTCCTGAACTATTCTTTTTCTTTATTGCTAGATATGATGAAAATATGAACATGAAATAACATAGGGAAACGAAACAGAGTTTAAAGAAGACATATCATTCCACCAGACAACGCAAGGATTCTGCAACAGCACTTAGATTATCAACAAGACACCAGAGTTCCAGGAAATCACTGAGCTGAGATTGCTCTTTGTATTAAACTTTTCTGAAAGTACATAGTATACATGCCTCAGAGTAAAATTTAACAACCCCTTATGCGTTACTAAGGGGGGTATATATACAAATTTACATTTGGAAAATATCTGAATGAAGAGTAAATGCTCCATAAATGTCCTACCAACTGCTGGAGTGCAGCAGCTGAAAGAGTAAAGGTTGTAATAACTTTTAGTCCCTTAGCTGTCAAAAATGGTCAGAGACTGTTGACTTGGTGGCAATTGGAGTCGGTTGGAGACGCGCTATTCAAACATGGCTAGCTGTCATTGTCTATGTGATGAGTCACCTTTGGCCGCTCTTTAAACGCTAACCCTTTTGCTGTCTGTCTTCTGGTGACCTGGAGCTGTCAGTGGCCGAATGACTTGAAGCTATCGTGGCAAAATTTGGAGCATGGCCTGCCACCAGTCCTCCTTAGGCATTTGATGCCTCCGAATTTTTATTAGAGTCTCATCGGCCTCTGTATACCGCCAAAAGTTAGGAGGAGTTTCAAACAAATGATTTGCCTCACTTTCAATGAAGAATAGGCCTTCAAGCTTAGTGTACAAGCTCTGTCCTGTTGGAGGCCCTGTTTCCTCAGGAGTACTGCCAGATGCAGTGATTTGATTTTCAATGTAAGTAGCCATCTTGTTGGTGAATTGATCTCTGGTAATCAATTTCCCTGTACTGTTCAGCAGGCCAGGCAGTCCCCTTGCTTGTAGCATTCCTATTTTGAGTTTATACTCCTCCACCTCAGCCTGTATTTCATAGCATTTTCTTTCTACAGTCTGTACATAATTTCTGAGAGTTAGCACCTTTTTAGTTGTGAGGATGGCTTCTGTTCTGTTAACGATGCCAATGGCTGCCAGCTCCTCTTTGTCTTGCCTCTTCAAAAAATCTATCAGTTGGTTTGCCTGCTCAGGTCTGTTTCCCAGCACTGTTTTGGCCCTCTGGATTTCTGTCTGTGCTTGGTTAATTAAATCCATGTACTCATGGATTGTTTTGATGGATTTCCATTGCTTGGTGATAGCTTGGGTAATCTTACCCCACAAAATTCTTTTTATTTCTGCCATGGTATTTTCCAGATTGAGCTCCTTCTCTAGGGCCTTTATTTTGTCCTTCAGGGCCTTAATTTCTCTGCCCTGCTCTGCTACTGTTACCTTTGATTTATCATATTTGGCATCTATCTCTGCCAATTTTTCTTTTGCTTTCTTTATCTCATCTGCCTGGAGCTCCATTGCCTTGACAGCCTTGGTCAATTCTTCTACACTTGGGTGGGCATCTGGAGTTGCTGTTGTGCCTGCTGCTTCTGTTGTAGGGGCTACTGCTGCCCCTGAAGTTGTTGCTGTTGTTGAAGCTGTTGGAGGAGCCTGGAGTGTAGTTTCTCCCTGTTTGTTTTGTAGCGTTCCTTCCAGCTCTTTCTCCAATTCTTTGATCCTCTGATCTTGCTGTAGCAGGAGGTCAAGCTGTTCATTAAGCTGTTTTTCTTTTTGTAGTTCTGCTGTCTGAGGGTGTTCTGTAGGTAACAGCCCCAACCTCTTCTTCATTGCATTCAGATCATCATCTTTCTTCTTTATGAGGGCCTTTACACCTGTTGGATCACTAGGATCATGCCCTAGATCAATAATAATCTCCTCAAGAGACTTTATTCTATTGTCCTTGGCCTTAGAGGACATCCTCTCGAAATCCAGCTGAGTATTGGTGTTCTTTAGGGATTCCTTCAGCTCATGGGCCAATGTGGCTTTCTCCACCAAGGTGGCATAGACCATCTCCCCAGTCTGCTTGTGGAGTTCAATCTGGTCCATAGGATGTATGTCTTTAGCTAGGACCTCCACCCTTGTTTTGATGAAATCTGCAGTTGTCATTGGCTGTGGCCCCTTGGGCTTGAAATGACTGAATATC
The DNA here is from genome assembly GCA_031772625.1 of Pinus tabuliformis. Lineage (NCBI taxonomy): Eukaryota > Viridiplantae > Streptophyta > Pinopsida > Pinales > Pinaceae > Pinus > Pinus tabuliformis. Next base: position 1,898,050,669 of record CM062817.1, read on the forward strand.
ATCTTTTCTTCCTTAAAGTCATAAACAGACATTAATCTCTCCTGCTGGGCTGGTGTAGCATCTATGAACTGCTTGTAGACCTCAGCCCTTAATAGCTCATTTGCTGCCTTGATTTGCTTAAAAGAAGCCTTAGTGCCTTTAGGCTTCTTGCTTTGCTGAGAAGAGGATGACACCTCCAAACCAAGCTGTAAAGTTTGCTCCTGCTGAAAGGAGCTTGTCCCTGTATGTTGGCTTCCCTCCCTGTCTTTTCCTGTGCTGTTTAAGACATCTTCAGTAATGTCTTCCACCTCAGGGGAATCTGCCCTTTGTCTTTTGGCCTCTGGCTGATGGGAAGGTCCACTAATAGGAGTGGACTCTTCTCTTTCTCTTTTAGTACCCCTCTCCTCATGGGCTGGGGTCTGCAAAATAGGTGCTATTGGAGGTTCAGTTTGTGGGGGAGGAGTTTGCATTATGGGGGTCTCTGGCAGCCCAGTTTGTGCTTGTTGCTGCTCTGTTTGCTGATCTGTTTGTTCCTTTCCTGCTTCATCCTCTGCATCCATTATGCCTTTGCCTTTATCTATTGCTGCTGCCGATGTAGAGGGTGCCTGTGGTGCTGTCCTTGTCACTGAGGTCCCTTCTCCCACTGAGTGAGGTGGCCTGAAAGGTACCTGCTGCACATAGTCCAGGTCAATAGTCTTCTCAAGCTCTTTCATGTTTTTAAGCATTCTTTCTTCTTCAGTTAAACTCTCCACTAGAGTGTCCAGCTGCCATCCTTGCAAGTTGGCATACTTTTCTATGTGTGGGTAGTGGCAGTGCTTAATACCTAGGAGTCTGTACTTATTTCTCCTAGCAGTCATGAAACCTTGAGGGTCATAAGGGACCCATCGAAAACTATAGGACAACTTATATTTGTCTTTGAGGATCAAGTCTGCAGATTCCCATCCTTCCTTCTTGTTCATAATGAAGGGGCCCAACTCATTTTTGAAATTAAGGTGGGCCTTTTTCTTGGAGCTGTGGAAATGGGTGAGGTCTGACTGAATTAATTGCCTGTAATACTCCAAGGCAAATAATCTCATAGGTACATACTTGGGGAGCCTGTATGGACAGAGCTCACAGCCATATACTCTGAACACAGTATGGTGTTCATATAGGTACCAGTCACCTATTTTGTACTTCTTAGATAGCTGCATAGCTTTCTTGATCTCATTAGATATTCTAGGTGGAGGGGACCTCATCAGCATGCAAGAGACTGGGTACACAAATTGGTCAACAAATTCACAGTAGGTATAGGGTGAATTTGTGACTTTATGATAAACTGAGGTCCAGAAGATGACAGATCTTCTCTCCCCTTTATTATCCAGCCTTCTGATGTAGCATGGGAAGGCTTCAGAATGATGAAACATGAACAGATGGTAGATGTAAGCTGAGTATCTGAAGACCCCCTGTCTGTCCACTTTGCTTAATTGATCATGAATCTTGTTGGCTATAAACTTAGCAAAGTTATACTTTCGGGCAGGGGGTTGACGCGGGCTGTAAACAGACAGCAACACTAGCATGGATTTATCCACATGCTCACTGTTTTGGTATCCCAATACATAGGCTATCATGTCTAGTAATAGCCTGCCTATATCATCGAAATGCTCCCTCAGATAGGGAGGTCGCCCTGTAGGTTGGCATTCAGGTCTCATGAAGTTCAGGGTGACCTTTTGCAGCTCCTCACTGGTCATTTTATCACCAGCTTCCAGCAAATAACTCATGGAGAATGGGATCAGCAACTCTGTCTGATCAAATTGCAACATCTTGTTGATGGAGTCAGCATTTATATAGAAGAGGATCCTCCCTGATGGAGTACTGACAGCTCTGTGCTGCACATCATAGTGTTCAGCACATAGGTGAATGATTTCAGGGAAAACATTCACAGCTGGGAGACAGTAATAGGGCAGGTTTGACTCCCATATCCCATGTGTACCATGCCCATCCTTATAATATTCCCTTAGTTGAGTGAAGATCTTCAAGAAGTCCCTGTCTCCCTCAAAGTCCTCAATGAGACAATCCTTGTCAATAAATGGCAAGGCCTCCAGCTCCTTGTTGGTTTGATTTAATGGAGCTACACTGAGGGAAGAGGATGTAGAGGCTGCCATGATATAATCTGAATTTGTGCAGGTGGAGGTACTGGCTTGACAAGTCTATAAAGACTTAAGTAGCATGTGAACTGTAAACACAGTCTGGTGTCCTCTTTTAGTGAATAAAGGTAAACAGGTTTGTAAGTTGCTGCAAATTCACAGGGATGTGAATTGCTAATAGATAAGTTGCAGAGATATTGATGTTTCTTTTTATAAAGAATGCAAGTGGCCTGTACTCGGCAAAAGGGAACAATGCCGAGCACCTTGGGGGCAATTTTACAGTTTTAGCCCACGGACTGATCGCTCCAAGGTCGAATTGTGGTTTAGGGATAGTGCAGATTGCTTGGGTTTAGTTTAGGTAATCAGGTAGAACTGAATTAAGTAGTTTTACCAGTCCTTTAATGGTGATTTTTACAGATAATTGGAATGCAGGGGCAGAGTGGGAAAACTGGCAAAATACCTGGAAAAACCGACTTGGAAGCTCGCGGGTCGGGCTGTGGAGACTTAGTGCCGTCGAATTCCGAACTTTCAGCGGTTGAATTGTCGAATTTGATGGCTGGCTGAGAAAATTCGCGGCAGCTGTTGGCAACGGCTAGTTCTCTTTTGCATGAAAATGACCGAAAACGGCTTGTTTAGTCGTTTAAAACGTTAATTTTGGTAAAAGTGTGCATTTGGCGCTTTTCCGCCGATGACGTCAGCATGACGTCATGGCGGGACCCGGGTACGGAGGTGACGTGGCAGCGGAGGTGTCTGCCAGGGTGGCAGGACATGGTGGCGGGCGGATGCGATGGCAGGTCCGCGTGGAGGGCCACGGGACGCTGGGGCGGGCACTGGTGAGGTGACGTCAGGGTGACGTGCCAATGACGTAAGAGGGAGGGTGGTAACAGGGGTGGCGGTAAGCGGGTTCCCCGCACCACCTTTGGGCAAAGGCGGTAACGGGGAGGGGGGTTCCGAACAACCCCACCGCCTGCCACGCGTCGCCTGTACGGGACGGCCAAAACCACTTTCCCTGGACGCTAAAGGTCGGCAGGTCGGGGAGTGAAAATGACCGCCCACCTTTGGATCTGGGCGACGGAGATCGGACGGCTGGCGGGCCCTCCGACGGATCGAGCAGGTTGGGGGGGGTCCCGCCGGCACAATATAATATTCAATTTAATATTTGGGGCGGAGGACTATAGAAAAATGGGTTTTTCGTAGTGTTTTGGGTTTTCTGGGTTTTTCGCAAGGGTTTATACAAGAAAAAGGGGTTTTGTGTGTTTTTTAGCAGAGGGACGGTGAGGGTTGAGGGGAAAGATTTCTGCTCATAACCAGAGGTTAGAGCACATCCAAGACAAGGTTGACCACAGTCCCAGATGGACTGAAGTCCCCTTAGACCATTTACTTGGCTATAATGCCAAAAGGAGAATATGTAGATAATGCTGGGATTTATACACCATGGTGTTTAATACTAGTAGGGGAAAGGTAAGATAGGGGAGTTATATAGTAGAATTAGAGGTTAATATGGATGAGGAGGGCAAATGAAGGGGATATCACTAAGTTTGTTTGAAACTCACTTAGTTTAGAGGGTAGATCAAAATGAAAAGAAGTTTACATAGGAAATGTGGCTTTCACAACCATAAGAACCACCATGAAACCATGAATTCTTCCAGGAATCCCAACTGGTGAGGGGATATTAGTAAATGACATGAAAGGGGGAAGTGGGAGGTTAGACATGCTTCTTTGCTTTTCTTCTCTTATCTTGATCATCCAATCTGAAATTGATACCGTTTCTGCAACCTCATCTACTTACCCACCTACTTTGCCTAGCATTTTTTGTTTCTTCTTGGAGGGTGCATTTAGGCTTGCAAACCCTTACTTGCCTTTTCTTTTCTTTGGCTTTTCTTTTGTGTTTCTGTCTATTTCTATCCTTGTTACTTCCAAGGTCCCAGATTAAGCAGTTGGGAACCTTAACTTCTCTACCTGAGCTACTTGTCTGCCAAGATTACATAGTTTGGACAGACTTCTTTCTCTAATCTATAACTGCAATTTAAAGCATGGCATGATCCAGATTGAACTGTTGGATCATCCATCAAAATTGAAACAAGGCCATCAAAATTGAAACAAGGAGAAGCTCTTAACACACCTTGTCTTCTCTAGGAAATATGGGATCTTTGGATAATCAAAGCTGAGCATATTTGGACTTTCCCTTGTCAATCATGAAATATGAAACCTATTGGTATAGGTATCCAACAGGGCCCATCCATAATGGTTCGAATTTACCTGCTCTTAATTTGTCAGAGTCCTGATCATAAAGCAAGACCAGGTCACCTTCTAAGAAGACACGAGGCTTGACATTTTTTTTCATATTGCGCCTTGACGCGTTTCTTATGTGCTTCGTTAGCCAACGTGGCATCACGACGGGTTTCATCCAGATGGATTAGTTCCAAGAAACGAGCCTCTTCTTTAGAAGTTTCGGGAAGCAGATCAATTGCAAGCTTGAGGGATGAGATTTCGCACTGAATTGGTAAGACTGCTTCCAGACCATACACCAATTGAAAGGGCGTAAATCCAGTCGCATTTCTCACCGAAGTCCTATATGCCCACAGAGCTGAGTACAGGATTAAATGCCAATTCCGTTTGTGGACTCCAATCATTCTCTGCAGCATGCGCTTAAGGACTTTTTTGATTGCCTCAACTTGTCCATTAGCCTGTGGATAATATGGAGTAGAACTATCATGGGACAGTCCTAATTTGGCAGTCAATTCGATCATCATGTGATTGCGAAAATGTGACCCATGATCTATGACTATAGCCTGTGGTACACCAAATCTAGAAACTACATGATTGAAAAAGAAAAGAGCAGTCGTTTCACCACTGTTGTTTAATGTAAGCATCACCTCGGCCCATGTTGTAAAATAGTAGATAGTGACTATAATATACCAATGCCCCCCGGCCGAGGTGGGGTTACATGTCATGAAATCAATGCCCCATTTAGTGAATGGCCCAACAACAACTATTGGATGCAGTGGTGTAGGTGGTAATCTAGTTTTGCGATAAAAAATCTGACAAGCATGACAACTTTTGACTGCAATTATGCAATATTTGAATATGGTTGGCCAGAAGTAACCAAATTGTAAGATATTTTGTGCAATAGCATAACCAAATAGATGCCCCCCACAAGCACCTGAATGAAAATCATTCAAAACGTTTTCGGCCTCCTCATGCATGAGGCACCTTCGTAGAACTGTATCGACACCACGACGGTAAAGTGTATCACCAACAATCAGATAGTCTTTGGCTTGGTATCGAGTACGTCGTTGTTCCGAGCGAGAGGTGTTAGGCCTAAAATTTTGGGTTTGGAGATAGACCAGAATATCCCTGTACCACGGATCACTTGACGATATCAAAAACAGAGTCTCATCCATGATTGATGCTTTGGATGTTAAATTGTTGGATGACGAGGGAAGGTCACAAAGTAACTCTACGAAGATGAGAGACTTCTTTGATTTGGATTCGGTGAATCCCAGATCAAACTCTTGCAAAATGGCTATCCATTTGGAATATTTTCCCCCCAATAATTGATGCGACAAAATGTAGGTCATAGGGTTGCAATCTGACACAATGGTAGTTTTGCGAAAGAGAACATAGTGTCAAAATCTCTGTACTGCTTGAACGAATGCTAAAGCCAACTTTTCAACATAAGAGTACTTGCTTTCTGTATCATTAAGATTGTGACTTAAATAATATATAGGATGTTCAATTCCATTATCTTCTTGCACTAAAACCATGGTGATGGTTGTATCTGCAGCGACGAGATATATGTTAAAGTCTTTTTGATAGTCAGGAGCGTACATTAATGATGCTTTTATCAGGGAATCTTGTAAAGCATCAAAGGAAGCTTGAGCAACCTGATCCCAGTGAAAGGGTACTCCTTTTTTCAAAAGACGTGTATAACCTTTAGTGAGCTCAGCATAATGTGGAATGAACCTCCTCAGAAAGTTAGCTTTCCCTTGGAGTCTCTGAATCTGAAGCAAATTTGAAGGTGGAGGCATGTCAAGGATTGCCTGAACCTTAAAAGGGTCGAGTCGAATTCCGTCCTTAGTGTTACAAGGAAAAGTGTCTATATAGAACTGCTCTATCCCACTAAGGTGTGACAGCTGCCTTAGAAACAAACAGAGAAAAGCTACTTTTGTTTTTCCTTTATGAATTATAGATAGAGAGGAACAGAAAGACCAACCTCTGTCTTGCGCTAATCTCCTGATTTGATTCCTCTCTTCTTTGATAGTCTTTAGCTACCTGCTCCCTTGCACGCCCAGCTTCACAAAGTACCTGTAAGATCACAGTAGCATAGCACTATACAAAGACATGGATCTATAATCATAAACAATCTAGGATCAAATGTAAATTGACCATACAAATGTAGCAAGCATCAATGACACAAGAGCATGGAGGAAAACTTGAATAGCTTTTATTGATAAACAAGAAAGAGCCAAGAGGAGTTACAACCAGTTGTTCTGACCCAGCATCAACCTCCCAGCAAAGAAGCCCCTATTCACCCAAAACAAAGCTTAGACCACCCAACAATCTGATGTTTTTCTCAAGAAACCAACAACAATTCCTTACAATATGCAAAATTCCAGCCTCTGGATCTCTGGGATGAGGGATCCATATATAGATATCTGTAATGGAGATGAGTCAGCTCATGATTTGATTAGTGTCTTCCCTCTGATAGTTCTTGCTTCCACTTGGAGATTGATGATCTCTTACTCATCCTTGGTCGAATTCAGTGAGGTAAGTGTCACAGGAGAAGATTCTGGAAGCTTCCATTGCCTCTCCACCTCGCGGAATGACACTGCCATTTGTCATTTCTCGCCCATCGCACCCCATAGAAGGGATTTTTGAAATGCAACGCACCCACACTGTGTATTTAGGTGAGATGCAATGCACTTGCCCAGTGGAGCAGCTGAAATGATCCTGTTTTGACCAATTCTGAGCAGTTTTTCATGGAGAACTTCTGGGAGAAGCTGTAATTTGTTGACCTTGTTCCTTTAGGGGTTAGAACAACACTTTTAGGGACTTAGGAGCCCTTGATTTATGGACATTTCATGCTTGGGGTTGTAGGGCCCAAAAATGTCTATAACAATTGCCCCTTAAAGCATGAGGTCGTTAATCTTTTGATGTCGGGTGAAATGCTTTATTATGAGGATCCGAAGTTCTTTCAAGCTGGGAGGATACCTGTAATAAGATACAATACAATACATTATCTTCATAATATTTTCATGATCTAGTTGAGGCGGGCATTCCCATGCTCAACTTTATAAATTCATTTTCATGTACATAGGACAGACAATCGTCTGAGTGTAGACTGATGATTCTGATAGAGCCATCATCCTTTTGATTGGATGACTATCTGTGCGGCAATGATGTACATTTGATGTCTTTATTTCCCTGAATATATATCGCAGCCCAGATGGATGAAACTAGATTCGGGGTCTTCAATCTCGTTCGATCTTCACTCGAAGTACAAGTCGATCCATGTGAGAAATGTTTTGAAGTCGAACATGGAAAGACATCGCTTGATTACCAGCCAATGATGTAAACTGTTAACAAGCGCGAGAGGAATCACCGATAATGATAATGACCCTCAAGGTACTGCAGTACAATTCACGTGGTGTGAATAAAGGACTTGGCGTCGAACACCACGCAAAATCTTTCGGTCGAAGGCCATTGATGTAAACCTGTCGCCGGAAGTGAGAAACTTGCCATTGAGGCATGCAAGCTTCAAAGTACTGAATGGGGTGTTCCTAGATCAAATTCTTGGATAATGAGCTGATGTCGACAAGAAGTGATTCGTCACAGAAGGGCCTTAATGAATCCCACATCAATGACATGGAACAGAGCAAATGGAGGTGAAAACGATCTGGTGATATAAGGTTCAGGGTGGCGGTCATGAAAGAATGGAGTATAAATGTATGGTAGTGGGTGAGACACAGGTGAATTCTCTGAATGACTTCTCTTGAAGATATCGGCGACACTGATGTGATGGATTGGTAGCATTAACCCCAAATGTGGATGGTATGATGGGACCATGGTGATGTGACCGGTGAATGAAACAACCCAACCCGACTTGGACACGAAGTGGAAGTGTCATGTTCAAGAGCGACTTGCTACCAACAAAGTTTCTTCAAGTTTTCTTCCCAATTTTCCCCAGTCATTGCTGATCAGTACCTCTTTATTTTTGTCAAGCTTGAGGAGGATAACATATGCTTGTTCTACAATTTTCCCTTCGGGCAAACCCATCGCTATGTTTTAACGAGCCTAGCGATAGTGAAACTCGTTCTCGTCTATAGACAAGTTTGTCGCTATTTAAACTTTTAACGAGTTTAACGACAAAGATAACTCGGTCCTTTTCAATTTTAGAGAGTATGAAAAGGAACGTAAAGGTAACTCCAAAATTCCTTTTTCGTCATCTAATCCCTTAAGTCCGAAAAAGTATAAAACAATACAGAAGGGATGAATTTTCGATACTTTTAACGAGCCAAACAAAACAAGCGCTCGATCTTTTTGTGTAATAATCTCTCAGGTCCAAAAAGATTAAAATCTAGAGCAGAGATAGCACTTCCGGTCCTTTTAACGAGCTGGAGAGGCCAATGGCTCGGAAATCTTTTCATATTTTACGAGTCAGTTGAAAAGAGCTTAAAGGAGACTCGTCTTTTGAGGAACGAGTGATAAAATGGGTAGCAACTGATTCCAGGTAAGGTTTGGAATTTTCCAATCATGGCAGTGTTACAAGGATGGCTAGTGAGATCACTCTTCGCAGCTGTTCCTCAAAATGGGTAAACAATCAAATGGAGGTGAATGATCGGCCAATGCAAAAGTGGAGGTGATGGTGTAAACACGACCAAGGCTTTAATGGCTGAAGTACTACATTCACGATGGTTATTTACCGGTGAATAGTTCATTTTTTAACGAGCTTAAACGCGGGGGGAAACATTTGCTCATGTCTTATGTTTATTTTTTAACGAGCTTGAACCTTGCGGTAACATTGCTCGATTAATCCAATCGTGTGATAAGAATGTCTCATATATAAAAATGGAAATTTTTAGAGTTTTGCCCCACATCCTTTCTTTATGCAAGTTAGGAAACGACCAATCCTACGAGTTTAAAGGGTTAGAGGACCTACAAATTTAAAAAATAAATAGTCGCTCTTCGCTTGCACGCCAAAAGGCTTGCATGCCCCCAGGTATAAAACAGAGTTTCAAGGTTACCCCTTCTTTATTCCGTTAAAACATTTGTTTTACCGAGAGAGGCCTACCTCTTACAGGTTACCCAAAGATTGTTTTATTCACAGCGCAAACAAAACACTTCTTCGGCGATGTTTACCGAAATAGACAAAGGTGAGTGAAGGAGGCTACTCCACTCACGTAAATTTGACAAGAGAATCTTGTTCTAAAATAACCCCCTCTTCCAATCACGGACGGGAGTACAGACTAGTCATATTCTCTCGTGGAAACCTACCCTATACCCGAAGTTTTTTTTCCGAAGCAGACCAGGGTGCATGCCCCCTGGGTTTCAGTCATGTCCCCCCGAATCACTCGCGCTCATCGGGTGGACGGACTGGGGATTGAGACATTTCTTGCGTGAAAAGACCATTTAGGGATGGTATATGACTATTTGCTCTGTATGATCCGGGAAATGAAAGTTAGTCTACGAGCTTGACCACTCTTCCTTCGTGCGGAAAACACATTACTCTAAAGAGTGAGGAGACAATTGCTCCCATGCAATAAATATAGTCTCGTCCAAGGAGTAGATTGTAATCCAGGGGTCCTTGAACTACCATTACGTTCATGTGAACTGTTTTCCCTCTCAATGTTATGGGCACATTGGGAAGGATCCCTAACGGTCGACTGGTTCCTTTATCAAAACCTATTAGATTTCTCATCTCAGGCAAAAGCGATGGTGAACCAAGCGCTTTCCAAGCAGCTGAGGAAAGGATACTCACAGAAGCCCCCTCATCTATGATGGTACCAGCCATAACCATTCTATATATTTGAACAATGATTCAGAATGGTACACTAGCTGGTAAACGGGGTCTGCCTAGTTGATTCCAGTCGAAGGAGACAACTAGGTTGCTTGGAGGTGGGACCGAATAGACAACCGGGTACGACTCTGACGAACTTCCTTCCTGCGGTAAAGGAACGGGTAAATTGCCCCCATGTTCGTTGGAGTCTGTGATTATGAAAAGAATTTGGACGGTGTCATCCTTGTTCTCTTCAGTGACTGTATCATCTGAAGATGGAATCTCTGAAGGCAAGACCGGGTCAACTGCCGCCTCGACCTTTTGACTTTCATCTGGTATGGGTTCATATGGTTTATCTTCAATGATAGATGCTTCAGCCGACCACTTGAGCGGGCCAGCCGGATTTTCAACCAGTGACGGACTCGGCAATATTTTTTTATATCGAGGAGGAAGTCGTAACGGTGAAACCAGACGATCGTCCAAAACTCTTTTAGCTTCGTCTAAGAAGGGACAACGGTGGACGACATGATCACCTTCGCACAGTTTACAAGGAAATCTATATTTTCCTTTTTGTCCTGGGGCTTCACTTTCACTAGTTGACGGTGTGTTTTCAACATGACCATCAGAGGTTGACGACACCAGGTTGTGCAAACAAGGAGACCAGTCCCTTAAGATCCGAGGGATGCAAGGACAATCTCTGTGATAGTGGTCTCCTTTGCAAATGACACATGGCGATTTAGGCCTGGTCAGTGCAGTGTGTGGATTTTCGCTAGACGACGCTCGTTTGCCCCCATTCGCTTTTGGATCCTTCTTCTTCTTCTCTTTCTTCTTCTTTTCCTTCTTCTTCTCGGGTACTTGACTTTTGGCTTTACCAGCCCCGTCAAGCGAAGAGGAAGGAGGAGAGGAAGAATTAGAGGAAGTAGAAGGTTGATGGGTAACTATGGACTCGTCTAGTTGCTGATTCGATTGTTCAAGAATTGTGGTGTTCTGAACGATAGAGGTTGAGAAGAGCCATACAGGAAAACCAATTGTCAGTCCTGGAAGTGACAATGTGGCCATATGGGGTGCACCAACATCTCCCCAAGAGGAGAAGGGACTAGAATTTCCTCCAAGGGGAATTCCTTGGTTGGTGGATTCCATTTTCTCAACCCAAGATCAACATAGGAAAGGGTAATGAATATTCCATTTAAAATAAATTTTAGACGCTTTGACACAACTTGTTTTTTCAGTTTTTAAGAGTCGAGAAAAAACAAAAGATGACTCTAGTCTCCTTCGATTTTTAATGAGCCTGAAGTGACAAGTGCTCAGATGGACCTTTTCTGTTAAGGAGTCTGAAAAGGAACGAAAGGGACTGCTCTGGAAATCTAGGTAGAGGGATTACCAAACCAATCGCAAAACTGCAGAATACTTTTTACGGTACGACAGTCAATCTTCCCGAATGCTGTGTTCAGTGCATTGCGATCGATAGGGCGGCAGACACGGATTCCTATGGATAAAAGATTAAGCCTATTGGTGTCTCCCAAAATATACTCGACGGTATGTGGGAGCACAAGTCCGTACTGGCACTTATTGTCTCAAAGTGGAGGAATCACCCAACCTTCAGTGAGAACAACAGTTACCAGGCTTTACGATGCCGGAATACGTCTCTAGCCTAGACTTCTAAATGTTGTGCGTTAAGTTCCAAAGTGTTGTTAGATTCATTGAATTTATTTTAAGTTGATCTTGCTTATGAAGTTTTCCTTTCAGGTTCACCATGAGATGTAGATGTAATGCCTAAAATGCAATCTAAGATGATAAACAAACTTTTTATCTTCTTTTTGCATTGAAAATCCTAGCTACTAAGGAAAAGAAAGACAGAATCTTTTCACAAAGAGCAAAGAGTACACTCTAAATGCACTTTCCTAAATCAAGCCAATCAGACTGTCTATATGCAAATGCACATGCATGTATTTGTTTTCGACTTTCTTAGTATATGAATGCTAAAAAAGTTGATGCACAAATCTGAATTTCTTTTCAAGCGACAAATATCAACAAGTTTCTTTTCGAAATAAAAAATGGAGACGATCACAACACCTTACGATTTTGAAATGAATACTTGTTCTTGACACTAGAAAATTACAAATTCAGACCAAAAGCAATAGTAACAGGATAATCGACCATCAACAACAATCAAACTCTTTCCTACGATTGAAATCGACACTTGCGACAGTTTCAAATCAAAGGACGAAAGTACGATTATGCTACTTTTGCAAAGGAGAACTGAAAATGACTCAACAAACACACAAAAAAATCTACAGTTCTTTTGTACAAAGGAGGTGGAATAACAGAAAGGAAAAGGGGTTTCAAACAGACATATATTGATCACGGGCAGCAAAATTCAGGAATAGAACTGGAAAGAATGAATCACAGAAACCAAAACTACACAGAGCCTAGTCTGATCAGCGCACCTGTAACACAGAGAATTTGAAATGCAGCGCACCTTGTCCACTCGGGAAGTGCGCTGAAGTTCAGATTCTCTGAACAGTACCTGCGCTGGGCCAGAAATGAGACTCTGTTTGGGTTCCGGGTCACAGTTTGCAGTTCAGTTCTTGGGTTTTGGCCAAGCAAAAAGCAATCAGTAATGCAACAATCAGGGGTAGATCTAAGGAGGATCTAAGAGCTATCACAAGGGCAATCAGATAGTTTGTGAATCAGTTGTTTAAATCATAAACAAATCCAGTAGACAGATTGAAGTAGCATTTATCTACTTTGCATTTGTTATAGCAAATGCAGTTCGAATACTACCTGTAAGTTTATGAAATAGACAACAAGGAATGATAAACAAACAAACTAATTCGTCCCCAGCGGAGTTGCCATTTTGTTACAGGGAAAGTGTCTATATAGAACTGCTCTATCCCACTAAGGTGTGACAGCTACCTTAGAAACAAACAGAGAAAAGCTACTTTCGTTTTTCCTTTGTGAATTATAGTTAGAGAGGAACAAAAAGACCAACCTCTGTCTTACGCTAATCTCCTGATTTGATTCCTCTCTTCTTTGGTAGTCTTTAGCTACCTGCTCCCTTGCACGCCTAGCTTCACAAAGTACCTGTAAGATCACAGTAGCATAGCACTATACAAATACATGGATCTATAATCATAAACAATCTAGGATCAGATGTAAATTGACCATACAAATGTAGCAAGCATCAATGACACAAGAGCATGGAGGAAAACTTGAATAGCTTTTATTGATAAACAAGAAAGAGCCAAGAGGAGTTACAACTAGTTGTTCTGAGCCAACATCAACCTCCCAGCAAAGAAGCCCCTCTTCACCTCAAAAAAAGCTTAGATCACCCAACAATCTGATGTTTGTCTCAAGAAACCAACAACAATTCCTTACAATATGCAAAATTCCAGCCTCTGGATCTCTGGGATGAGGGATCCATATATAGATATCTGTAATGGAGATGAGTCAGCTCATGATTTGATTAGTGTCTTCCCTCTGATATTTCTTGCTTCCACTTGGAGATTGATGATCTCTTACTCATCCTTGGTCGAATTCAGTGAGGTAAGTGTCACAGGAGAAGATTCTGGAAGCTTCCATTGCCTCTCCACCTCGTGGAATGACACTGCCATTTGTCATTTCTCGCCCATCGCACCCCATAGAAGGGATTTTTGAAATGAAACACACCCACACAGTGTATTTAGGTGAGATGCAACGCACTTGGCCAGTGGAGCAGCTGAAATGATCCTGTTTTGACTAATTATGAGCCGTTTTTCATGGAGAACTTCTGGGAGAAGCTGTAATCTGTTGACCTTGTTCCTTTAGGGGTTAGAACAACACTTTTAGGGACTTAGGAGCCCTTGATTTATGGACATTTCATGCTTGGGGTTGTAGGGCCCAAAAATGTCTATAACACTTAGAAACTACAAAACCAAGCAATCGACCAGAACCAACACAAAACACACATTTGTGCATATTGATTCGTATATTGTAGTGTCAGAAACGTAGAAATATGGCTCTCAAATGTTGCGGATGATCAGTTTGTTTTCGCGAATGAGCTGGTAGATCGTTGAGATATGGTTGAACGATGTGTTTGATGTCATGGAAGGTGTAATGCATTTCCCTCTGAAATGTTGCCCCTGCGTTCTTCAAACCAAAGGTAATATACGATATGCGAATGTGCCCCACGGACATATAAATGCAGTTTTTGACTGGTCCTGTGGGCGAATATTGATTTGATTATATCCGGAAAATCCATCCACGAATGAAAAGATTTCACATCCAGCACATTCATCAATAATCTGGTCGATGAAGGGTGTAGGATAGTTGTCCTTTGGACATGCTTGATTTACATCCCTATAATTGACGCACACTCTAATCGTTCCTTTTTTTTCATTACAGGAACAATATTCGATACCCAATCAGTGAGAGGAACAGGGTAAATGAAGCCAACATGCAAAAGTTTTTCAACTTCTGCTTTAATGGCAGCGACTTTCTTCGAATGGACAAGTCGAAGCCGTTTTCGTACTGGTTTGACATCTGGATACATCTTTATTTCATGTTCAACAATTCTCGAGTCAATTCTTGGCATTTCCTCGTATGACCATGCAAAGACATCTCTGAATTCACGAAATAGAGCGCAGTAAGTTTCTAGTTATGATGGAGAACAAGATTTTCCAATGTGAATATTCTCTACAATATTAGGTTTGGTCGAAATACTAATGGCAATAGTTTCTTCAATGCTGGATAGATTTCATTCAGAATCTACTGTATCTATAGAATTTAATAAAAAATAAAAAACTGAAGGATGATTGAGGTCGTTTGAATAATCTTCCTTGTCATCTCGAAGGTGGGAACGATGGTGGTAATCTTCCCACGGTGTCTCTCCTATCATCATTGATTGGATGATTCCTTCGTTTGTAGAATGTATATGAGACCAAGGATCGGAAGAGGTACCATATTCTAAAGACCTATCTACCCAAACACTCATCGAGTGCTGATTCGAGTTTGCCACCCAAGCCCAAAAAATTGGTTGCTACAGAGATTCGATGGGGCTAGGTGGCAATGCCTTGCGATGATCCGTAACTCTTCTTAAACTTAGATGATGTAGAAGAGATCGTTTAACAGGTTTCCACTGTGGCCACTTCTGCACATTAAGGAAGGGTCTTTTAGGAGACCTACTCCAACATTTTGAAGCAATTGTGAACTTCCATGGATCAATGGAATGCTTCCAGTAGTTTGTGAACTGTTAGGAAAAAAGGTCAGTTGGTCAACGATTTTTATTCCACCTTGGAAGGGAAATGCAATCTTTCTAAAATATGTAGACACAACGGCAGCCATAACATAAACCTAGGGCCTTCCCAGTAAGATATTGTAATCAAGGTTTCCATCAATGACCTCGACTTCAATCTCTACTGTCTTGCCCCCTAGTTCAACTTGCAAGTTACTTAAAATCCCATACGGAGTGTATGTTCTTCCATCGAACGCTTTTAACATTGTTGATGATCGTGAAAAGGGTGGTGAAGCAAGAGTTTTCCAGCAACTCATTGACATAATACAGGTAGATGCCCCCTCATCAATGATGGTTTGGTGAACATTTTTATTGAGGGCTTTTACATGTATAAGGAAAGCGAGTTGGGCTGGTAACTGAGGTGTATATCCTTTATGATTAAAGGCCACAAGATTGGAATCCGTTGGATTAATCCCACTTATTGCTGATAACAAAGCCTACTTTTGGGAGGGACAATTTTGCAATACCTCAAGTGTCGACATAGCGGATGGCGATTGAGCCAGATCCTCCACTATATTATAATTCTAAACAGCTCGAGCGCGAGGATTAAATTTCAATTTATGTACGATTCCCTTTGGCGGCTTTATAGTTAATTCATGGATAATGGGTGGAACAACTTCTGGCGAAGTCGTTGTTGAACCACTAGGTTGATCTGTAGCCTGGTTGTTTGACGACGATGGATTCCCATAATCTTTATTCCTTGTCGATATCAAAGCATCATTTTGCTTGTTTGAGATGGATAGCATAAGCACTTGGGACGTGGAAGCATGATCGATGGAAACCAGATTAGTTTCTGGGTTTGGAAACAGATCAGTCAACACTGCTGAGGTATTCGAAGCCTTCAAAAGTTTTGAAATCTCAGATCGATGTGGAAAATCTCTCGTATAATGCTCCTTGTTACATATCAAACATGGAAAACGAGGAGTTTTCTTTAGCCCAGTAGGGTTCTTAGATGATTTTCCAGGAGTTGAATTCTCCTGTTTCTTCTTATTATTTTTCCCTTTCTTCTTGCCCCCTAGTTGCTTTGGATTTTTTCCCTTGTCAGATGACACGACATTAATCTTTGAAGCAAGAGGTTTATAATTTGCATTCTAACTAGAAACAACAAGAGCTTTACCAGATGGACCCCTTGTGGTTTGCGTGCTTGAGGCACCGATCACGTCGTAACCAGCATGAGAGTCCCTATTCGATTTAGGAGGAGGTGGAACAGAAAATTTTGGTATAGGAGCGTTAGGAATTTTGTCGTAGAGTGTGCTATGTAGGTTTTAACCCCATACAGAAATTACTTGCATATGAATTCTAAAACATAGAAAATAAATAATGCGAGAGCAGAACACATAAAACACATATACACAGAGATTTTCCCCTGGATCCCAAAACCGGGATAACCAACTTGATTTTTCATTATGTTCCTTTCAATGTTACAATACATATTTATACAAGCCGAAGCATCCAATACCATGGACTGAAAATCATCGCGTCCAAAACCATGGACCGAAAACCATAGGTAGGTTCGCCCAACCTAATATAGGGTCCAAAAAAAATTTTCACGGGGCGCTGCCCCGGACCCCGTAGAGGGGGGCTACCTGCCGCCCTCAAACCCCCCGGACAGGGGGGACTACCGCCCCCCCTATGACCCCCCCGCTACACAATCGGCGCAACGAAGGGGGGGCTTCACCAAGAGAACTTCTCAGAGCTCACAGATTTTGTCAATGCATCTGCAGTATTCTTCAAAGTGTCCACCTTTACCAGCAACACCTTTTTGTCTTCTATCATATCCCTCACAAAGTGATATTGAACATCAATGTGCTTTGTCTTTGAATGGTAAGCAGGGTTCTTTGCCAAGAAAATTGCACTTTGGCTGTCACAGTCTATCCTTATAGCTCCCTATACCAACCCCATATTTGAACACAATCTCTGCAACCAAACTGCTTCCTTGCTTGCATGAGTGGCTGCCATGTATTCTGCCTCTGTAGTTGATAGTGCCACTATAGATTGTTTCTTACTCATCCAACTGACTGCACCTCCAAACAGGTAACACATACCCTCTTGTAGATCTTCTCTAATCCAGATCTCCAGCCCAGTTTTCATCAACAAAGCCACGAATATCCAACACTCTGTCCAATCCTGGTCTTCCTTGGTAGTAGAAACCATAATCACTAGTGCCACACAAATACCTGAAAACTCGCTTCACTGCTGTCCAGTGCTCCTTCCCTGGTTTTCACATAAATCTGCTCAATACTCCCACTGCATGTGCAATGTCTAGTCTAGTACAGACCATTGCATACATCAGGCTACCGACTGCACTTGCATATGGAACACGGGACATGTCCTCTTCCTCTTCTTGTGTCTTGGGACACTGTTCACTAGATAACCTCACACCTACAGGAATAGTAACCTTCACCGGTTTACTATCCTGCATATTAAACCTCTGCAGTATTGTCTCGACATACTTCCTCTGGTTTAACTAGAGCTTCCTCCTTGCTCGATCTCTTTTAATTTCCATGCCCAAAATATAGTTTGCAGCACCAAGATCTTTCATGTCGAATTTGGAGGACAATTGGGTCTTCAAATCCTAGATAATTTCTTTGTCATTTCCAACCAGCAACATATCATCCACATACAAGACCAGATAAATAACATGGTCACCAATTAATTTAAAATACACACAGTGATCTGATTTGATTCTCGTGAAGCCAAGTCCCCGTATAAATGTATCAAATTTCTGATACCACATCCTTGGTGACTGTTTTAACCCATACAGAGACTTCTTTAACTTGCATACCAGTTCTTTCTTACCCTTCACCGCAAAGCCTTCAGGTTGCTTCATGTATATTTCCTCTTCCAAATCCCTGTGAAGAAATGTTGTCTTCACATCCATCTGTTCTACCTCAAAATCAAAAGCAACAGCAACAGATAAAAGTAATCTAATAGAAGTTACCTTGGCAACAAGAGAAAAAATATCACCAAAATCAATTCCTGGCACTTGGGAATATCCTTTTGCTACCAACTGAGCTTTGTATTTCTCCACCTTCCCTTCTGCATTTGTCTTCTTTTTAAACACCCATTTGCTGCCAATGGGTTTCCTTCCAGTCGGCAACTCCACCAGATCCCAAGCCTCATTTTTGTGCAAAGATGCCATTTCATCAACCATGGCCTCTTTCCAGAGTTTTCCATCCTCTGAATCCACTGCTTCCTTCACAGTTCTAGGATCATCATCAGTAACAGACAAAGCAAAATTTGAACAGAAAGCAGATGGACTATACCTTTCTGGCTACCTTCTTTCTCGAATTGATCTTCTCACAGCCGGAGTTTGTGGCTCTTCATCTTCTGATTCCTCCTCTGCTGCAGAGTCTGATTCTTCCTCCTTTAGTTCAAACTCTATCTTCTCAGGTTCCTTTGCTTGGACTTCATTTTCAATAACATCTTTCACCTCTCTGAACACCACATTTCGACTGTACACAACCTTCCTTGTTACTGGGTTCCAAAGCTTATAACCCTTTAAACCATCCTTATACCCAATAAAGATGCACTTTTCAGATTTACTATCCAACTTGGTTCATTTCTCCTTTGGAACATGTACATATGCATCACATCCAAATACCCTCAGATGTGAAAGAGAGGGTTTCTTACCAGTCTATACTTCTTGTGGAGTCTTATCCTCCAACATTGATGAAGGTGACCTATTGACCAAGTAACATGCAGTATCCACCGCCTCTGCCCAGAATTCTTGTCCTAACCCGACACCACTGAGCATGATTCTTGCCCTTTCCATCAACGTCTTGTTCATTCTTTCTGCAACTCCATTTTGCTGAGGTGTATATGGAGTAGTCTTCTGCCGTGCTATACCACACTTCTTACAGAATTCTTCAAATTCCTTGCTGCAAAACTCTCCACCATTATCTATCCTCAGCACCTTTATCTTCTTCTCTGTCTGATTTTCCACCAGAACCTTAAATTCTTTAAACCTGTCAAAGACTTCATATTTCTTCTTAAGGAAATATATCAATGTATTCCTTGAGAAGTCATCTATAAATGATACATAATACACAGACTTACCCAATGATAGAACCTTCACAGGTCCAAACACATCACTGTGCACAAGCTCTAATATCTATTTTGCCCTCTTACCTCCAGAGGGGAAACTCACCCGATTCTGCTTCCCATATACACAATTTTCACAGAAATCAAAATCCAGAGAGCTATTACTCATACCTTCTACCATACCTTTACCATGAAGTATTCGAAGGCCCTTCTCTCCAATATGTCCAAGCCTTTGATGCCACAACATGGTCTTCTCTCCAGAGACCACTAGATTTTCAGCTCCACTTTCAGGAACCATAGAATTGTTGCACCCATCAACAACAGTGCTACCTTGCAGCTTGTACAGAGTTCCAGTCCGAACTCCCCGCATCAATACCAGTGCTCCCCGAACCATCTTGCAGGTATCCTTCTCGAACACTGTTTTTACACCTGCATCATCCAAATTGCTTACAGAAATCAGATTTCTGGCCAATGCAGGAATATGCAGAACACCCGGAAGTGTTTTAACCCTTCCACCTTGCAACTTCAACTTTACTTTTCCGCGACCAACGATTCTAGCCTTCCCGTCATCCCCCAAGAAGACATCACCACCATCGTATTTCTCATACTCGCAGAACCACTCTCTATGGGGAGTGAAGTGAAAGGATGCACCTGAGTCAATCAACCATGCCTGATGATCTACATGTGTACTTGAAGAAGCCAAGTACACATCCCCACCTTCATCTGAGGTGGTTTTTGCCTCTACAGAAGGAGCATCATCAGATCCCTTTCCTTTATTAGGAGCTTTAGATTTACAGTCCCTTTTGAAGTGCCCTTCCTTTCCTTATTTCCAGCACACCACCTTTACAGGTTTTCCTGGAGATTTAGATCTCCCTCTAGATTTAGATCTCCCACTCGATGACTTATTTTTATTTCTATTTTGGGACCGTCCTCGTATAGACAAGGCATCACCATTCTGGCTCTCCATATTTTTCCGTCTCATCTCCTCCGTCAGCAAGGATGAGACTATTTCATCAAACTGCAAGGCAGTTGCATTGCTACCTATTGCAATAACCAGACCATCCCACGAATCTGGTAGAGAACACAACAAACTGATGCACTTATCTTCATCTGAAATTTTAATATTTGTGCTAACTGACTTACCATAGTATTAAATGCGTTCAGATGCTCTGTCACCGAGTCTCCATCTTTCATCCTCAGGTTATACAGCTTTTTTCGCAGGAACAGTTTATTCACCAGAGACTTATATTGGTACAAAGTCCCTAACTTGTCCCACAAAGCCTTCGCCGTAGCTTTCCCTGATACATTCAACAATACTAAATCTGAGACACACAATCGTATTGTTCTCTTTGCCTTCCGATCCAACTTCTTCCATTCTTCATCGGTCACTCCCGTTGGTTTAGTACCCAGATCTACTGCGATCCACTGATCTTTATCCACCAACAGATCCTCCATCTTGAGTTTGCAAAACTCAAAACTTTGACCATTAAACTTCTCAATCTCTATCTTTCCACTGCTCGTCGTCTTCTTTCACCACCAGAATCGATCTCGCAGATCTCCCACTGAACAGGTTCTACCACAGGCCCGAGTAAAACCCCTCACCAACAAAGGTGTTCCCTTGAAGCCAAAACAGCTCTGATACCAAATGTAGGTTTTAATCCCATACAGAAATTACTTGCATACGAATTCTAAAACATAGAAAATAAATTATGTGAGAGCAGAACACATAAAACACATATACATAGAGATTTTCCCCTGGATCCCAAAACCGGGACTACCAGCTTGATTTTTCATTATGTTCCTTTCAATGTTACATAACATATTTATACATGCCGAAGCATCCAATACCATGGACCGAAAATCATTGCGTCCAAAACCATGGATCGAAAACCATAGGTAGGTTCGCCCAACCTAATATAGGGTCCAAAAAAAATTTTCCCGGGGCGTTGCCCCGGACCCCGTAGAGGGGGGCTACCTGTCCCCCTCAAACCCCTCGGACAAGGGGGGCTGCTGCCCCCCGTGTGACCCCCCCGCTGCGCAATCAACACAACAAAGGGGGGGCTTCGCCCCCCCTCTAACCCCCCGGTTCACTACATAGGTTAATCGTGGAAAGAATATAACACAACCCAACATGCTAGAATGAGTATAGATCAAGTCTAAATATTGGGCACGAGTAATGACTTGCTCTTCAATGACAACTCCTCCTTTCGCCATGTCCTCAATGATAGATGGCAATAAGCATTTAATAAACCACTCAGCTAAAAGCTGATCATAAACATACGTCTTTACCATTCGACAACGACGCCGCCACTCATGAATATGATCAAATATGTGAGTGGCCGTGGTCTGTTTAAAGTTGGTAAGGAGTCTGTTCTCGTTTCATACCTGATGGGTAACTGAAAGTGGGTTAGAAAAGTAGTGGCAAGGGTGCCGAAGTTATCAAATGAAGCTCTAGGCAATTCAATATACCATTTTGCTGTTGGACCAGTAAGCGTTCTCTGAAAAAGGCGAAGCCTAATCAAATCATCATTCAGGGTGTTAGATGAGCACCACAAATGAAAAGTCATTACGTGATTTGATGGATCTTCACCTGGATTCGCATTGAATTTAGGAGTATCGGAGGGAAGTTTATGAGGAATCGCTGGCCACCAAGGGGCGTATGCAATTGGATCATTCGTCAACCGGTTCAAATATGGTAATTCTAGAGTTGCTACAAAAGGCAACTGCTGATTCAGGTTAGGTGAAGCGTACCCAGGATAAGATGGAATTGCCTGAGCAATAGATCTTTTGATACCAGCATAATGTATCTGATGTTGGTAACTTTGATAATGTTGCTAGACATAACCAGTATAGTGTGGTTGTTGATAACCGTTTTGAAAATGCGGCTATCCATTACCTACAAAGCCTTGTTGCTCAGGTCCTCGGTAGGCTTGATATTGACCAAATCCAATTTGAGCTTGTAAACCAAGCCCAAACTGAGGTTGGGTTTGCTGGAATTACGGTTGTTGGTATTGTACCAACCATGGTTGTTGGACCATTTGCTGTTGCCCAATACTAGAAGATTGACCAAGATGCGGATTGACAATACCCATTTGTGCCTGAGTCGTTCCAGATAAGGAAGCACTAACCTGAGGTTGCGATTGAGCCGTAGAGACAAGTGGCTATTGTATCGCAACCTGAGAGACTTGAGGTTGAGACACAACAGGCAATGCTTGTACTTGTGACACAGTCATAATAGCAGGTGTAGTGGGAATATTCGACACAGGTTGGATCAGTTGCATTGAATATACAACCCTTGGTTGTTGTGGCAGTATTGGTACCCAACCGCTGGATGTAATTCTAGTTTGACCTGAATTTTGTTGGAAACTCTCACATGGTTGTTCCCTAGGAGGGAACAATGAAAAGGCATACTGCCCTCCATATGGTGGCAGTCCAGTGTTCAAAGGATATATTGGTCTTTGAAGACTGGTCTGCCTAAATTGATATTGGCATGCAGGATCAAATTGTTGAGTTTCAACATAAGAAATACCAGATGGGACTCCAGATGAATAAATAGGAGCAAACCATGTTGTCGAAGCAGCTCCTCAGTGGACTCTAGCTAGTGATTGATAACTAGCCAGAACAGATGGTATACCAACAAACATTGTAGGAATGGTAGCGGGAAGTTCTGCCGTAGCTGCATCAGATGACACATTCCTAGATGTTGATGGTTTCTCATACATGTTCAGTCTATCCAAAATATTTCCTAGCGATTCGACAGGAACTTGAGATGAAGAAGGATTAAAAGAACCAAACTCAGGAGTAGAAGGATACAAATGAATCCCAGATCCAAAATGTAACAGGGTACTAGATGGAGGATCCTCTACTATCTCCTCTATAGCAATCAGACCAAGTGGAAGAGGTAGACCATCAGGTCCGTAAAATATTTTTGGAGCCGATGAAGGTATAGCTTCTGCAGTGACAGATACTGGAGGGGTGACACCTTCTGAATTCTGAAACTCAACTTCCAGATGTTCAGGTAAGTGAACTTCAGTCTCAAAGGGAGGTTCTTGAACAACCACTGGATCGAATGTAGCCTCGATTTGAATTGAGATGGGTTTTGGATCAACTCTAGATGGATTTGTTTTAGGTATAGAAGTGTCTACCATTACAGTAGGATCAGTTCTAATGTCCTCTTGTAATTGCGGAACTTCTTCTCTAAAGGCAGATGTACCGGAAATGATCGTAGTAACTATAGTCTCTGACGATGTTGAAACAAAAGTTTCAAATAAACTAGATGAATTGGGCTCAGTTAAATAAGACCATTTTTCTTGGATTGGCTTCGCTTCCGGAGTCAAAGACGGTTGACTCACTAGTCTCCGCGAACAATGGGGTTTTGATTGACTTTCTTCCATGATTGTGGATTACTTGATCAACTCAAAATTAAGGGGAAAATTATGTTATTCTGAATTCAATTAATTTTAATGACGCTTTGACACAACTTTGACTTTTTAGTTTTTAAGAGTCGAGAAAAAGCTAAAGATGACTCTGGTCTCCTTCGATTTTTAATGAGCCTGAAGTGACAAGTGCTCAGATGGACCTTTTCTTTTAAAGAGTTGAAAAGGAATGAAAGTGACTACTCTGGAAAATCTAGACAGAGGGATTACCAAACCAATCGCAAAACTGCAATATACACCTTGGTGATAAATTAAAGAGAAATTACCAAGGACTTATGTACAGCAATCAATCTTCCCGAATGCTGTGTTCAGTGCATTGCGATCAATAAGACAGCAGACTCGGCTTCCTATGGATAAAGGATATAAGCCTATTGTGGTCTCCCAATATATACGCGACGGTATGAGGAGCATGAGTCCGTGCTAGCACTTGTCGTATCAAGGAGGAAGAATCACCCAACCTTCAATGAAAATGATAGTTACTAGTTTTAATGACGCCAGAACACGTCTCTAGCCTAGACCTCTAGATGTGTTGTGTTAAGTTCCAAAGCGTTGTTAGGTTCATTGAAATTTATTTTAAAGTTTATCTTGTTTAAATTTTTCCTTTCAATGGTTCACCACGTGATGTTGATTTTGAAATTCCTAAAATGCAATCTACAATGATAAACAATCTTTGTTTATTTTGAGAAATGAAAATCCTAGCTACTAGGGAAAGAAGATTACAATTCTTTCAAACAAAGAGCAAAGAGCACACATTAGTGCATTTTCCTAAATCATTTTTTGCACACAAACTACAAAATGCTAAATGCAAATGCATGCATTTTTTTTTCATTCCCCTTAATGTGAAAAATGCCAAAAAGGAAAACTAAATGTAGCAAAGATCTGAAATATTTTACTCAAAGCGACATTTTTGACAATTTATTTTTAAAAAGAGAAAGGAAGACTAATCGAAACTTTTCAATTTCGAATAAAAAATGCTTTTGACACTTCAAATAAAAACAAATCAAACCAAATACATAACAAAGAGTACAATTGAATATCCAGGGAAGGAAGAATCCACAACACTTCTCTTTTCGACACAAAACGACAATTACGACACTTTTTGTATCAAAGCGACAGATCGATTTAAATAAATTTTCGACAAAGGATTGTAAATGATGAAAAAATACAAAAAAAAAACATTCAATAATCCTAATCTAATGGAGGTTGATCTATGTGATGTAGGTAGGCTTCAGTAAGGAGGCACTTTTCATAAGCAGCAAAACAATTAAACAAAACTGAAAACAAGGTCAAAAACCCCCAATTTCTAGAATGGAAAAAGGTTCAGTAAGTGATCGCACCTGGGCTTCATAGAAACAGGGATGCATCGCACTTAATACACTTAGGAGGTGCGAGCATACTGGGTTATAGTGACAGACAGTGCGATGGGCCAGGGAGCGTAACCGAAGTGGGTTTTGGCTTAGATGTGCAATTGTTTTCAATGAGTTAGGCTGAGCTATGATGAACAATAAATACCAAAGTATAGAGGGAGGTCTTGAGAGGTTACTGAGCTACCAAAAGGGCATCTAGAATGCTTGTAAGTCCAATGTTTAATTCATAAACTGAACCAGAGATTGACTGAAGCAGCATTCATCTACTATGCAATTGTAGAGCAAGAGCAGTTCGAAGGTTACCTGGCTAACTTCAGGCTCTGTCTATATTTTATAAAACAAACAATAACAAGAAACAAACATATGTTCTTCCCCAACGGAGTCACCAATTTGTTTTGGGGAAAACTAGTGTCTTGTTGAACGACTAGCCCTCTAGGTTTGGCAGCTACCCTAGAAACAACAACTTAAAGAAATTCAACGATTTCTTCTATGTGCAACAGATAAGAGAAAGATAAAGGAACCAACCTGGAACTTCTGCTTAATCCCTTGTTTGATCTCTCTCCCCCTTGACCGAGCTTGCAACTCCTCTCCATACTTAACCCGCTTGGAGAGTACCTGCACAAGTACAGCAACAAAGAACCGTCAAAGCATCTTGATCTACTACAACATAAACATTACAGAATCAAATATATAATGAACAAATGATAGCATTCACAATTGCACAATCATATGGAAGAAAACTTGAATAACTTTATTAAATAGAAGGGAGAATTACAACCCAGCTGTCTGATCTAGCATCATCCTCCCAGCTTCAATCCCTCTTCACCTCATGAAATAGCAAGATCACACCAACAATACAATGCTCTTTCCTCAATTACAAACTATCAGCACTTCCTTGCAATTCACAATCTTCCAGCGTCTGGATCTCTTATATGACAGATCCATTTATAGATGTGTGCAAGGGTGTGAGTCATCTCTGGGGTTTGATTAGTGTCATTCCACTCGTTACAATTGGTTCCACTTGGAGATTTCTTGGATCTCTCACTCATCCCTGGGCAAATTCAAAGAGGAAAGTGGCATAGGAAAAGTTTCTAGAAGATTCCATGAGCAACCACCTAGCAAACTGCCTTGGATATTTGTCCATCCTCACCCATCACACCCTGTAGAAGGCCTAATTAGTATGCATCACACCTAGGCAGTGTACCACTCAGTATGCATCACACTCTGCCAGTGGAGCAGTTAATATGGTTCAGTTTAGGCCATTTGTGGATGCTTTCTCAGGTGGAACTTTTGGGGAATGATGTAATCATATGACTATGTTCTTTTAGGGTATGAAACAACTCTTTTAGGGGTCAAAGAGCCCTAGTTTATCGACATATAAGTTTGGGGTTGATGTGCCCAAATATGTCTATAACACACCCTTATAAGGAAAGTTTGTGATTTTGTGAATAATCATGTCTGTGATGGGGATAGGCCCTCCCAACCATAAACAACCATTGTGCACTAGTGTGAGAAGCTGGCGCACACATATTGTGTTAATGGGGGTGTGGTGATAATGGGGCACCCACAACAAATTGAGTAACCCTGAGTGCTTGACACTGCAGACCCATTCCTCAGTTTCCAACATTGTAACACCTGATTCTACATAATAGACTCTCCTCATTTATTTGTCCGTCGCCAAGTGTGGAAACGTAGCGTGGTTTGTGGGGTCCCAATTCTCCATTTTCAACAACGGGAACCTTGAGAGCCGCAGTCCTTCAAATGGGACCTGCTTAGGTAGCAGGGGCGTGGATATGGTTAACTTCTTAGAATCCAGGTGCTTCGTGACCTTTGCTTTTCCCTTCAATGGAGGGATATACTCAGGTAGCTTGGTTATGGGTTTCGCTCCTTCGACATCAATATCTTCTGTTCCCTGGGCTTCTTCAATCTCCAGGTCTACTACCTTTTCTCGTTGCTTATATTTCTTTTGTTTCTGCATGTTGGTATGCTTCTTGGGGGAGGCAGGTACCGACACTGGCTTCTTCTACTTGTCCTTCTTTGATTTGACTATTTGGGTTTCTCTGGTAGGGGTAGGCTTTGACCTTGGCGACCTCGACGCCATAGGCACATGAGTCGAAGCTTCCATACTTACAAATTTCGGTCCTTGCGCATAAGACACAACTGCTTCTGAACTAATTGCTTCGGCGAGGTTAGTGGAAGTCATTTTCTCAATGAATAATTCACATTCTTTTTCCGAATAGTCCTCAAACAAGGGTCGAGTCACAAATTCCTCCCAAAACGCTTGGCTCATATGTGATAGACAGCAAAATAAACTAACAATTCTAAGAGCGTAAAGTGTTCTCTGTTGTACCAGCACACATAATTTATAGGGGGTTTTGAATTCAAATTTGACCGTTCCCCCCAATTTCTGGCAATAAATGTTGTTTTGGTGGCAGATCTTCCAATATTTTTTCCTTAAATGTTGCCACCTCGCTCCACTTAACCGTTGTCTGGCCGTCAAGTCACTAACAATGACTTCAACGACCACTTTCCTGCTATGTTGTGTGATACCTTTCTCCATGGTGCAACCTCCTACGCGCAACATTATGGGTTGTATCTTCGTCATTCTCCACATAACCGGATCGCTGCGTTGTCCTCCAAACTGCGTAATGTAGTTTATAGTCCTGCGCTCCCTTGCAAATGCCTAGAGCAGTAAGACTATCCTGCTGCCATATAGTTATTATGCAGGATCCCCTATATACAACTTCAATTTTCTCCCATTTACTCGTCCCGGGAAAGGTTCCCCATTCAGCTTCATGAGTTAAACTACACCTCCATCTATAATTTCTTTGATAATATATGGCCCTAGCCAATGCATCTAGAATTTCCTCGTAAATTTAGTGAATTTATTATCATATAATAGGACAAGATCATTTACCATGAACGTGCGAAGCTTGATATGGCGATCATGCCATTCTTTTTCACGTTCCTTCTGTACTTGTTGATGAAATCCTGCTAAAAATTGATCCTCTTTGAGCTCCATCAGCTGCGCGAGCCGCTCCTCCAAGGCCTCGTGATCTACCATACTCGTCAGGGCTGCTATGCACAAACTAGGCACAATATACTCCATCGGCATTACAACTTCGACACCATATACCAATCTGAACGGTGTTTGCCCTGTCAACTTCTTACAAGTAGTCCTATAAGCCCACAGTGCTGTAGGTACACACACATCCAAATCATTCCACTACGCGTTGCAGATCTTCATCAGTAGGTTTTCCGAAATCTTATTGATGGTGTCAATAGTTCCATTGGCCTGCAGGTGATAAGATGTAATCTTCTAATGGTAGACCTGGAATTCTTCATTCAAGGCGCTAATTGTTTCGTTGAGAAAGTGCGTACCCCTGTCACTCATCAACACTTTCGGGTAGCCAAATCTAGTTAAGACATACTCAAATGAAAACTTAGTTTATGTAGCCCCTGTACAATCCTTAACCGGTTGAGCTTCCACCCATATGGTTAGATATTCCGTTGTGGTGATGATATAGCATGCACCTATTTTCTTTCCTGGGGGCTGAATTGGCCCAATGAAATCAATCACCCATTTCTCAAATGGTTGCAAAGATACTTGAGGATGTAATGGAAATTCATCCCTTCGCGACGGTTTGCCAGATCTTTGACATGCATTACATGCCTTATAATACGCCTTGGAATCCTTATGCAACGTTGGCCACCATAGTCCTGCATGCAAAATCTTATGTGCAGTTTCCTTTCCTGCATAGTGATCTCCTGCAGCTCCCCCATGATGTTCAACAATAATGCTATCCCGCTCAAAATACTACACATATCTTTGTAATATTTCATCTACACCCATCTTATACAGATGCCTTGCAATGACTGAAAAATTGGCGCACTACTGATTCCTTTTTCTGCTGACTTGTCTATCCTTCTAGTGCCATCCCTGTAGTCAAGAAGTGAACAATGTATGAAAAATGATTATCCGCTACGCACACTGCAAAGAGTTGCGCATTTGACAATCCTTCCTCTAGATTATTGGGCTCCTCACCTGTTTTGATCCACAACATATGGTCAGATCCTGCATTTAACCTTCCTGAATTCATAATAACTTCCAAGTCATACTCCTAAAATAATAACAACCATCTACAGATCTTCCCCCCTAACACAGGTTTATTGACCAGGTATATCGAGGCAGAATAATCTGTGTACATTTTGAAATTCCCTCCTAACAGATAATGTCTAAATTTTTGTAGCACATAGACCATGGGCAATCCTTCGTGCTCAGTCGTTGAATAATTATTCTCGGCCTTCGATAATTCTACTGGCGAAGGCTATAGGATTGTCCATTTCTCCTTCACCAGCCTGTGTTAGCATTGAACCCAACGCAATGCAAGAGGCATCCACATGTACATGAAACTCCTTCTTCCAATCAGGGAATACCAATATTAGTGCAATGACCACCTTTTCTTTCAATACATCTAAGTTGCACTGACATTCTTCATCCCAACAAAATGTTGCGTCCTTCTTCAACAGTTTCTCCATGGGCGCGATAATTTGGACATAAGCTTTGATAAATTTTTTGTAGTATCCCGTATGTTCCTATGTCACACATAGCTACTTAATGTTCCTCAGGGCCTCCAAGTTCACAATTACCGCAATATTTGCAAGGTCCACCATCAACCCCTGCTTGCACACCACGTGACCCAGCAAGATACCAAAGTGAACACAGAATATGCATTTCTTCAAATTCAACGCGATTTGGTATCTACGACACATATCGAACATCAGGCATAGACTTGCTACATGGCACTTCACTAATCCAAACACCGTCCAGTCATTAAAGTATACTTCTAGGAACTTATGAATGAATTCCTTTAATGCTGTTATGACTACGCGGGAAAATATTGCAGGCGCATTCTTAAGTCCAAAAGACATCACAACGTACTGAAAACAACCCCACTCCATCACGAAGGTCATTTTTCTCCTATCCTTGGGCATGATCTTAATCTAATGATACCTTGAGAACCCGTCAGTAAAGGAATAGGCCTCCTGCCCTCCCACATTGTCTAACACTTCATCAGTAAATGGCGTTGGGAATGGGTCGTGGACACACGCATCATTAAGCTTTTGTGAATCTACGCAAATCCTTATCTCACCATTTTGTTTCTTCTCCTGAACCACCATCGGGCTCACCTAATTAGATTCTTCAACCAATTCTATGATGCCTACCTCCAACATCTTATCTATCTCTAGGCGAACCTTTTCCTTGTATTTAGGATTAAGGTGATACAACCTCTATTTAATAGGATTCACGTCCAGCTTCAGAGTGATCTTCATAACACCCAAATCACCAACTATGCCCTTCAAATCCAAAAACTTAGTAGGGAATAGATCCTAGTATTCATGGAGTAACTCAACAACTTTATCCATGGTAGCGTCATCCCAATAATCTCCAATTTTTGCGAACTTCAGTTCTGCTTCAGTACCAATGTTTACTTGCTTTGTCTTCAATGATGCGGTGATGTCTGGGTTGTCTATTTGTGGGCCTTCGACTTCGCGATGCCCTTTTGCCTCTGGAATATTAATGTTTCTTGGATCTTCATCCTCCTCTTTAGCGGTCACATTATAACATTCCAGTGCATGGCGCAGTTGGGTGCTCTAGTCTAGTTGGATCCATTCCATAGGTTCTTGCGGCGTTCTGAAGATGACCGCCTTGATCTCTTGTAGAGATTAATTGATGCTTTTTAATCCATCTTCAAATTTGAAGGTTAATAAGAACCATTCCCTCAATATATCCCATTCCGTGGTGCCATGGTGGAGCTCTGTTTTCAAATACCAATTCATGGGAATTGTATCCAAAGTATGGAAAAATATCTGTACCCACTCTGGCTGTGGTTCTGTCCCCCATCACGGATCATCCTTCCCTTTATATTTCTCAATTAATCTAGTGTTAAGACGCCCAAACCATAACCTCATCATTCTTCCGTAGTGACGCCATTCAGCAAAACTATCCTTATGCGACCCCACCATCGTGTGGACGTAGTGCCCAGTGCCAATTCTAAAGCTTGGAAGCGGTGATCCTTAGGGACTTCACACTCAAATTCATATAAAAAATTATCTACGTTATTTAAACCATCATAATAGGGTAGTTTCCTTACCTCTGACGAGACACAGTGCAACGACTTCGTCATCATATTGCATCGCAGTGTGGATACTTCATGCAAACGATTTTGCCAATGCTCCAACTCTTCATCTGAATCAGAGGTGCAGGAACTCTCCCGGTCCCATGAAATCTGTCCATTTTCCATCGAATTGATCCAGTCTTGGTCTCGTGCTATTATTTTTTAGATTTGATCCAGTTCATCATCACTTTATTCATAATCGCGGACTGGTTCAGTATAGCGCGCCCCTTCTGCAGGGTCCAACGGTACTACAACCCAAAGCGATTTCCTTTCAAACAACATTGTCCTCTTTTTCAAATTGATCACCCCATTCATATCAATGGCCCATTCAATTCCCAGGAGCACAGGGTATGGATTACTGTCATTAACGATATCTATAACCTCAAAGTCGGCCATCGCGATCACACCTTCTATATCAACTGTTACTCCATATAATCGTCCCATGAGGATGATTTTCTACTGGTTCGCCATTTTGTACTGAATCGGAGACCATTGCAGTGCAGGTCTCCCCATTCTTTCCCATGTTTGTTTCAGTAATACGTTCGCATCAGACCCCAAATCCAAAATGACCTGGTCCATCTCATAATCACCTATTTGCGCAGTGAACCTCATCTCATGCCCTGTTCTTGCCTTATGTTTTCCAATCTTTCTGACCACCCAGTGTCCATCATGGACATTTTCTTTGCTGGCACATTTGTTTATTAATTCCTACAGGCCTTCCACAACTTTGCTATCACACAACAGTTTTATGTAGGTCTCCAAAAATGTAGTGAGTATAGAGGGATCAACCTTT
This sequence comes from Pinus tabuliformis, assembly GCA_031772625.1. Lineage (NCBI taxonomy): Eukaryota > Viridiplantae > Streptophyta > Pinopsida > Pinales > Pinaceae > Pinus > Pinus tabuliformis. Next base: position 1,898,082,861 of record CM062817.1, read on the forward strand.
GTAGGCACACTAGTTTCTTGCACCTTGTCCTGGCTTCCTGAGGTGGAGGCCTTAGCGAAGCTCTTCTTGGCTTCCATAAATGTTTCCTTAGCGCGATTCAAATCAAAACCCACTTCCTTCTCTGGGGCCTTGCAGACCCATCTGTCCTCTTCAGGTTGTTTACCTTTATCATTGCCAGTCTTTATTCCACTTCTCAGCACTATATTCATGATTTGATCTTCCTCGCAGGGCTCAACTCTCATCATCTATAAGTTCTGCGTAAGCTGCTGAGGCTACACTTTATTCTCTTGCATTTTAGATATTAGCACTGAGCATTCTTCTATAGTATGGTCAAACTAGATGTAGTATTGAGATGACAGGCGTGTCTGATTCTGACATTCTCGCGCATAGTGCCCTGGCTATCTGCACTTTTAGAAGATGACTTGACCATGGCCTCTACCAGGCCCTCCTCCTCCGCAGCCCCGTCCTCGTCCCTGATAACCTTCGGACGGTCCTCGACACCTTGTTTTGGAGGCCGATTTTCTGCTTGCATTTGGTATGTAGATGTTCTTTCCATCATTAGCTCATAGCTGTGACAGCGATGCTCATCATGGCCCACAAATTTGAAGAATTTACAAAACAACTGTTGGGGTGTCTGGATGAAATTTTGAAGGAAATGACAATTATCCGTCGCATGTTTTCCAACAACCAGATAAATAGCGCACCATAGCACAACCCCCATGCTTGACCCTGCTGGGGCTTCTGGCTTCAGGGGAATTGGTCTCCCTCCTGTAACATAATTCAAGTACATGGGACAATGGTCTTTATCGTTCCCCTGGCTCTTGCACTTTAGACACCATACTTCCATGCACACTTCTGGTTTAGTCTCCTTATCTTTATTCAAACTATGCAATTTTAAGTGTAAGCTCTGTAACTGGGAGTGGATCTGTTGTACCCCCAATTTCACGTCCTGAATAGGTGATGCATGTAACCTCATCTCGATTTCAAAGGCTTCTGCCTGTGTTCCTATCTTTTGTTGTGACAGAGCAATTATGAGGTGGGGTAGAAGCGAAGCTATAAACCACTCGCAATGCTGACTATCTGTGAGCTGCATGTTAGCTTCGGAATTTGACACTTCAACCTTTGATCTAATTCCCAAGGCATCTCATCAACCCTCATCATGATTTCGTTGAATCCAATTATTGACTGTGAGTCATACTTAGGCTTACTGAACTCCTTGTTTAAAGCCACCCTAGTCTCTGCTAGCGATACAAGAGGATTATCAAAAAAATACTTAATATACCAAGTTAGCACGTGATCCTGTAGAGCGGTAACCAACTGTGCCTTGTTTATATTTTCATCTATAATCTGCTGGGCAATCCAAACAACATTCACAACAAACCAAAACTGCTTTGTATCTTCACTCCCTATGCCCTTGAAAATCGATAGCTTCATTATGTTCGCTATGTTGAACGGTGGTGGTGGAGGTGGAGGTGTGGGCAAAGTTGTATGCAGTGGGGGTGGAGGTGGAGGCGGAGTGGATGGATTATGTGTTCACGGAAAACCCTATTTTATCAGCTGGACATCACTTTGTGGTGAAGCCCACATCGCTCCTTTGTCATCGCTCGAGGGAGGTTTGATTAACGAACTATATTCTGGACCTAATATCTCTCGATCTCTAAAGAGTCTTCCATTTCACGTATCTCTAAACATCAAGGCAATGGCATCACCCTTTTTTCACACAACAACATTTTAATCCAAGTATTCAATGATCTTAAATACTTACCTTGTGGTCCTTTGAAAAATCGCCGCTCTGCTTCGCTATAGCTGACCAAGATATCAACTGCAAATTTCGTAACAAATCCTCGCAGAATATGAACAAGCCAATGATTGACAGCCCCCATGATCTTGTTTTCAGAAGATTCTAATCGTCGCACTAATTTTGGAGTCCACACTATAGGACTATCGAGCTTCCACCTTCCTTGAATTTCTATTAATTTAGCCAATCACTCATACAATTCAATGGGAAAAGTGCAGAAGAAGATCTTGTGTATCTCCGTATACAGATACCTGTTCAACCACTCTTCTTTTGACAGGCATGGATTCATGTTTTCTTGCATTATGAACTTGTGAATCTCTCGATCAAACCACTTTTCAATTTCATTCTTGGTCGGATTCCAATGATGCGACATCACACATCTCTTTTAAGCAGATCTCGGTCCTGGAAACAGAACCATTTGTTGGCTTAGAGGGTCTTGACCCAAGTTCAGAGTTACCTGCTCCAACCAAAAGAACCCTACACTATTGGCCCTTTCGGCAACAACCTACGTAGCGAAGGCTGCAGTCTCACCCAAAGCAGTATGGGGGGATGCAATATTTCTACATACAGATACTATTGTGACGTCTTCCAACGCCTCATATCTGCCTTCACGTAGATCAATAGACTCTTAGGGAGCACTACTGCATCTTTGTCAAAATGGCCTTCAAACCTTCGTGAAGGTCTACGATCGGTCTTTGTGGCCTTTAACAATCAATCTATCTACTTACGTGCATTGGAGAGTAGTCCTAAATTAGGGTTCGCGCAAATTTACTTAAGTTATTATTAAACATTAGAGAATTCATCAGAGTTTTCACGAAAATACTTAACATGCATTGTGTACATCATTAACACTTATTCAAGAGAATCGCACAACATTCAATCTATATTTCATAAAACACATAATTCATAAACAACATACAACATTAACATAAATAATAGAATTGCGTAAGAATTCTTCAGAAACTGTCTTTATTGATCTTCAATTCAAGGTTACAGACTCAAAACTACCCTACGCACATAGCTACAGGGGTTCGTGCACTCAGCTGCAGACTCTACCTAGGCCTCTGCACACTCAGCTGTAAATCATTTTTCTTCTATCTAATCCACTTCTTCTCGCTATCACTGCTTGTCCATCATTAGTTATCCTCCAAAAACATGCCTTGGACTCTCTAAGGCACATCTATTTATAGCCTTTTCATATAATGCCATGGTCCACGAATCATGGGTGAATCTCAAAACCGGCTCAAACTTTACATTAAAAAGGGGCTAAACCCCTTTGACTCCTATCCATCCACGCGCTCCACATCCAAAAATCATGGAGATTTTACATTAATTACAAAATTGTAGCAAAACTTGGGTTATCTTAACCCTAAAAATGACCTAGAGGACCCCATCCCAACACTCGAGACAAGGGAAGTGAAAAAATTACCACGATACAACAACCTAACCTAGTGAGTAAATGGAGAATTTGTTCCACTCATGTAAAGAGCCTCGAAGTATTCAAGCATACCATGGGTATGTTTTTCCAATGTGAAAGTGCAAAGAGCAACTCAATCTTTATTTTTAAAGTTTTTGTTCCCTCGGAAAATTCGAGATAGAAATTGGACTAAACATGAGCTCCTAGATAGAACTGTGGATATGATTGGAGGTCATGGATAAAGTTGGTAAATTGTGGTATGTGGATATATAGATTCACAATTTGGTGTTTGTAGGTTTTTAAGGTTTGTACATTGATATTTAAGGACCAGTTGTGTTCATTTGTTAGGATCTGTGGGAGCTAAAATGAGTAAACAATCGCCTTGTAGGCACAAGATTAGTAGTAGATGTGCTCTCAACTTCCGCCTTTTACTAATTGGAATAATAGCACTTGTTGCTGAAAGTGACCTCTCTCATTTCAAGCCATTAGGGTTTGCATTGTACAAGGACGAAGCATGTAGGAGTCCATTGTTGTCTGACCAAGCAATTATTTTCTCAAGGAGGATCGCTGATTTGTAGGCCAAGTTATGTCGACCGATGCAAGAAATGCAAGATGGATTAGGAAACAAATAGCCCATTTCAGATTGCACAATGAGGCTAAAGGCAAAGAGAAGGAATCAAAGTAACTTTTTGGTGGAGATCGTGGCTTCGTTAGATGATAGGCTGGAAATATTATACTCAGTTCACAATTTGAAATAGGTTAGAGAGTTTGTAAGAAATGCGGGTAAAGAGAAATAGAATTGCAGATTTGAAATATATACATAGAGAAAAATTTGTAATGATAGGAAGAAATTCAAATTCCCATATCCCTCCACCAATATAGAATAGATTAGATTTATTTTTACCCAGTCTCTGAGAATAGGGCCTTGTAAAACAGAATAGTTGCATGCAATTTTCCTACAACTTAACTTCCACTGCCATTCAACTCCCAGAGTTGTCTTAGCGGTGGTATATATCATGCATATTTATTTAGGAATAAACCATAATCATAAAAATGTCAGAGAATGCTTATGACAGTAACTTGCACACACATATTTTATAATTTCAAAATCTAGCATGTACTATAAGTTCTTTGTGCTCCTCTTTTCTTTTTCTTTTATGCCTTCTGTTGTCGCTACGACAAACACCCTTCAAATTTTTTCTTACACTTGAATTTTGGATCCTACTTATGATCTAATGATCTATCACCTTAAGTTGTTCCCTGTAGTTTCATGGTCGGTTGATGTTTTTCTAAGTGATCAAGTTTTCTTCTGAGAATCTAAGTGTTGAAGCCACTTGCTTACACATGATTATCTTTTTCATGCATTCTCAAGTGCACCCTTTTCTAGCAAGTTCAACAGTCAATGATTACCCTTGAAGACAGACATTGCACAATACTTGAGAGTAGTGCATGTGTAGTCTCTGGAACTTGTGCAATCCCTAGATACAGTGACTACACAGTGCCTAGTGATAGTAACTGTGCAATTCCCAATGATAATCACTGCGCAACAGTTGCTGATAGTGACTGTGTAGTTCATAAAGACAATGAATGTGCAATTCTAGTTGACAGTCAGTGCGCAATATTAGTTGACAATGAGCATGCAATCCTATGAGTCAGCCATTATCTCGCTCTTAGTTGTAATTTTAATAGCATTCCAATGAGTTTCATCAACTGTTGGTTTTGCACACTTTTTCTTTCATAAGTACCACTTTCACTTTCGAGATTGTCATTTTTTCTTGCTTTTTCTTTCACAACTTGTGTCACTTTTGCATCCTCTTTGCTTTAGCATGTGTCACTTTCAATTTCTTAGGATTTTTCAATTGTCATTTTCACTTTTTATTACTGTTGTAAGTGTCATTTTTCACTGATTACACTCCTTCATGTGTCACTTAGTAAATTATATATTACAGAGAAATGGAAAACATAAAATATTGCAGAAATATAAACACAGAAAACGTATAAAACAAGAGAGACACAGATATACGTGGTTCACCCAGTTTGGGCTATGTCCACGGAGAAATAGCCAGTCCTTCTTTTATTATAATATCCAACAAACTTAAGAGATACAACCTACAACAGATCCATTGTAACTCCCTCTTCTCTCTCCCTCTTCACTCTCAATCTCCTCCCTCTTCCTCACTCCAAATACAGATCTACATAGACACAATACAATTCCCTCATATATAGTGAGGGGTTGCCTTCTAGGGAAAAAACCCTAAATTAAACATAACTTCTATCGTCAGATCATTCGCCTAATGAACGGCCCAGATTGACTAGAAATTACTAGACTTTTACAAGGCAATTTTACATCTATTTTTAGCTTCGAGGGCACTGCCCCCGAACCCCCGCCAGGGGACTGCTGGCCCCTGGACCTCCCAACCGTGGGGGACAAGCCCCCCTGAACCCCCCCGCGTGGAGGGGTGTACAGTCTTCCTGGGGTATACATTTGGTTGAAGCCTTTGAATACAGAAGATAATCAGGCTCCACACCCAACAATATCCCACTTGGAGATTGATTATAGCAACTCCACCGCTGCTTCATTTGCTAGACAATGACTCCACTTTGGACCTGGCTGTTTCTCATCTTCTTCATCATATTTTAAGACCAATTGAAATTGAGCAGATTCTCAGTTTCTCCCTGGTTACAACTTTTGTTAACATATCTGCAAGATTCTAGCTAGTGTGTATCTTTTCTAGCTTCAACTGTCCATCTTCCAACGCTGACCGTATGAAATGGTACTTGAGATGTATATGCTTAGTCTTGGAATGAAATGTAGAGTTCTTTGCAAGATGTATGGCACTTTGGTTGTCACTGTATAACCTGCCCAACTCCTGCTTCTTACCCAATTCATCCAGAAACCTTTGTAACCAAATCATTTCTTTACTAGCCTCTGTAGCAGCAACATACTCTGCTTCTGTTGTTGAGAGTGCAACAACACTTTGTAGTTTTGAGACCCAACTGACAGTTGTTCCACCTACAGTAAACACATATCCTATAGTGCTCCTCCTGTTATCTTTGTCACCTACCATATCTGCATCAACATATCCCTGTAGAGCAATGTTTGAACCACCAAAGCATAATGCTTGATTTGTGGTACCTCTCAAATACCTGAGAATCCACTTCACCGCCATCCAATGTTCTTTTCCTGGATTGTTCATGTACCTGCTTACAACTCCCACTGCATGTGCAATATCAGGCCTTGTGCAGACCATTGCATACATTAAGCTTCCAACTGCTGATGTATATGGAACTTTAGACATATGAGTTTCTTCCTGAGTCTTGGGACGCGCCTCCTTACTTAATTTGAAATGGCTGGCCAAAGGTATACTAACTGGTTTTGCATTCTGCATATTAAACCTTTTCAACACCTTTTCTATGTACTCACTTTGAGACAATGTTAATTTGTGATTCTTTCTGTCTCTAGCTATTCTCATACCAAGGATTTTGTTTTGTGGCACCCAAATCCTTCATTGCAAATGAGTTTGCCAATTTCCTTTTGAGCACATTTATTTCCTGCATGTTAGAACCCGCAACAAGCTTGTCATCTACATACAATAACCATATAATATAGCTAACATCATTTTACCTTTTGAGATAAACACAATGGTCAGAGTGACATCTAGTATAACCTTGTTCAGACATACCCCTGTAAAATTTTAGATACCACTGCCTTGGAGCCCGTTTTAAGCCATACAAGCTCTTCTTCAACCTGCACACTAGTTTCTCCTTCCCTTTTACCTCATATCCTTGTGGCTGCTGCATATATATCTTTTCCTCCAAATCCCCATGGAGAAAGGCTGTCTTTACATCTAACTGCTCAAGATGTAAATCTTCAGTAGCTACTAGACTTAGAATAGTTCTGATTGAAGTCATTTTCACAATAGGAGAAAATATTTCATCAAAGTCTATACCCTTTTTCTATGCAAACCCTTTCACCACAAGTTTAGCTTTATACCTTTTTCTACCTCCATCTTCTTCCTTCAACTTGTAAACCCATTTATTCTACAATGTTGTTTTACATGTAGGCAACCTGACTAAGTCCCAAGTCTGGTTATGTGCTAAAGAGTCCATCTCTTCTTTCATGGCTTGCTCCCACTTCTTCCTGGTTTCTACCTGCATTGCTTCTTCATAATATTCTGGTTCACTAGAATCAATCAAAAATACATAATACAATGAAGGAGAGTATCCTTTAGGGGGTCTACTTATCCTAGTAGATCTTCTAACAACACTTTCAGGTGTTTGAGTTGCTTGTTGCTGTTGTGGTTGTTGTTCTAGCTGTTGATCATTATGATTTTCAGGCACCATCACTTTTCCTGTGATATGATCAAGCACTGTGTATTCTTTGTTTTCTTTTTCCTATTTCTTTTCCTGCAACTGATTCTTATACAAGATCTTTTCATTGAATATTACATCTCTGCTCCTAATGATTTTGTGATTTTCATAGTCATATAAGCGATAACCGAAATCATTGACACCATATCCAATAAAGGTACATTTCTTTGATTTTGCCTCAAGGTTTGTTCTATTTTCTTTATTAATGTGGACAAAGGCTTCACAACCAAAAGTCTTTAAAAATGAGTAGTTTACCTTTTTACTTGTCCATGCCTCCTCTAGAATACCACCATCCAAGGAACTTGAAGGCCCTGTATTTATTATATAAACAACAGTATCTACAACATCTGCCCAAAATTGTAAAGGCAATCCTGCATGCAATCTCATGCACCTTGCATGCTCCATGATTTTCTTATTCATCCTTTCTGACACACCATTTTCTTGTGGTGTTCCTGGAACTGTCTTCACTCTGTGAATTCCATTCTCAGAATAGTACCTATCAAAATCTTTGCTGCAATATTCACCTCCATTGTCTGATCTGAGACACTTCAACCTTTTTCCTGTCTCATTTTAAACCAAAGCTTTCCATTTCTTGAAAGTATCAAATACATCATATTTATTTCGAATACAATAAATCTAGGTTTTTCTGGTTGCATCATCAATAAAAGTAACATAATAATGAAAGCCACCAAGAGATGATACCTGAGAAGGTCCCCATACATCTGTATGCACAAGCTCTAATTTTTTGGACTTCTTTTCTTTCCCAACTCTAAGGAATCTGACTCTCTTCTGTTTTCCATAAACACAATTCTCACAGAATTTTAAATCAACATGCTTCAAACCTAGCAACACATTTCTTGAGTGAAGAATCTGCATTCCCTTCTCACTCATGTGCCCGAGACTATGATGCCACAATGTTGTATCTTCTCCTGTAGAGGTTAAAACATTAACAGAATTAGAAATACCATTGCATAAATAAAATGTAACAACCTTTTCTCCTTTCGCTATTACCATGGATCCTTTAATGACCTTCCAGGTTTTATCTGTGAAAGTACTTACACAACCTTCACCTCCCAACTGCCTTGTTGAAATCAGATTTTTCTTCAGATCTGGAACATGCCTTACCTCCTTCAATAGCCATTGATTTCCATTCTATTTTTTTATGAAAAATGTACCCATTCCAACGATTTTACAGGGTTTATCATCACCCAATCGAACCTGTCCAAAATCTCCTTGAACATAATCATGAAAATGTTTCTTATCAGGTGTGGCATGGAATGAGGCCCCTGAATCTACCACCCAGGCATCAATAATATTTTCTAATGAAAGAATCAAAGCATCTTGCAACACATCACCTGTTACATTCGCTTCATGATTAGTTTCTTGCTGCGCGTCTCCTTCTTTTCCCTTCCGAGACTTGCAGTATTTCTTCAGGTGTCCTTTCTTCCCACATTTCCAGCACACTATCCCCGATCTGGACTTGGATCTACCTTTTCTTGACTTACTACAATATCCTAGGCTCTTTCCTCTTTCCATTTTTCTTCCCCTAGTATCTGCAGTAAAAGCATTACCTGATGTCTCACCAGAGCTTTTCCATCGCATTTCCTCGCTAAGGATTGCACCGACAACATCATCAAACTTTAAAGTACTAGATCCAGAGACAGAGTTACTAATGGCCATAACTAAGCCATTCCAACTTTCTGGCAATGAGCACAAAAATAACAGAGCCCTAACTTCATCATCAAAATTTACCCCTACAGAATTTAATTGACTTGTAACTGTATTAAAATCATTTAAATGGTCTGCAACAGATCCACCTTCTGACATCTTCATATTAAATAAACGCTTCATAAGAAATACCTTATTTGAGGCCGAGGGTTTTTCATATAGTTTGGCCAGTGCCGACATTAAACCCTCTGTTGTTGTTTCCTTTGAAATATTAAATGCTACCAACGCTGCTAGGCATAGCCGTATTGTTCCAAGTGCCTTTCTATCGAGAATATCCCATTCTGTGTCTGTCATACTCGTCGACTTCTTTGTCTTTCCACTCAATGGTAGGTACAGATCTCTCTGATACAGATAATCTTCCATCTGCATCTTCCACAGCTGGTAGTTTTGGCCCTTGAATTTTTCAACCATAAACCTACCATCTTCCGCCGTTGCTCCCACTCGAACCAGGAACCCTTATCTCCTACGAGTTTATCAGCCAAATAGACCTTCGGCTATGATACTAGTTGTTAGTAAATTACATGTTACAGAGCAATGGAACACATAAAATATTGCAGAAATATAAACACAGAAAACGCATAAAACAAGAGAGACACAGATATACGTGGTTCACCCAGTTTGGGCTACGTCCACGGAGAAACAGCCAATCCTTCTTTTATTATATTATCCAACAAACTGAAGAGATACAACCTACAACAGATCCGCTGTAACTCCCTCTTCACTCTCAATCTCCTCTCTCTTCCTCACTCCGAATATAGATCTACAAAGACGCAATACAATTCCCTGATATATAGTGAGGGGTTGCCTTCTAGGGCAAAAAACCCTAAATTAAACATAACTTCTACTGTCAGATCATCCTTCTAATGAACGACCCAGATTGACTAGAAATTACTAGACTTTTACAAGGCAATTTTACATCTATTTTTAGGTTCGGGGGCATTGCCCCCAAACCCCCACAGGGGGACCGCTGGCCCCCTGACCCCCGAGCCGAGGGGGACAAGACCCCCCACACCCCCCTGCGTGGAGGGGTTTACAGTCTTCCTGGGGTATACATTGGGTTGAAACCTTTGAATACAGAAGATAATCAAGCTCCACACCCAACAACTTTAGCACATCACTAGAGGAAAATCTAGCACACTCTTCTACTTTAGCTGATCTTATATATCATAAGGATATGTGCTAGACACATTCCCATAACTTAGTGCAATTTATGATTGTAGTTGAAAATCATGTCATAACTTGTATTCTAAGTGTCGCAAAGCTACCATCACACATGTAAATAAGTGTCTGTTTATTGTCGTTTCAAGGTATGCATGTGGATTTTGAGTACTGTGAATTCTCTTGGATTGTGTTCATGTTATTTGAGTGTGAGATCACTATTTCAGGACTTGATTGCATGTTTTTTCCTCTCATCTCATTGGTCCCACACTTAGTCATTTTGCCTAGCTTTCACTATTTGTGCAACATGCCAACTTCCTCCCTCTTGGAACTACACATTGCACAGTATTAATTCACAAACAACCACCCTTGCCTCCTAGAACTGCACATTGCATTGTCACCACCTACAAGTATTACGCTTTGCGTAATCATAGTGATCAATCTCTGCCTCTTATCCCTAGAAAGTGTGCAATTCTCTCTCCTAGTTAGTCTTCCACTGCGCATTCTTAGTGATCAGTTAGGCCTCACTGCTTCCCTGTCTTGCACAACTATGAAATCACTTAGCTTAGCCACCCCTCAACTATGCATTTCATAATCACAGTGATAAATCCTACCTCACTGCATCACTGTCTCCCTCAACAGCGCAATTCTATCTTCTAGTCCCTCAGCCACTATGAATTACATAGTCATAGTGACTATACCTTCATCACTGCCTCCTATAACTGCACACTATGCAATCCCTGAGCCTTGTCCTCAGTCATGCACTCTGTTCAGGTTTCAAATAGTGAATTGGATGAATAAGTTAGACTAGGAGATTTCTGGACTATCGTCATCTTGTCATGAGTGAGTTTCATTGTGTAGGTATTATATCTTGACATGACAAGATGATTCTCAAGGAGGATGCCAAGGAGATCATGCAAGAACACACTTGTGAAGTTGAAGAGACAAAGAGACTATCAAGCAAGAAGATGAAGGGACACTAGATCATGATGGAAGATTGAAGATCAAAATCACAAGGAAGACTCCATATCATCCAAGCTCTAGGAGGATGAAGATGAAACAAATGCAAGACTTATCATGAAGATACAAGGGAGGTCACTAAGGAGAGGCTACAAGAGAGAACTTGTGAAGAAGAAGCAAAAGGAGGAGCCATCATGGAGGACATGAAATAATCTTGGACCAAGATAAAGACATGGAAACTCATGCTAACTCAAAAGGTTTTGACACTCATCTAGACCCTTTAGAGGGTGAAGATAAAGAACAAGCAAATATCCATCATGAAGAAGATACAAAGACGATAGCTAGGAGAAAGGCTTGGTCTAAACACATCACAATGAAGTTCCATGTCATCAATGCCAAGTCATGGCTTGTCCAAGTGTCATCACAAAGTCATATGTGTCAATGTATCTCGCCACATCATTTTTGGAATGTAATTATTGTATTTCTAAAATGAGAAAATGTAAAATGTGTGGAAGACCAAGGGTCCCACATGGAATGTGAAAAGTTAGTTGAAACGTCACATAGGAATTTGAAAATTCATAGTAGGAGCTCAAGAGTCATGAGGGAGGTCAAGAGTCACATGGGAGGTGAAGAGTCACCTCATTTGTTATAAATACACCCTCATAGCTCAAGAGAGGGGACTTTTGGGACTTTGGACTTTTCACCTTGGCTTCTCTAGTTTGGCATAGGAGAGAAGATCTTTCTTTGGAGGAGCAAGTGGTGACTTAATGTTCCACTATTAGGGATAGTGTGGAAACATTATAATTTTATATCTTGGGACTTTAACTTAGTATATGAAGCTCTTTGAGTTGACGCAGTTTCATGCATATGCCGTGAATGATTGTAAGACTATTCTTTCATTGTTTGCGGTGTATGTTTATGTTACACATATTAATGAAATGAACTATTTCATTGGATTTGGTATGCATCTCATTGAATGGACATTGTTACTGCTTTAATCACCATTGTTATTTTGCGAACTAATTTGCAGTTTAATCAACGATTCTTTCATGCTCTTGTGTGTATTTTTTAGGATAATACTATTACTTTTCTTCTAGAGACTCACTCTCTCTTTCCCCTTCCGTGAAAGTAACATATATGAATTGCAATTGTATGCCTCACAGTGCCAGCTTACTTGCTTGAGATTGTTTGTATAATCTCTTATGTTGATAATTGCAGCCAAGACAAATTCCTAAGAATAATGGCAATCGACTATATTTCTGATTGGGGCTCCTACTCCTAATGGTGTGAGGCCTAATTGAGACTTCATAGTGGGTTGAACCCTCTTGTTTGAAGAATTTCCAACACCGTCAACACCTTTGATATTCAATTTTCTTGTATGTTTCTTCGTGCTATCTATTAAGTTCAATCGTTGTAATGACAATTTATATCCTTTTTTTCCAATAGTGTTTTTACTCAAGTACAGTCACAATTTCCTTCAATTGCTCCTTTTTTTGTTTTTAATTGAGTATATTTCAACTTCTTTCAATGTGGAAAGTAGGCATCCCTACCATATATACGTCTCCAAGTGTTTCATCCCAAAGTAGGCATCCCTGCCATAAAAACACTCCAGGTGTTTAGCCCAAGGCATCCTTGCCATTCAAACTCCTTTTAAGTGTTTCAACCAATGCGAAGCCATTATTTATCTCATTTTCAAATCATGTTTAAGTTAAACATCAATAGTTTTTGTTAGTTTACATCTTTGGATAAAAGAATAAACTCCCAACCTCTATCATTAGTTCTGACGATTAATCATTTTCATGATATTTGAATATGAAATTTAATAGAAACAAATTGTCCATACATTAACTAATCTACACCTTATAAATGTTACAATTTATATGATATATACATTATTAAACTTCTCATTTATCCCGTATTTAAGTTATAGTAAGGTTAAATTTGTGCTTTTTAATTTCTCAGTATTACCAAATATATATGAAATATAAAGTATTTTTCTTTTAATTTTAAACTATTTCTATTTCTATTTTACTTTTTATTTTCATTTTTTCTTTCTTATTACTTGTTTAACTTTTATTTATTTAATTTCTTGGTCACAAATCTAACTATTATTCTATAGTGATTATTAAATTGAATTAAATTTATCTCACAATTTAAAAATTTTATATTACATTACACTGATTATTAAATTATTAAAAATGTGTTTATGATGTTTTAAATTGATACTAATATTTAGGTATATTGTATAGACACACCTTGTCATAGATGATGGATTCAAATTCCCATAAATATTATCTTACAAAAGTCGTTTTATCTTTACTCTGTTTTATATTTTTTCTATCTTCTATTTATATTTAGATTCATTTATTTTTAAAATTAATATAAATTATATATATATATATATATATATATTTTAATATTTGTACGCAACTTTTTTCTGATGTAATAGATTAAGTTTAATCTTAAAGGAGAAACCCTATTATAGTTTCATTTATGAGATTTATTGCTTAAAAATAATAGTCAAACAAATCCATTTATGATATGAATTATTTAATTCTCTTTACTTTTATATTTATCAAAATGAAAAACTAAAATGGTTAAATATACACAATTTTTTGTTAAATAAAATAAATTTAGAATTTTAAATTCATTACACATTAAAAAATATAATTTAACTAAAAAATATTTTGATTTTCAATTATACAACCAAATTTAAATGATAATTACAAAATTCATATATATATATATTTTTCAGAGAAAAAAACCTTCATAGCTTATATTAAGAGAATATAATGATCTGATACATAAAGTAGATGGGGAACAGATTTTCCAGGTATACCAGGAAGCAGCCAGGTACACCAAAAAACTAGAATCCACAATAAAATATCATATCAATCAAAACCATTCAGATTGTTTGAGACCAGTCAGCCAAAAAAAGCATTCAAAAACTGAAAAATATTACAAGATTGATCACATTCAGAAGCAAGCACCGCGCCATCCCCTGGAAAGGAGACACATTTAACTAAGATCCTGGATCAGCCATTATTTGACTGTTGACGGCCAGAAGCAAAGAAGTCATGGCATGCCATAATACGCAGCAGAATTGAGTTCAGAGGCGCCTTTGAGTCTTGAAATATATTAGCATTCCTCCATTTCCACAAGAACCAGCAGACAATGATAAACAAAGTTCGCCAGGATAAGCTCTGCTCACTCCACCATTTAAAACCATCATGTACAGAGGAAAAGATAAGGTAAGGAAAACCAAAAGACAAAGATAGATCATACCAGATGCGGAGAGATGAAGCACATTGGAAGAACATATGTAAATTTGTCTCCACCGCATTTTGGCACATGGCACATCTACTCGGACCGTGCCAACTTTTCTTTTGAAGGACCTCCCAGGAAAGGTTCCTGTTCCTGAAGACTAACCAAGAGAATAAAATCATTTTAAGAGGGCATCCAAATTTCCATAGGCGAGGAGGAAAGAGCAGACGAGAAGTACACGAATGGGCTGAAAGCATTGAAGCATATATATCCTTTACTCGAATAGGCATAGTAGCTCTCGGAAGAGCCCAAACTAGAACATCCCTGGAGCCCGAGCGATGAATCCCCAAGCTGTTTAGACTCTGTATTACAGAGTTCCAAAGAGGACGCATCGAAAGAGGCAAATGCAAGTCCTCCCCATCCTTCCATACAGGAGTAGAGTGAGACCACGATTTGATCAACTTGTCCCACGTGAAAACACCTTTTGAATGAAGGAAAGAAACCAGCATGGGAGAGAAGGAGGTGTCCAAACCGTTTACTATGGAGTCGAAGCCAATGAGCATGCAAGAACCCGAGAATAATTTCCATCTTAAATTTCCCAAGAAAAAAGGCTGTATTTTCCTGAGACTTAACCAAATAGAAGACCCCTTTTTTTTGCCGATGGATCTCCTTCTGTACCAGAACTCTAAACTCCTGCCTTTTAAGTATTTCATATTAATAACCTTGCTCCACGGACCATCTCCAAAAATACCTCTGTGAAGGGACTTGCAAAGGAGGGCATTCCCGAAAGGCCGCATATCCAAAAGACCCCAGCCCCCTGCCTTCTTCGGCTTAGATATAGAAGCCATCTTAACTAAATGAAACTTACTCTGAATAGCTTTTCCTCCCCAGAGAAAATTGGCAGCCAAGCAGCTCATTTTGTTAATGATAGCGGCAGGAAGGAAATAAAGGTGAGCCCAGTAAACAACCAATTGAGATAGAACTGCCTGCACTAAAATAAACCTGCCAGCTAAAGAGAGAGATCTTGACTCCCAACCTGAGATTTTTTTATAGAAACGGTCAAGTAACCATTGCCAGTCCCTTTTGGAATTACCCTTTGCCTTCAAGTTGAAACCCAAGTATTTGAACCCTTCCTTGATCGAAACCGGGGCGATGCCAATCAACTCAGCGATCCATTGGACAGTTTCCATATTTGTATCATTGTGATACAGCGAAGATTTGATCTTGTTGATAACCAAACCAGTTGCTTTCTGAAACTTTTCGAGGATTTCATTTAGGCAGTACCAGGAAGCCCTGCAAAGCATGGCAAAAATGAGGACATCGTCAACAAAGAGATTATGTGAGAGGAAAGTGTCCTTACAAATCCTGATCGGCCGACATCTTCTTTCTGCAACTGCTTTGTTGATCTGTAGGCTGAGAGAGTTCATCACCAGGATAAAAAGCAGAGGGGAGAGGGGACAACCCTGACGAAGTCCCCTCTCCGCTAAGAAGAACGAAGAAGGAATTCCATTAATAATGATTGAATATATGAAATTTTCCACACACGACATTATCCAGTTGATACCTTGGGACTTCAGCCCAATTTTTGCCAACAAAAATCTTAAGAAACCCTAGTCAACGCAATCATACGCTTTTTTCAAATCAATCTTTAGGATAGCCGCATCGATATTGTTTGACAACATTAAGAACAAACTTTCCTGAGTCATGGCAACAACATCCAATATGTTCCGTCTTTTAAAAAAGCATGTTGATCCTTTGATATAAAGGAGTTTAGAATTGGTTTCATCCTCTCAGTAATGATTTTTGAAGTGATTTTGAACAATATATTACATAAATAAATAGGCCTGTAATCATGAAAAGAGTCTAATCGTTCCTTTTTAGGAATAAGAGCAATCAGCGTGGAAGATATAGCACTGTGAATACTACCTGCCATACGGGAGGCCTCCACCATCCTCAGCAAATCCGCTTTGAAGATATCATAGAAGTGTGAGAAGAATTCGATTGGCCATCCATCTGGCCCGGGGCTTTTATCCTTTTTGAAAGCTTTGATAACAACTTGGAGTTCCTCATCCGATATCGGCTTAAAAAATTTATCATTTGCTGCCTCATCAAACATTTTCGGCATCAATTCCACTGCCCAGAGGATATCACTAATGTTACCCTGCTGCCTTCTATATTGATTCTGAAAGAACCTTGTTTCTTCTGTGGAGATTTCATGCCGAGAGTAGAGGAAGTCTACTTTACCATCTTCAATCCTCCAAATAGAGTTTTTGCCTCTTCTGGCATTTGCAAATTATGAAAAAACTTCGTGTTCCGGTCCCCCTCCTTGAGCCAAATGGCTCTGCTCTTAAGTCTCCAAGAGGCCTCTTCCTTTAGCAACAACAATTGTTTCCTTTTTTCCAAATTTCTAATATGACCGTTTTGCTCTAAAGACAGGAAATCCGGGTCTGCTAAGTTTATAAAGATGTCCAGTTCGATTTGGATATCTTTCAAATCCTGTTTATCCTTCCTTTTCTTTTGGATTTGCCAATCCTTTTCCATTGATCTTAGACTTTGAATCTTTTCCCTAAATGTCGTGAGAGGGGCCATTTCAGATTCCTGTAGTTCCTTCCATTTTTTTAATATAATTTCATTAAAGGAATGATCTTCTAAATAGGTCCTGTTGAATTTGAATGAATAACCAAGCCTGTAATCCTTACCACACCATTCAAGGAAAATAGGTCTATGGTCAGAGGTGAAATCATTCCCAATAAACGAAACCGGCATTCCCCATTTTTCAATGATGCTTGCATGTATGATAAAACGATCAATCCTCTTGGCAATGTAGGCCTGCCCCGTCCTACTGTTATCCCAAGTAGGCTTCATTTTATTAGGCATGATATCCACCAAGTTCCTAATCAGAAATTCCTTTCGAAGTCTGTCAGCCAGAGGATCTATTTTCCTGCAATTACCCCAGCATTCATCAGAACTTAAAGTCACATTTAAATCGCCTGCTATCATCAACGAATCAATCTCAAGAATTTCCGAGGCAAACAGCCTTTCCCAGAAAGAAAGTCTATTTCTGTAAGGAGCGTAAACATTCAGAATGTTGAAAACTAGAGCATGACCCCTGATAGATGCCGAGATTAGAATTCCGGCGCAGCATTTAAAAGCTTTAGCCTTTATCCAGGCTGGATCCCACAGAACTGCCAGACCTCCCGACTGACTGTTTGCCTCAGTGGCAACCATAAACCAAGTCGGAAACATTCTTCTAAAAAAAGCTATAGATGCCATACTTGGATGCATGGTTTCCTGAATAAAGATAATTTTAGGATGAGCCGTATGGAAAATTTCTTTTAGCGCCATAAATTTAGGGGATGCGCCCAAACCCCTGATATTCATTGAGACCATGAAAGTCATTTGGAGGACTCTCCAGCCATACATGCTCTAAGAGGCTGTAATTCTGACGAGTCCAAAATTGGAACTTCTACAAGGGATAGATTTCTCACTCCGCATTCAGAAGCTATAGATCTTCCTCTAAAGTGGCGACTACCTCCCTTATGTTTCTTTCTGACCGTGATGTTCTTAGCTGAATTAGGGCTGATGGTTGGATAGGACGGGAAAGAAGGTTTATGGATGGTTAAAGGTTCAAGTTCTGAAGAATTTCTATAAAGCAAAAGGTCTATGTCACTATCAAACTTATTGACCGGCGACTCAGCAGGGGAGTTGAAAGGGGTAGGCGTAAGAAGAGGGTCCTTTCCTTTCGGAACACCAGAAGGAGGTTTAACAGGAGTAGGAGATGAAGAGGAAATCTGGATGGGATGAGAGCCAACCACAAAATCCCCTTGAATCATAGCAAGAGGAGAGGGTACAGATTTTTCCTCGATAGGCTCAGGAATAGGGGTGCATCCAAAAGCTGACGAGATGAGAGCGTCAGGACGATCGTGAGAAAATTGAAGGGAGCAGAGGGGATCAGGATCCTGATTAACCTTTAAAGAACTCTCAGGAGGACTCACATTTTTAGAGGATCGTTCTGAATCAGATTTTCTACCCTGTTTGAATAGAAATTTCTTGTTCTTGCGATTGAAACGGTGGCTGCAATTTTTAATGAGATGTCCGGTTTTGTGGCACAAAGAACATCTAAATGGTATGCCCCAAAAATCAAGCTTTTGACTGATTTTGAATCCATCCCAAGCTATCTCGATATGGTCCGGATAACCTCCTTTATAAGGTTTTTCTATTAGAATCCACACAATCCTTTTATCTTTCTCGCCTCTACACCAGGGGTCCACGTAGATGAACTTACCAATGGAATTCCCGATCTTTGTGAGGGTTTCAATCGACCACAACTCCAAAGGAAAATTTGGGAGTTTCACCCAAATCAGGCTGTTCGAAGGGGTATTCTTTAATGGATCGAAACCCATGTACCATCGAAAGAGGGACAGAAAGCTTCTTCCGAAAACCCATGGTCTGATAAGAATAGTCTCTAAATCTGAAGCTTTAAGGAAATGAAAAGAGTACCATTCCTTCATCAAGCGAGAAATTCATTTACACATTAAAAATATAATTTAACTAAGAAATATTTTGATTATCAATTATACAACCAAATTTAAATGATAATTACAAGAATAATCGGAAAAATAAAATAGCTCTAATTTTTTTCCATACCTATCTTTATCGATAACATGGAGTACACATCCTCATTACACACTTTAAATCATTAGATAAAGTGTAAATCTCATTTCACATTTTTACGGTTTATCTTTTAATATTTCCAAAAACTTATTATATTTTTTTTCATTTTTTTTTTTATACCAAATCCTAAATAATTAAATAAAATTCCTCATATATATTTTTTAAATTCACAGTCAAATGTTTAAAATTTAAAAAACTGATGTCTACACATCTTCTATGCTCCATTTTCTTTTAAATTTAAAAAACAGAAACAGGTTACCATATCTTTTTTCATTTTTTTTTATACCAAATCCTAAATAATTAGATAAAATTCCTCTCATATATATTTTTAAATTCACACTCAAATGTTTAAAATTTAAAAAATTGATGTTTACACATCTTCTATGCTCCATTTTCTTTTAAATTTAAAAAACAGAAATAGGTTATCATATCTACACATTTTAGATCAAATATCTTTTGAGTTTAAAAGAGGTTGCACAAAGAGGGATCAAATCTCTTTTCACTCTAGAAGAGATTTGTACCTCAAGAGCGCTAGGTAAATCCATAATTAAAATCTATCTAAATTAGTTTAATTATTAATTATTAATTATAATTATAACTATAATTATTTTTTATTTTATTTTAATTTTTATGCAATTTACCGAGTCAAAATATTTTATTAATAATTATGACAATTATTTATTATATTTTAGTTTTATTTTATTTTTATTTTTATGTAATTTGACCTACTTAAAATGTTTAACTAAAATGTTTAACGGAATAAGACATGAGATTACAATATCTCTTCCATATTGGATTGGAGAGGGCCAAAGAGGGTCAAAGGGACAATAAGAAATTTGACTACAAATCATTAACCTTAAAAAGCCCAAAGTACATGGCAATGTACAAATTTTAATCTCTTTTTACTCTAAAAAAGGTTTGCACCTCAGTAGGTAGATCCATAATTAGAATCAATCTATACTAATTTAATTAAAAATTATAAATTTCATAATCATTAATTTTATTAATTTAATTTAATTTTAGTTTTTATGCAAGTTACAGAGTCAAATGTTTTATTAATAATTATAACAATTATTTATTATATTATATTTTGATTTTTGTGTATTTTGACTAAATGTATACTAGTTTAATTATTATTTTTTAATTATAAATTTCATAATCATTAATTTAATTAAAATTTTTAAGCAATTTAAAAGTCAAATTGTATAATTATAACAATTATTTATTGTATTTTATTTTTATTTTTATTTTAATATATTTTGACTAAATGTTTAACATAACATGACAACATATTTTCTTTACTGGGCTAGAGAGGGCCAAAGAGGGCCAAAGGCACAATAAGAATTTTAACTCCAAATCATTAATCTTAAAAAGCCCAAAGTACATTGTAATGTACATTTTTTTCTCTTTTCCTTCTAAAAAAGGTTGCGCAGATAGATCAAATCACTTTTCACTCTAAAAGAGGTTTACACCTCAAGAGGGCTGCGTGGATCCAGAGTTAAAATCCATCTTCACAAATTTAATTATTAATTATAATTATAATCATTAATTTTATTATTTTATTTTATTTTAATTTTTATTCAATTTACCAATCAAAATATTTTATTAATAATCATGACAATTATTTATTATATTTTAGTTTTATTTTATTTTTATTTTTATATAATTTGATAGAGCTAAAAATAAGTAAACATAACATCACAACAAAAAGAAACCAAAAACACAATAAAAATTTTGACCGCAAATCATTGACATTATAAAAGAAAATAAAGTACATTGCAATGTATAATTTTTTTCCATATCTTGATTTTTTTTTTGCTAGGTCATGGTACTTTGTACAGTAAGGAAAATTTTATCATAGAACATCAGGTGGAACCACTACAGGTGCAAGGGTTGCCTCGTTTCCAAGAATGCCACAAAAGGTTTCTTCAAGTGTGCCGACTGCTTCGATCTCGCGGGCCACGAGTCCAGGCACTGGACAGGAAACTGTGAAAATGACAATAATAAGGAGGAGTTCAACGTGGACAAAGTTTTAGCCCTAAGACTAGAACCTTCACTGCTCTATTTCAGGCCCAGAATGTTACCATTGTCACTGCTATGCTTAACCTTAGAGCACCCTTTAATGAAATTATTTCACTTCGCGGGCTTGTCCCTCTGCATGTTTCTGTAAACCAACAATTTCCCTTTTTCAACAATGAGCTTGATATTGTGCACAATACTCTGTTCTTGGACAGGTGGATTGAGATGGAATTGATGGAATTTGTGGTTTTTGATTGGGACTGAATCTTAAGGTCCAGAGGGATTCTGTGGATTGACAGGTTTTTCTGCTCCAATGAAGATATTGAGGGATATATTGGAGTGTTTAGAAAGATGGGATATAAGAAGCATATATGGATTGTGAAGCCCAAACTTGATAAAAAGGGGGCAAGGTATTTTTCTGGACTGTGCTCAAGAAGCAGGGCCAACGAGGATAATTAGGACCCGGGTAAATGGTCAAAGTATTTGTCTCCTTCCCGAGTTGATTCAATTTTTCTGCAATTCCCATAAATTGTAGATTCTAATTTCACAGATGGATTCAACAGTTTCTAAAATTGTATACTCAGATCGATTGCATTGAGAGTTGGTTTATAGTACATGGGGACGGGGAGAATAAATAAACCAGTTATAAATATATCTATGAAGTAGAAATTAGTTAATTTGCATAGGGTTTACAATTCCGTGGGCTTCAAGGGCTTTCATGGTTGATCTATCGTCTCATCTAGTGCTTGGATTTACTATGAAGCTAGTATTAGGGATTATATTTCGCGTCTTCATATTGTGTTTGATTGAAACTACTTGCAAATCGATTTCAAACATCAAAATTTCAAAAACCGGAATTGGTGATGCAACTTGCTTTCATATTACTTGTATCCTACTACACAAGAAGCAAGTTATATGAAAGTAAGCTTCACACATGGAGATATAGAGTTCGAAACGATATATGCCATCTCCGATAAATGAACCCTGAAGGGTGACTCAACTTTGAGTGAGAAACGAGATTCCACGACTTGTCCAAGGCCAAGCCATGACCTACTTTATTTTTTAACAGTAGTCACTTAATTTTTAGCTAAAGCAAAAAGAGAGGTTTAATGTGCTGAAGGGTGGTCAGATGGGCCTTAATTTATGTTTAATTTAGAGGCACGAGCCTTAATTTATGTCTAATTTTAGGCCCATCATGCCCCCCTGTTGAAAGTGCTGCTCATCCTTTGAGCAACTTAGTGACCTCATTGTGCCTCATTCATGGCCTTGGTGGCCTCTCTCTTGTGCATTCCTTAGTCCTTTCTCTTAATAATTTTGGCTGTAAGTTCTGCAAGGACAGGCACAAAAATGTAGTTGTTCTTTTCATGATTGTTTAACAACCTTTCAAGCAAAAACATAACTTTCCTCTTTGCAAGTGAACTCACTTGGCTTGTAGATCCATTTCACTCATATCCTCTCCCTTGAAACCTTCATTCCATTTTCACTCATTTTTCCGAAATTGTTTGTGCAAAGAAAAAATCACAGTGTTTCTTCAGACCATTACCCTGCCTTCTTTCCCTTATTCAAGATGGGTTCTTGAATACTTTTCAATTTGGCAAGGTCTTCCACATCCTTTTCCAATCTTCTGCTACCTTGTTCCACCATTTGGACACCTATGAAACCTTCAAAACACCTTTAGATGCCAACTAGGACATCCTGTAGTAATTCCGGTAAAAACTACAGGAAACCTGGTTTAAACTTTTTTTGAGCAGAAATGATAGTCTGAGCCTAGGGTAGGCCCTCAACTTGACTTTCATGCCTTTCTCCCATTTCTATAACATATTTTAGGCCTTTGACAAAAGCTAGAAAGAGATTCGAGACCTCTTGGAAAGCCTCTTTTCAACACTGCAGTTTGAGTTCTGTTTTGATGGTGAATGCCTTATTTCCTTTTGTTGGCTTCTTCTTCTCTTTTGTGGTCTAGATGATTGCCTAATGGCCTTGGAGTTCTCTGTTTTGATTAGGTTTCTCTTGTGCACTGCCATTTTGGTTTTAGCACAATTTGTTCCTTTTTTCCTTCTTGTAGAAACATTATGCCTTCTTGTAGCAGTCATTCCTTCTCTTTCAGGGTCTTCTAACTGTATGGGAGTGATGATAAATGATGTAGAGGGCTTGGAGGATGATGCTAGGGCTCGGAGGGAATAGTGTAGGTTTTTGAAAATGGAGTGGATGCTCTGTTTGTTTTCTTTTTCAAGAAATTTTCAGGGTGAGACAGAGTGTAGGGTTTTTTCTTGAAAAATATTAATTTTTTTCTTATGAAATGGGATGGATGAATGATGGATAGATAGTGGATATGAAGTGGATGGAGGGCTTGGAGTGCTGTGGTGACTTGGATTTTGCAAAAATTTCTTCTTTTAACTGTTGTCCCCATTCCTCGAAATCATCACCCTTCATAATTTGAATTTTCCACATTGCATGAGTGAAGGAGTGAGCTACAATTAACTAGTTGAAGGAGGTTGAGACTGCTAACCCATCCTTAGCTTATAAAACGTCATCTCTCATGCATTAACAACAAATTTCTAACTATAATATGATCAAGAGAAGAGGTCAAGAATATTTCATACCTGTACCTACTTGATGGTTGTTGGAGAGGCATGCATGATGTTGCTGAGTTGATGATCGATCCCTGCTTCCTTGGAGGTGCTAATTTTCTTTTCTTGCTTCTGCACAGGTCTTCATAGCTTGTTGATTCTTTGACTGATAAGGTTGTTGTGTGCAATTTTCTTTCAAGTTTTCAATCTTTTGCTAGTGGAGTGGATGGATTTATTCCTAAGGAGGGTGTTCCCCCTTTTCAATCTTCAGAAATGGCTTCATGTTGCTCAAGGTGGCTAGATCTTCTGCTGTGTGAGTGAAAAAATAATTGATGTTGAAATCTGTTGTAACTGTGCATGATTCTTACAGGAGGAATCCTCTTCCTATAGTAGTCATTTAATTCCTCTTTGAGACCTAATTTATGCATGTGGGATTTATGTAAAGTCATAAGAGGTATAAGGATATGGTTAAAATCATTAAGAGGTGGTGTAGGTGGTGGAAAAGTTGATGACATTTTTTTTTGTCATGTAAGGTAGAGTGGAATTTGATGATGGATTTTAGTTAGATGGAGTGGATGAGTGATGAAAGTGGTGTTGGGGGACCTATATTAACCTTTCCTAAAGAATACATGACCTTTTGATCCATCTCTCCAATCATATTGCCTCTTGTATCTTCTTCTCAGCCATCCTGTATTACTACAGGATCTTTCTGTAGTAATTCAAGGCAACCTCTTGTAGCAGACTTGTTTTTCCATATCTCCCTAAAGGTAGAATGGATTGACCTGAAATTTTCCGAGCATGATGCCATCATCCTTATGCACCTCCCCATAAAACAATTTTGGCCAATGGATGCACGAATCTCGAAAAAAATTAAAAATCGCTGAAGTTGATGGAGGCTGATTTCTTGGTAACCGTGCATTAAATTTTGCTGAAATTTCTTGGGCATGTTACCATCATCGATATGCATCTCCCTAGGAAACAAATTTTTAAATGGATGCATGAATATCGAGAAAATTAAAAAATGGTTGTAGGTGATAGAGGCCGATTTCTTGAATACGGTGCACTAGAATTTGTTGAAATCACTTAAGCATGTTAACATCATCCATATGCATCTCCACCTGAAATAGTTTGGCAAATGGATGCATGTTTTCAAGATATGACAAAAATAATTTTATTCTTTATGTATTCCTGTTTCCTGTAGTAAAACAAAGGCTTCCTGTAGTATTTCGGGACAACAAGGAAAATGACGGGTAGAAGATTGAGAATGATGAGTGGATGGTGGAAATAGATGAGGGTGATGGATTTGCATGGCCTTGGTCCTGTTGGAGCATTTGAGCAAAGGAGGAGAAAGTCAAAATTTGACTTCTTTTGACTAGAATTTTGACCAATTTTTTCTTTTGTTGGTGCCAACTTGTTTTTTTTGCTTGTAGATGTTGGAGGGAACCTACATTCATCAGAGATATACATGGAGCAAAGATTTTTTATTTTTTCTCTTTTTTTCTTCTAGGCCTACTAGCCACCTCAATGAGGTTTTCAACTAATAGGTCTACCTAGGCGCCTCAAAGGAGGTTTTCACCTAGGTTATTTTTTTTTTCCAACCCATTGACCGCCTCATGGAGGTTTTCAATCAATGAGTCAATCTCGGGTCCCTCAAAGGAGGTTTTCACCTGATATTTTAATTTTTCCTCTTATTTTTATTTTTTTCTACCCTACTCTACTTGAAAAACAAAATCAATTTCAAGTATAGAATACTTCCAATGGAGCCATGTGCACATCAAGATGATAGAAAAATTGATATGTAGGCTTGAAATGTATGCTTTGACATGTACTTTGATGATATCAAGAAAAATTGAAGAAAAGAGTGTTGCTGCAACTTAATGACTGCCTGGAACCATATTTCAATATAGTTGTGATGCCCCTGGTCCACTTGCTGATTTGGATCATATTGGTTGTCTTCTTATTCCATGACCTTTAAATATTCCTATTTTTGTTGGTTGTTCTCTTGAACACATGGAGGATTTGATGGTAACCATGAAGGAGCTTTCTCAATCTTTGATTTTGTTGTCCGCTATTCATCAAATACAACCCATGATCCTTTGGTATTCACATTTGAATCTTCTTCTTTTGGATGTGGTCCTTAAATGATATAAAGAGAATCTCTCTTTTGCAATACTCTTCCTGAGCTATGATGAATACCATTTAGCTCAAGAGGAGATGTTAGGAAGTGTTGTACCTCAACATTGTAAGTGGGTGGAGCTTCTTCAATGTGTGGGTTTGGTAATGGTGGTACAGGTAGTTGAGTGGGAGTGGATGTTTTAGATGGATGTGGTTGGGGTTGTGGTTGTGGTGGAGGTGGATGGTAGGGATAATATGGAGTTGGGTATTGTGGATGGATCCCATAAGTTCCTTGCCAACCTTGTTGCCAAGATTGGTTTTGGTGTTGATATGGCCAATGTTTCCAAGGAAAGGGTGTGTTCCAATTACTTTAAGATGGATATACATAACCTTGAAATTATGAATTAGGCTCTTGCATCATACTAGGTTGACTAGGTTGCCGTGGTTGACTTGGAGCTACATAACATAGCTACTTCGGTGATTGACTTGCTCCATTGTCCTCTTGGTAAACTTCCTTCAACCTTGGTAATGATGGACAATATTTAATATTATGTGATTCTACATGGACAACACAAATATCAACATCTTCTTTTTCTTCATCTTGGATTCTTAACATTTCTACTTGTTCACTTAGATTGCTAAGAATTTTTGTTTTAAGTTAGCAAGCAAATTTCCAAGTTTAGCTTGAATTACTGATCTTAATGCTGATTGACTTACTCTTGCTCTTCCTCTTGATATGTGTTTGCATGTTTCACAAATTTCTTGAAATGATAATTGGTATACATCACCTCTACTCATGAGATCAAGGAGATCAATCCACTCATCCCTAATTGTTCGAAGTAAGAGGGTTTTTAGTGTGTCAGATCATAAATGATGTAGTTTTTCCCTCTTAACATTATACATGAGCATCTCTATTAGATCCTCTAGACTCTCATCTTCTTTTTGATTCATTCTAAAGATTTATTCTTTAAGATCATGATCTTTATATTTTTCTAGAAATATCTTTTGCATGTCATTCCATGATTTTATTGAATTAGTCCTTAAACTCATGAACTATTTAAGAGCTCTACCCTTCAATGTTGCTAGAAAAAATTTCAGTTTTTTATTGTTTAACAAGTAACCATAAGTTCTACAAAGGATTTCAAATTCAAAGAGAAAGGTTTCCAGATCCTCTGACCTTAGACCATGAAATTTTGGAAGAAAATATGGAGGGATGTTCTTCACGTGCACACTACCATCAGTATCCTGAATGGGAAATCCGAGAGGATCTTCCTCATTGTCATCATCTCCATCCATTTCTTCTACATTCTTTTCCATCTATGATCTCTTCTTCTTCTACCTTCAAAAGTGGATGGTGATGTGGCTCTTACTGCACCGTGTGAATGGGGGGGTGGGTTGGTGTTAGAGAATTTTTTTGTTTTTATGATTGAATGTAAACACTAATGCAATGCACTTTTATATTTTTGAAATGAAATATGCCTAATGCAAATATTTTTTTGATTTTGAAAAAAATAAAAATAAATGAATTAACTAGGAAATAAAACAATTCATACTTTGACACCTCCCCAGTAACGACACCAAAAATTGATGATCCTCAGTATTGCAACAAGAATGCTACAAATCCCAAGGCTACCGACTTTAATTATCAACCTGGGTTTCGTACAAACTTAAGAGGTATCAACACTATATGTGTAGCATATAATGTGTCCTTCCTTTGATGTCATGATGTAATGGAGTGCATGCACTGAAGTCAAATCCTTAACTAATTGCTGAAAATGAATGCTCGAAATGGAAACCTTAACCTATTGCAAGAAAGAAAGTACAAGGAAAGAAACCTATTCTAATTGCATATTTATCATGAAATAAATGTAAACCATTACATTTCAAAGAGTTTAGATCCATTAACAGAGTTCATTGGAGGTGACAACCAAGAAAATCATCATTGTATTATCCAATCCATAAATCTGTCCATTAAACCAAATCGCTAAAATGTTTTGCATGGGTAAAGAGACGAGTCCTAAGTGGTCTTTAATGTTCAATAATAATTTATTTAGAGCCTAGGGGTCCTTATTCAACCCTAAGGCGAAATAACCAAGATTCTTGAGTGAATATGGGTAAGTAAATGCATGTTGGAAGGCAACTACAGGAAACTGCATGATGTTACAGATTTACTACAGGAAGTTATAATTCATTGAATGACCTAGAAAATCAAATCCAAATTGGATGGGATTTTTTTATGTATTGAATAGTATCTATTAGGTCTTCATTCCAAGTGGAATCACTCAAAAATACCTCCATTAACCCATGCTAAAAAATATCAGAAAATTACTAGTCTAAAATCTAGAAATTCGAGAACTAGTGAGCTAGTAAATCTATCAAATGCCTAACCTAATCAAGTGCAAATGAAATGGGGTAATTTTTGTTATTAACTAGAATTTTTTTGTGATCTAATTAAAGTGTAACCAAATCGATTGAATCTCGTTAGAATTCTCTAAAAATAGCATAAATTTACCGTTCTTTGCCACAAAGGAGTTCCATAAATCTAGATTTTGAAATAAAAAAACTAATCCAAGTAGCTCAATAATTAATATGACCTTCAAAATATTTTCCAAGGATGAAATTATGATTTTGATACTGCAAAAGAACTTACATCAACTATTTAACCCAATCCTACAACAAGAAATCATTAATACTAAATGTAGAAATAGAAAGAAACAAGTACAAGAGATGCATGTGAATAAGAAGTAAAAAGAAGAAAAGAAAATGATACAAAAGGGCTCTGAGGCTCCTGGGATGGCCAAACCCAAGGAAACTTAGAGTCCTATGGATTAGACCAAGACTTAGAAGCTGAACATGGCACCAATATTCATTATTTCCATCAATACAATTACATCCCTGCAATAAATTACAATGGAGCTGCAAAAATACAAGTTCTCTCCATAAGAAGACTAATAAAAATCCACCCTAGAGGAAAATTAGACTTGGTACTTATAAAAAAATATTAGGAATCATTCCCCGTGAAAGGAGGAAGCTTTCCAGACCAATATCATATAGTTAGTGGATATGGTTCCCAATACTAGGAATCTGCATTAAGTGGCAGGGAACACATTCCTAGATTTTCTCAATCATTGGATCTCCAAAATCTGTGCCATAATTCCATAATATCTTGTTGATTTATTATTTAATTGATCCTCTTGTAGTAGGGAGAAAGTCCCTAAATTATCTCCTCCTCCAAATCTTCATAATCTACCCAATATTCTCACAATATTTCACAAAAGTAAATAATACTAGGCACAAATATGGAATTATTCATAAAGCTTCCCAATGAACGTATTAAAGCTAAAATAACATTATCTAATGCAAAAACAGAGGTTTAATGTGCTGAAGGATGGTCAGATGGGCCTTAATTTATGTTTAATTTAGAGTCATGGGCCTTAATTTATGTCTAATTTAGAGGCCCATCAGGGAGTGAAGTGCAGAAAGAAAATTCCCTAGCATAGTTGGGTAAGAAATGGTTGGACTATTTGTCTAATTAAAGACTGCATTTATTTTTTATTTCACTTGTTGCATGTCCCCACAGTTGGGTATTTTGTAAAATTGATGTTTGTGAGTACATCGCTTATATGCAACATTGTTTTCTTTGGCATTGTTACGCCATTTTGGCTTCATGATGAGTCAATTTGTATGGAAATTTGGGAGTCGAATTTATTACATATTATAAGATGCATTTCCATTTGTGGACATTTTAGTAAGCGTCCTAAAATTTGGGATGAGTAGTTGCAAAACATTTAGTAAGTTACAAATGTGTCAAGCACTCATTTATACAAGTATTCCCATGTGAAGCTTGTTTGGGTTATTTGCCAAAGTCTTTTTGGATTTGATCCTTAGAAAAGATTTTGTAGAAGATTAAAATTGGATTTAATTTTTGGGAAGGATGTTGTTGTTGATGGCTATAGCGACATAGACAAAGAAAATAAGTCCATTGAGGATTTCTCTCCTGATTACCTTCGAAAACTACAACAAGACACCGTTCGTGACAGTAGAACAAGGACTTCAAAACAAGGGAGTGTGGATTACCTTCATTTGGGGCTCAAAGGAACCAATCCGAGTAAGGCCAAATAGATCGAGATTGGAAAGGTAGGAGAATTATACCCTCATCTGTTGAAAAAATGAAAGTGATCTTTTGGGGTTCAAAAGCTCCCAGTGGGGAGGAGTGATCCGAAACTCAAAACTTTGCTCAAAATTCAAATTTGTCAGATAGGTGTGGAACCTAAATGACCGCGCAGTTCTCGTCATCATGAATTTGGTGCAACTCATTTTGCGTGAAACGAACATCGTATGATCTCAGAAACACGTTCTGTCCTTTTTCTCAAACAAGTGAATTTGGAAAAATTGTGATAGCCTAGTCAGCAGTCCATACTACTGACGTGGCCTGCTGACTGGGTATGATTGACTGGTTTGGCGGACCACTTGGGTCATTCCACTTGGAAATATTTTATTTATTTGGTTGGTGCTGACGTGGCAGTGTTTTATTGGTGGCATGTTGGCCAACCACATGCTGCCACGTGGCCCAACCGGAGGCCTCCATGTGGTAGCATGGGGGCCACCAAAATTTTGGGTCAAGTCTGAACTAGACTCCGCAGGGATCGATACCATGACCTCTCAACAAATAGCATCACGCCCTAACCAATCAAGCTAACCATGGTCCTTGTTAACCATAAGACAAAAACAACTTTTAAATTGTAATCGACGGAGGTGTTGGGGGAAGGGGCTAGGGCTTAGCCCTGACCCCCCCATTAAACGTTTTCATGTGACCACTACTGCGACCGAGGGCCAAGCGAAGAGGGGCCAGCCTCGGCCATATGGCGTGTCAAAAAAACTGCAGATAGAGGAAGTGGGGGACCTACCGGCGGGGGTAGACAGTTAGTCCTGGCCCCGGGCACGTGGTCCCCCACATGACCATATTTTTCGGAGTTAAGGCCTTGGCATCCATTTTAATGCGCCCACATTTTTCGCTAGATTTCGTATAAATTAGTGCTCTATTGGCACAATTTTGGGTGAAATTGTAGGACTGGTGCCAGATTTGGGGGAATTTGTAGAGAGAATAGTGCGAGAGCTAGAAAAGTTCATATCTTCTTCAGTTTTTTGCTTTTTCAGGAGCTAGAAGAGGCTAGTCATGCATTTTTGGGTTTTCTGAAGCTAATGGAATAGGTTTCAGAGCCATTGGAGAACTTATGAAGAGACATTTTGCAGGTTTAAGTCTATGGGTGCTCGGATCAACTAGGGGGTTGAATCAATTTTTGAAGGATTTTGAGAATGGAGAGGACCTTGTAGGGGTTTCCTAGCCTTCATATGTTTTCTGTAGTAGCTGATATATCTATGGTGTAGCTCATGTTTCTATTTTCTCATTATGTCTTTAAGGAAAGCTCTCTTTTAGTAATTTAAGTGAATTGTTATACTTGTTATGCTCATTATCAGATGGAGTATGGGGTCTTGATTTGAGAACCCTTTTCTTGCTGATTGTTTCATGACTGACTGTAGGTTGTCATGTTTTTAGAGTGAGAGTTCTTTGCAGGAGAATGTTTCCTTGAAGGGGAAACTAGCCACTCTTTTGGTCAACACAATTTATGTACTCTTTATCACTGAAGTATTTTGAGCATAATGAGATTGGGTCAAGCCATTGGAAGTTGGACCAAGGAGATGTAGCCTAGGAGGGGTGAACTCCTTTATCAATTGCTGAGTGTATTAGTGTTAAACTATTTCTCAGTGTTTTTTTTAATTCATGTTTTAAGCTCATGAATTAAATATAAAGACAAAAAAAAACTCATATAAAACTTGCAATTTACCTCATAATCCTCAAGAACTTTGTTTACTATTATGAATTGGAATTTAGCACAACAAACACTAACTTTCACATTTCGATCAAGTTGGTATCAGAGCTATTGGTTTTATTTGTGCAAGGAGGATTTAATTGTTTGCAAGTGAATCTGAAGCTTACAAGTTTGAAGCTCAAGAGAGGAGACGGTTTTTCCAGGAGAACAAGATTGCTACAGTATCCACCACCAGTTCTACATCAAATTGCAGTTGGGGCTTCAATAAGCATGGGCATGAGTTCAAATCGTGATAGTCTCCAAGATTTAGAGGACATTATTGCATTTATCCAAAAAGAGAACATGGAGCTCAAAAGACTACTTGAAGCTGCCAAGGAAGAGAAGCAAAAGATGCGCCTCATGTTGCAGAATGTTGTGGAGGAACAGATTGATGAATGTTGTTCTACCAAACCAGCGAAGAGTCCCTCCAATACTAAGAAATATTGTGGACATGGCAATAATGCAACCTATGGATCTTGTCAAATGGAGGATGCCTCCTATGTACCAGGGACACAAGGAGGTTTCCTTGAAGTATTCTCCACTGCTTCATCTAGAGCAGAAAAGAAGGAGGAATTGTTGGATGAGTACCTACAAGAGGCTAGTGTAGACATCCCCCTAGAGAAGGAAGATGGCCAAGTCTGAAGATTTTGTCCACATGATGTTGAGGTTGAGGTACTATTAGTGCAAAACTCCAAGGAGCTGAAAGAAGAAAGACCAAGCGTCCAAGAAGAAACCTCAAGAATTAGGAAAGAGTTAAAGAGAATCTTTGTCCCTTAGTCGAAAGATGAGGAAAATGGTAAAAATTTACATGCGGTTTCTTTACATAAAAAGGTTGATTTAAGCTATTTTTCAGCCTTTGAGAAGCATAGCAAAGGCATAGGAGCAACTCTCTTGTCCAAATGGGTTACAAGGGAGGAGGCCTTGGAGTGAAAAATTAGGGCATTATCCATCCAATTGAGGCAAAGGAGAGACCTCGATATGAATGTTTGGGCTATGTTGAAAAGGAAGAATGGTCTTCCAGGGATAGCTCTTGGATATCTTTTACTTTTTGTCATAAGAGAGGACATGCAGAGGAAAATTGTTGGGATTTGCATCCATAATTGGTACCAACTTGGTTTCTAAAGAAAAGGGAGGACATGGAATGCAAGACTCTTCCAAGGAGAGATGAGCAAGTTGATGAAGAGACTAAGACAATTTCTTCTCTCCATTCAAGTTCTCCTCGCCAGGCTCATAAGCCAAAGGACAACCATAAGAGGTATAAGCGTCCTGATTATTCAAAGGCTTTTGATGATTGCAAACAACATCATGGTTTGAATAACATGTTGTGGAATGTTTTTCCATGCACTTTTTTTCATGCACCTAACCATTGTGCAGCTAAGTGCCAAAAAAGGAAAGCATTAGTAAATAAGATGAATATGTCAATTGCAATTGAGACCAAGAAGGGAAATTCTCATCCAAGTTTAAAGACATTTGTGCACAGAAAAGCTCACAAAAACGTTTTCACTCATTGCAACATAAGTGGGCATTGAATTGAAAAGTGTTGGAATGTGCATCCACATATTCGTCAAAAGAAGGAAAAACAGGTAGTGGAATCAACTGAGAAGGATAAGGTAGAGGAATGTGCAAGGCACACCATAACCATTCTAGAGGCAGTTCTAGAAGGAAGTGAAGCATAGAAAGAAAATTCCCTAACATGGTTGTGTAAGAAAGGGTTGGACTATTTGTCTAATTAAAGACTACATTTATTTTGTATTTCTCTTGTTGCATGTCTCCATAGTTGGGCATTTTGTAAAAGTGACATTTGTGAATAAATCACTTATATGAAACATTGTTTCCTTTGGCATTGTTATGCTATTTTGGTTTCATAATGAGTCAATTCCTATGGAAATTTGGGAGTGAAATTTATTCCATATCATAAGATGCATTTCCATTTGTGGACATTTTAGTAAGCATCCTAAACTGTGGGATGAGTAGTTGCAGCACATTCAATATGTTACAAATTTTTCAAGCACTCATTTATACAAGTATTCCCATGTGAAGCTTGTTTGGGTTATTTGCCAAAGTCTTTTTGGATTTGATCCTTGGTAAAGATTTTGCAGAAGATCGCCATTGGATTTAATTTTTGGGAAGGATGTTGCTATTGATGGCCATAGTGACAAAGACAAATCCAAGAAGTCCATTGAGGATTTCTCTCCTGAGTATCTTGAAAACTACAACAAGACACTGTTCTTGACAGTAGAACAAGGACTTCAAAATGAGGGAGTGTAGACTACCTTCGTGTGGGTCTCAAAGGAACCAATCCGAGCAAGGCCAAACAGATCGAGATTGGAAAGGTGAAGGAATTATACCCTCATCTGTTGAACAACTGAAAGCGACATTTTGGGGTCCAAAAGCTCCTAGTAGGGAGGAGTGTTCTGGAGCTCAAAA
Source organism: Pinus tabuliformis (assembly GCA_031772625.1). Classification (NCBI taxonomy): domain Eukaryota; kingdom Viridiplantae; phylum Streptophyta; class Pinopsida; order Pinales; family Pinaceae; genus Pinus; species Pinus tabuliformis. The sequence continues at coordinate 1,898,117,229 of CM062817.1, forward strand.
ATTTTCTCAAAATTCAAATTTATCAGATTGGTGTGGAACCTGAACAACCATGTAGTGCTTGTCATCCTGAATCCTATGCAACTCTTTTCGCGTGAAACAAACATTGCATGCTCCAAAAAACACGTTCTGTTTGTTTCTCAAATATGCGAAGTTGGAAAAATTGTGACAGCCCAGTCAACAGACTGTAATATTGACATGGAAGTCTAACGCGGTCTGCTGACTGGGCATGGTTGACTTGGTTGACTAGTTTGGCGGACCAATTGGGTCATGCCACTTGGCAGGATTTTATTGGTTTGGTTGGTGCTGACGTGGCAGTGTTTTATTGGTGGCATGTTGGCCAACCACATGCTGCCACATGGCCCAACCAGAGGTCCCCACATGACAACACATGGGCCACAAAAATTTTGGGTCAAGTCTGAACTGGACTCTGTAGGGATCGATACCATGACCTCTCAACAAACAGCGCCGCGCCCTAACCAATCGAGCTAACCATGGTCCTTGTTAACCATAAGACAAAAACAAATTTTAAATTGTAATCGGCGGAGGTGTTGGGGGAAGGGGCCAGGGCTTAGCCCCAACCCCCCCATTAAATGTTGTCATGTGGCCACTACCGCGACCGAGGGGTAGGTGTAGAGGGGCTGCTGGAAAATCTAGTTCCTACTTGTCTCAGTTGTGATTCTTGCTATGTAAAGGAGTTTGTTCCTATTAGTTAGGAGTTGTTTCCTAGATTGGTGCATGGTTGATATATTCTCTCAACCCAGTGAATGTGTGTCCAAGATAGTTTCCCTATCTTGAGACAACTCTCAACCAAGTGATTATGTTTCCAAGATAGTTTCCCTATCTTGAGACAACACTTCATATATTTATTTGTAACATTATTTGATTAAAGAGAATATATATTTCCTTATGGAAATTTAACATGGTATTAGAGCTTCAGGGTTGAGTGAGGTAAAACCAGAGTGCTTTGGTGACTAAGAGTGCCCGTGGCTGTAGTGTGGCCATTCATGGTTGGAACGAAGGAGACATGGCAAAGAGGCGAAGTCTTTGAGATTTTTTTGTTTTTGTCTGAGGAAAATTGCAGTGATGTATCTCTTATATAAGACAATCACGCTTATAGTGTTGGAGCAGTGCAGGATTGCTCTTAAAAAGCACGTTGTTAGCCCCTTACTCTATCCAACCTTGTCTTCAACAGAAGCTGAGTATCAAGAGATGTGTGAAACAACTTGTGAACTAGTTTGGTTGAGGAGACTTCTCCATGATGTTAGAGAAGAACAAAAGGTTGCAACAATTATCAAATGTGACAACCAGAGATATATTAACCTTGTTAAATTTTGTGTGAGTTTGTGGAATATACTCATGATAATGGTGTATTATCATTCACATATTGTAATTAGAGAGAATCTACATGTCATATATTGTTTTGTAATGGTTAGTTGTGGTCCTTGAAATGTTTTATGTACCTGTTGTAAGAACCATAGAGGCATGCATACCCTTTGTTATGTGTTCCTTTTGTTAGAGAGTTTTAACACCCTGGAAGAGTGTGTCATGTGAGATGCATACACTTGGGTGGGACGTATTGGTTGTAGACTCCATGAGGTGAAATCTTATATTTAGGGGGAGTTCATCGAGAGGTTGGATGCACCATGTATGTGAAGGACTTCCTAGTAGACTAGCGGTTGCAACGTTTGGGAACACATGCATTTTGGTATATGGTTGTTCATTTATATGGACATCGACAATTGCATGAACAAGGTACAAGATGTAATAACCAGACTCGAACAGATGTAGATCTTGCATATTGATATTGAAACAAGTAGTCATTAAGGGGGAGTGTTGGAAAATGTAATTCCTACTTGTATCAGTTGTGATTCTTGCTATGTAAAGGAGTATGTTCCTATTAGTTAGGATTTGTTTCCTAGATTGGTGTGTGGTTGATATATTCTCTCAACCAAGTGATTATGTGTCCAAGATAGTTACCTAATCTTGAGACAACACTTCATATATTTATTTGTAACATTATTTGATTAAAGAGAATATAGATTTCCTTATGTTAATTTAACAGGGGCCAACCCTGACCATATGGTGTGTCAAAAAAACCACGGATGGAGGAAGTGGGGCCCCGGCCGGCGGGGGTGAACGGTTAGCCTTGGGCCCCCACATGACCATATTTTTCGGAGTTAAGGCCTTGGTAGCCATTTTAATGTGCCCATGTTTTTTGCTGGATTTCAGCTAAATTGGCACTCTGTTAGCACAATTTGGGGCGAAATTGTAGGACCGGTGCCGGATTTGGGGGAATTTGTAGAGCGAATAGTGCAAGAGCTAGGAAAGCTCATATCTTCTTCAGTTTTTTGCCTTTTCAGGAGAAAGAAGAGGCTAGAAAGGAATTTCTGGGTCTTTTGAAGCTAATGGAACAAGTTTCAAAGCCATTTGAGTACTTATGAAGAGAATTTTTGCAGGTTTAAGTCTGTGGGTGTTACGATCAACTAGGGGGTTGAATTAGTTTTTGAAGGATTTTGAGAATGGAGAGGATCTTGTAGGGGTTTTCTAGCCTTCATATGTTTTCTGTAGTAGTTGAGACATCTATGGTGTAGCTCATTTTTCACTTTTCTCATTAGTCTTTGAGGAAATCTCTCTTTTAGTACTTCAAGTGAATTGTTGTACTTGTTATTCTTATTTTCAGATGGAGTATGGGGTCTTGATTTGAGAACCCTTTTCTTGCTGATTGATTCATGATGGAGTGAAGGTTGTCATGTTTTTAGAGTGAGAGTTCTTTGCAGTAGAATGTTTCCTTGAAGCAGTAACTAGCCACTCTTTTGGTAAACACACTTTATGTACCCTTTATCACTGAAGTGTTTTGAGCATAATGATATTGGGTCAAACCATTGGAAGCTGGACCAGGGAGACATAGCCTAGGAGGGGTGAACTTCGCTATCAATTGTTGAGTGTATTACTGTTATGCTATTGTTTAGTGTTTTTTTAATTCATGTTTTAAGCTCACCAATTACATATAAAGACAAAAAAAACTCATGTGAAACTTGCAATTTACCTCATAATCCTAAGGAAATTTGTTTAATATTTTGAATTGGAATTTAGCACAACAAACATTAACTTTCCCTTTCAGATCAATATACATGGACCCCCTACCTAAAATTCCTTATAAGTCATTTTCTTATCTGTGTATGCTTTCCATCTATTTTGGGCAACTTTCAAGTTCTGTTGGCACTTCCATATCTGCTAGCATATCAGGTCCCAACAATAACTTATGTTTAGGGTTGTTCCAATTAACTGGTGTTATGCACTTTCTCCCATATAAGACTTTGAAAGGACTCATCTTTAATGATTCGTGATAGTTGTTGTTATATGCGAATTTAACTAGGTGAATGTACTCTTCCCACTTAGTTGGTTGTTGCATTACATACATCCTTAACATGTCCTCTAGTACCTGGTTTACCTGCTCAGTTTGCCCATCTATCTATGGGTGATATGCGGTGCTAAATTAAACTTATGTACCCAATCCGGTAAAAAGAATTTTCCAAAATGTTGATGTGAACTTCACATCCCTATCAAAAATCATCACCTTTGGCATCCCATGTAATCTGAATATTTCTCATATGAATATGTCTGTAATTTGTATAATTGTGTATGTAGATTGAATAGGGATGAAATGAGCTAGTTTACTCAGTTTGTCTACTACCACCATGATTGAGTCATTTTGTTTCTTAGTTTTAGGAAAATCTGTTATAAAATCTAAAGTAATAACTTCCCATTTCCACTTCGGAATGGGTAGCAGGTGGAGAAAACCAGTTGGATGTTGGTGTTCAACCTTAACTTGCTAACACTCCAGGAATTTGGCTAAATATTCAGTGATGTTCTTTCTCATTCCTGCCCAAAAGTAATTATTTTTTATTGCAGAAAATAATTTTTGATATCCGAGATGGGAAACATAAGGACTTCTATGAAATTCATCCAATATTAATTGTCTAACAGTCATTTGATTGGGAACATATATCCTTCCCCTAAAATTCAATAAATTGTCTTTATTTATGCCATATTCAATTTGATATTCAGAATTGTTTAGTTGTTTAGTTTGTTGCCATAAAAACATATATTTGGTACCCTTAATTGCGGCTTCCTTAATCTAATTTGAAAAAACAAATTCCACTTGACTATAGGAGATTTCATATATTTGATGCAATTTCCTATTCAATGCATCAACCACATAGTTTTCCTTTTTTTAAAATGCTTAATATCAAAGTCGAATTCACTTCAAAAAGGTCGTCCATCAAGCTTGTCGTGCATCGAGGTTAGGCTGCTTAAAAAATCTGGTTATACTAGTGTGGTCAGTCATTAACACAAAATTTTTACCCAATAAAAAGGTCTCCAGAGCTTCAAGGTGTGTACCACCATAGTTAACTCTTGATCGTAACCAGAGTATCTTTGTTCATGTTCTTTTAATTTTCGAGATTCTTAAGTGATTACCTTGCCTTCTTGCATCAATACTCCTCCCACTCCTTCTTGACATGCATCAATGCAGATGAGGAATTCCTTCTTTGGGTCTACGAGCTTTAATACTAGGGCTATGGTGAGTAGATGTGTCAGTTGTTCAAAACTATGATGGCATTTCATTGTCCTCTTGAAAACTTTTCCTTTCGTTTGCAAAGGAGTTATAGGATAAGCTATCCTAGAGAAACCTTCGATAAAATGACGATAATATCCTGCTAAACACATAAATGATTGAATATCAGCAACGTTACTAGGAACGGACCATTCCATAATAGTTTTAATTTTCTCAGGGTCAACAAAAATCCCTCATGAAGAAATTATGTCCTAAATATTGTATCTGATCCTTATAAAAGTCACACTTACTAGATTTTGTGTATAATTAGTGTTCCTGTAGCGTTTGCAAGACCATTTGCAGGTGTTTCTTATGTTCTTCCAAATTCCTTGAATATATAAGAATATTATCAATAAAAATTAGGACAAAATTATCAAGATGAGGGTGGAAAACAACATTCATAAGACTCATGAATGTTGTCAGGGCATTGGTAAGCCCAAAGGGAAAAACTACAAACTCGTAATGACCATAATGAGTTCTAAAGGTTGTTTTAGGAATGTATTCTTCCTTTACCCTTATCTGATGATACTTGGATCACAAATGAATCTTAGAAAATACTGTAGCCCCTTGACTTGATCAAATAAATCATCAATTCTTGGAAATGGATTTTTGTTCTTAATAGTCAACTTGTTAAGTTGTTTATAGTCAATGCATAATCTCATAGTACCATCCTTCTTCCTAACAAACAACACAGGGGCTCCCCAAGGTGATACACTTGGGTGAATGTATCCCTTATCAAGTAGTTCTTGTAGTTGCATCTTTAACTCAGTTAGTTCAGGTATGCTCATACAATAAGGGGTTTTTGACATAGGTGCAACCCCCATAATTAATTATATGGTAAAATCTATGTCTCGCTTGGGAGGTAGCCCCAAAATTTCTTCCGGAAACACATCAGTGAAATCTTGAATAATTGTTAATTTTTTTCAGGTGGTTGTCTTATCTTTTGAATTGGTATATTCTACTTGAACAACAGAGATTTGGAAACCCTTCCTAATACATTTTCCTAGCTGGGAAATGGTAATTGGTCGCAATTTTATAGGTCTTCTTACCCCTTGAATTTCTTGTCTAACACCTTCCTTAGTGAGATAACTAATGGTTTTATCTTTGCAGTTCACTAAGGACCAATTTTCTTCCAACCAATCCATACCAATTAACATATCATAAGACCCTAGGGGTAATACATTCATATTTACACTAATTTGATGACCTGCTATCTCAATAGAACAATTATATACTTTTTTTCATCACTCTTCCTTTTTCCCCAGTGGCCAGTTACACCAACCAAGGATTTTTAAATTTACAAGTCTACAAATGAAACATTTCTCCTATTTTAGGATTGATATAACTTAAGCTTGCTCCTAGATCTATCAAAATAGACACAACATGGTTATACATCTTACCTTCAAATTCGATCATAGTAGGTTGATATTCTGCTTGATGAACATCGAAACCAATGTTAATTTTAGGTACACTTCTAGCCACCTCACCAACTGTAGATGCCCCTTGAATATTAGTAGTTTGCTCTGCTCTGGTGCGGTGGGGGAAGTTTTTGTAATAATGGGGCCCCCCACAGCCCCAACACTGTAATGGAGGTCTTTGTGATTGAATGACCTCTGGTTTACTGGATACTTCTACTTGTTTAAGTTCATTTTGTGACCTGAATTTCTATTGATTCTTTCTAGGAGATTTGGTATGCTAGCTCTTGCATAGATTTCTGTTGTTTCCATTTTTTTTATTTCTAATACTCTGAGAGTTTTTCTGTCCTTTTTTATTCAACCAACTTTTATTGTCCTCGCCCTTTTGTTTCATTTCCTAATAGCAAATCTGTGCCTTTTGAATGGCCTCATCCATTTTTGGGGGTTATCAAATACCAAGCGTTCTTTCATAAATAATGGTAGGATGCTCATAAAACGTTTTACCTTGGCCTTTTCTTCATGCTTGAAAGACACATATCTCAATATGGTTGTGAATTGATCTAGGTTGATGTTGGTGGCCACCTGTCTATTCCACTTGGACCCCCATCACTATCTCTTTTAGTTTTTCAGTTTCCTTAATTATAGCACAATTTACTATTTTGGCAGTTTTTCGAGTCCTGAACTTCTAGAGCCGTTTTAAGGCCCTAAACGATTTTTTTTGGGAAAAATGGAGAAAAAATTAACAATAATCTAATGTTGGCCACTCGAAAGTTGTAGTTCTCGGATAGATATTTCTATCGAGGTATTGTGCGTGTCAAACAGAGATTGTATGCCAAGTTACTACCCCGGGAAGTTAATATACCAATTTACGCAAACGGGGCCCATAGTTTTGGCACTTCATCTCTGAGGGTTAGGTTTTTGGATGTTTATGGTTTTCCATTATTTCTCAATAATAAATAGGCCTCTGAGCCTCATTGTAACACAGTTTAAAGGCATGTAGCAACTACATCTCTTCTCAGAGATCAACTACCATCTCCCGAGCTACTCTTATTTCCATTCTGTTTGTAAGCATATTTCAGTATTGGATATTAATGAAATGAAGTGTTATTTCTGTTGTATCTCTGTATTATGATTATCTATGTAATTTGTTGCATTCTTTTTTATGTTCGGATCAGTGGTATCAAAGCGGTTTTCTCTTTCTCTGTTTTTATTTGCATGTCCCCAATGAGGTCGGGAGATAAGGAGTTAGGGCTCGAACTGGTCGAACCTTTGCATGACCAGCCTCGCAAATCCTGACGGCCTCTGATGGCGGAAGAGAAGAAAGATGAGGGGGGAGGAGATCCTTTCAAAATCTTGCTCGAAGAATCCCTCGAGCGACAGAGGAACTCGATGATGGAAAACTTTTCCTAGATCCTTCAGCGACTACCCAAGGGCAACACATCTCCTTCCAACAGCTACTCTAGAAGTGCCACACCCTTTAAGGTACAAGTAAGCTTTTACATCCCCACATTTGAGGGTCAGATAGATGTAGACATCGTAGGTAAATGGTTAAATCTGCTAGAAGGATATTTTTCTGTTCATGATTTTTCCAGCTGGGAAAAGATTACTTTTTCACTTATTAAAGCCACCACCCACGTCAAGGACTGGTGGGAAAATTAATGTGAGAAGAAGGATGAAAGTACATCCTCACTATTTTCATTTGCATCCACTTGGAATTCATTCCAAGACACCATCAAGGAGAAGTCCTACCCTGTCAGGATCTATATGAGGATAAATACATAAAGTGGACCATGCTGTGACAGGGAAGGGACCAAGACGTGCCAAATTTTACCAATGTTTCTCACACCCTTCGCACGAAGTTGGGTATCAAGTATTTTGAGAAAAATTTGGTACTCAAGTACCGAAACTTCCTACATAGGTACATCCAGGATGAGATGGAGTTCTTGGACATCTCCTCTCTTGGCACGATGTATTGATAAATTGTCAAGATTGAGCAGAGGTTTAAACATAAAAAGAGAGACTTTGGATTTGCGAATTTGAAGCAAGGGAAAGGCGCCCCCAAACTGTAGAGTAAAGGGAAAATCCAAGACGGGGCAACCCAGGATAACCTGCTGAAGCCGCAAGCAAAGAACAACACCACGAAGACAAAGAAGGACACAAGAAAGTGGTGTGAGTTCCATAAGAGCTCCACTCACTACACAAGTGAGTCTCGAGCCAAGCAGTCACTGGTGGCTGAGATGAAGGCTTTCGAGTCAGACACATGTTTGAACTCTGAGTTAGAACCTGATATGGGGAATGACAAAGGGGAGAAGATCATTGATGTAGAGCCTAGTGCCATTGTGGCCACCACCAATATCTAGAATATTGAGCTTGAAGATCCAAAGGAAGGGGAACACCTATTCCACTCACATATGTGGGTGAAGGGTTCTCCGCTACAGTTCATTGTCGACAGTGGAGCCAAAAGAACCTCATTTCAGCAAAGGTTGTGAAGTGGCTGGGCCTACCGACTACAACACATCCGTAATCGTACAACATTGGGTGGCTTCACCAAGGACAAGATCTCCGTGTCAGTCAATAGTGACACCTTCCCTACAACATCAATCCCTTCATAGATGAGGTACTGTGTGATGTTTCTCCTCTTGAAGTTTGTGATTTATTGTTAAGACAACCATACTTGTGTAAGCAACATTATGTATATGAGTCTAGACCCCACTCTGTTATTATTTCTTTGGGTAGTAAGTTATACAAGATACCAGAGGTAGCCTCACATACCACCATCTCTTTGATCTCTACTAAGCAATGTAATAAGATCATCTCCCAGACTGGAAAATTTGTTTTCTTTTTGATTCGATCTAGAACTAAGGGGAATATCGTAGCCACATCCATGGCCCCTGGGAAGGGTTCCTCCACACAACAGAAGCAAGTGGATACGGTCTTCGAAGAATACAAGGACATCTTCTCCTCACCCAGAGGGGCACCCTTGAATTGTCAGGTAAAGCATTTGATCAATCTAAATCCCGGAGCACCTCTACCCAACGAGAGGATATATCACTACTCCATTCTAGAAAACGAAGAGATCAAGCAGCAAATCCAATAGTTTTTGCAAAAAGGGCACATTCGACCAAGTTTCTCGCCTTATGGGAGCCCGGTTGTACTTGTACAAAAGAAGGATGAGACCTGGAGGTTCTGCATTAATTATCGGACACTAGAAAAAATCATTATCAGGAACAACTATCAAATCCCATGGATTGATGACCCGCTAGACCAACTCAAGGGGGCAAAGTATTTCATCAAGATTATTTGAATTCTGGATATCACCAGGTTCCAATAGAGCCCATAGATGTATGGAAGACCACCTTCAAATCCAAGGAAGGAATTTTTGAATGGTTGGTTATGCCCTTCGGGTTGACAAATTCCCCTACTACTTTTATGAGGCTAATGGATGACATCTTGTGGCCCTTCACCAAATCATTGTGGTTGTTTATCTGGACGACACCCTCATCTTCAGCAAGAGTTGGGAATAGCACTTGCAACACATTCGACAGATCCTTCAAACCCTTCGGCAACACAAACTGTGTGCCAACTTGGAGAAATGCACCTTTGGCATGAGCCAGGTCCAATATTTGGGTTACATCATAGATGCACATGGCGTGCATGTGGATCCGACTAAGATCCAATTCATTTTGGATTGGCCAAACCTGACCATTCTAACAGAGCTTCGCAGCTTTTTGGGCCTTGAAAGCAAAGTTTTCCTGGTCTGAGTCCCAACAGAATGCGTTCGTTGAGTTGAAGCATCGACTCTGCTATGCATAGTACTCACACTGCCAAACCTGCAACAACCATTTGAAATCGAGACAGATGTGTCAGACTATGCTATTGGTGCAGTCCTCACCCAACACAGGCATCCAGTGGCCTATCATAGTGAGACACTTTCGGATTAAATTCGGAAGTACCCCACTTATGATAAAGAGATATATTCCATCGTGCATGCTTGCTTGCAATGAAAGCACTACATTTTGGGAAAGGAGATGGTCATCCACACCGATCACCGACTTCTTCAGTTTATACATACACAAAGGTAGTTGCAGAACGATCGCCATCAGAAGTGGTCTACATATATGCAACAATTCCAATTGATCATTAAATACAAAAAGGGCAGCACTGATAATGTTGCAGATTTCCGCAGCCGACCCCCAGTTGCAGCACTGACTATGGTTCTCAACTCTTGTGCCCATGAGACCTCTAGATGGCTGCAACTATACAAAATGATCCAAATTTCACCTCCACATACAAGATTCTAGTAGATGGAAAGTAAGTTCCTGATTTCCAACTCCATGATGCATTATTATGCTACCTAGGCCACATTTGTGTTCCTTCAAGTGAGTGTGCCAAGATGATTTGGGAGGCACACTATAGCTGAGTTGTAGGGCACTTTGGTGTGGAGAAAATTGTGGTTGTACTACAAAAGTACTTGAATTTTCCCAAACTCCGATTGGATGTTTGGAAATATATCATGTCATGCACTACCAGCATCATTTCCAAGCCAACCATAAAAAAGCAAGGCTTGTACATTCCTTTACCTACTCCCTGCCATCCATGGGAATCCATCTCCATGGACTATATGTATGGCCTCCCTTCTACCAAGCATGGTAATGACTTTGTATTTGTGGCTGTGGAGAAATTTTCTAAGATGCCTATATTGGCAGCTTGCAAGAAGAGTATCACAACAGAGGAAACTGCCAAACTCTTCTTTGAACAAGTATGGGTACATTTTGGGATCCCACAGACCATTATATTAGATAGGGATAGCAGGTTCCTGAGCACATTCTGGTTAAGCCTCTGGAATCTATTGGACACCAAACTCAACAAGTCGATTTCCTTCCATCCCCATAATGATGGCCAGATGGAGGTCATCAATAGGATGATAGTGCACATACTCTGCTTGTACAACTCCAAGCATCCACGAACCTAGGATGAGGGTCTTCCCTATGTGCATCACAGTTATAATAGAGCTCTCCATAGCTTGACTGATCGTAGTCTCTTTTAAGTGGGTCTAGGATTTCAACCATTGTGTCCGATTGATGTTGCCATGCCTCATGTGCCTACATACACAAAATCCACACATGGATTATCCGACGCTGATAAAGTGACCAAATTTATTGAACACATCCAACACATCTGCCAACAGTTTCACGACATCTTGGAGAAGTCAAATGCCAAGTAAAAGCATCGACATGATCAACATCAGGTGCCACACAAGTTTCAAGTGGGTGATAAAGTTTGGCTGCATTTGCTGAAAGAAAGACTTACCAGAGCCCATCGGAAGCTCAGTCCACTCCGATATAGTCCTTACATGGTTGTGGGAGATAATGCTTTTGAACTCAACATTCCTACATTCCTTGTCCTGCACCCAATGTTCAATGTGGACCGCCTTCGACCATACTTCCCACCATTAATGGACACATCAGACATTGTAGAACAACGAACACCTACAGATTTAAACCCATACTAAAATGATCGGATTTTGGACACACATGTCAAGAACACTCGCTAGTAGAATATCCAACTATATCGGGTTGTCAAAGCTGGCCAACTCTTGCACCAAGGCAAGTGGTTCACTAGGGACCAAGTTCAGCAAAAGTTTCCTCATCTCATGGAGGCACTCAACTCAACGGGGACCATTTCTTCCTAAGGGGGGAGGAATGATCCAGGTGGATGTTGGTGGCTACCCACCTATTCCACTTATACTCCCAACACTGTCTCTTTCAATTTTTCAGTTTGCTTAATTCTAGCAAAATTTACTATTTTTGGCAGTTTTTGAGGTCCTGAACTTCCGGAGCCATTTTTAGGCCCTAAATGACATTTTTTTTTTGGAAAAATTGGGGCCATTGGAAGCAGAAAATCAATGTTGGCCACTTAGAAGTTATAGTCCTCGGATAGACCTTTCTATCGAGGTATTGTGTGTGTCAAATAGAGATTATATGCCAAAGTTGCGACCCCAGGAAGTTGATTTACCAATTTACCCAAATGGGATCCATTGTTTTGGCGCTTCATCTCCTAGTGTTAGGTTTTTGGATGTTTATGGTTTTATATTGTTTCTCAATGATAAATAGGACTTTGAGCCTCATTGTAACACAGTTCAGAGGCATGTAGCTGCCACATCTCTTCTCAGAGATAAGCTACCATCGCCTGAGCTAGTCTTATCTCCATTATGTTTGTAAGCATATTTCAATATTGGATATTAGTGAAATGAAATGTTATTTCTACTGCATCTCTGTATTTATGCTTATATCTGTAATTTGTTGTGTTCCTGTTTAATTTTGGAACATGAACTTAGTCACAAATTCATCCATAGAAATTTGTCCCAATCATAGGTCATGGAATTCCTTTGCCTTATCATCATAAAATCATTCAGTCAAGTACTTTTCCTTGAAATATTTTTGAAATTATCCCCAAGTCACTCCTTGCTCGTCAATAGCATGAACAACTTTGATCTCCTCCCGCCATAGCGTGGCTTTTCCTTGAAGCTAGTAAATCGCCATTCTTGCCTTCAAGTTATCATCATACTCATAAATTTGGAAATATTTGTTCATATTAATTAGCCAAGCTTTAATGACTTCTTCCATTTCTCCATCAAAGGTTAGGGGTTTAATTTTCTTGAATTCCCCTTTTAGCTCTATTTTTTGTTTCTTATTTTTCCTATGGTTTGATACATTATCATATTCTTCCTCATTTTCAACCTTATTCCCTTCCATTCTCTGAGTGTAGCTCCCCACAGGCATATTTTCACCTCTCTACCTTTTCTCCTCATCTTTGTCTTCATTTCCAGGGCTTGGTATGGAATTCCTATGATTCTGCCAATAAGAGAGGGTTTTCAATATTCATTCTTGGTCTCACATCAGTCTCTCATTGTCAGCCCACAGATGAGCCATCTCTGCCCTTAGTTGTTGAACTATTTCTAACAGCATAATGGTGGGGTTTTGATGTTCTCCTCCCAATTGAACCCACATCTCCAGATTAGCTCCCAAAATTGGTATGGGACCAGATTCTACGGATGGCCTTAATTGTTGTGTGCTTCCATCTCCTCTCCTCATTGTGCTTTCTTTGTGAACACAATATATGTTTGTTATTTAATTTTCAAAAATAGGCCACAACATTGCAACTTGGCTCTGATACTAGTTGTAACATGCTCAACCACTCAAGGAAAAATAAAAATTTCCTAACCAAGTAACCCAAGCGATTAAACATAATTTTATTTTGCTTTAAATTCATCCAACAATCATTCAAGTAATTTAAAATCGTTCGGGCGATGATTATCTTGAAGTTAACTCAATGCTTTAGTTAAAATTTGGATGAATGTTTTACTGCCTAGATACCTATGCACATACCCTTGGGATATGACATCTATATTTTATTTAATTAAGTTCATCTCCTTCTCGTTTCAGGTCTTACTACAAAATTATAAGTTTGAAAACCATGTTAAGGTATTGTATAAGTATGCCATTCACGAGTTGGATAAATTATGGAACTTGGATTAATTTCTTTGAAAGATCATTTAGAAGTCTCTCGTCTCCTCCACCTTACTTGCTACATTAATTTCTCACTGATCGTACTGAATACCTAGCCACAAATCTACCCTTCATTTTCCACTACATGATTTGACGACTTATAATTCCACTGGGTTGTTAAGGGTAACCAAGCCACTCTCTATCAAGCTGCTCGTCCAATCATTCTACAATTTTTGCGGAGGGTTTTTCCATGTCCTAAAACTGGGTTTGTCACCATTAGGGTTATGAGCTTCCTTCTCCAGCTCACACTCACAGTTATGCTCGTAGTGTCAAGCATGTTTTTGTTTTTTTTTTGTTATCTCTACAGTTTATGTGACAAATCAATACTCCCCTGCGGGTATCGGTAAAATTCCAACTGCCTTTTGAATGGTTAGGGTAAAGGAGCGACAACCATTTGTATATGTAACATAACCCCTTCACTTTAAGTTGTCCTCTTTTTTTTAAAAGAACAGAAGTTCATTCAACTTGCTAACAGGAATGTTGCTGCAAGGGTGTCGACAACGATCCTACTTAGTTTATTTAACATGTATTACCTCTTTACGCCAACCCTTTTGTTATTTAGTTTGCTTCTTTCTTTATTTGATATAAGGGTGTATCTAACCCAAATTTCTAATCTGTTTCTTCTTCTTGTGGTTTTATATTTATTTTTTTATTTTTTTTATGCACATTGAGATTCTATATCCTCATTGCTCATCAAGGTTTTCTCTCCATCAAGCTCATGGTTGGACTTGTTTTAGGTCATGTTTTCTCTGGGTTTTATTAAAACCCTCTCATTTTGGCGTGGGATTACTTCATTCCTTTCTGGTCTTACACCTAGGTTCATGGTTGTTGGATTGTGTTAATAGTCTTTATTTCTAAAGCAGTTTGCTGCAACCCAAGTCAAGGGTTCAAATTAGTTTTTTGATAATGTAATCATATATGAAATGGTCATGATGCCTCTGTAGATGGAAGATAATACTTGACATTTATTATATTTTGCAGTTACGACTTTTTCCATACTTCTATTATTTTTCAAGAAATATATTAATTTTCCATTTGGGGTTACACGTATTTTCTTTACTGGTTTATGCATTAGAAATTCTCGTACTACATTTGCCCCTCCCAAAAAGAATTCATAGCATACTTTCTTGCATTAATTTATTATCTTGTTACCCCTTACATGCTCAGGTGGTTGTGAAGGAATTAAGTTTGACATGAGTATATCTATTTGCCTGCCTTGATCTGTGTTTCACATTCATGTACATTTTCTTTCATATGTATAAGTTTGGGAATTTATTTTGGGGTATGATTTTCCTATAGTTTAATTTCTCGTTATGATTTTCTTAATAGTGCACAAAGTTATTTGTTCTTACTTCTCTTATTTAGTGCTTAACGTGCCCGATAGAGAAGCAGGGCCTGAGATTTTGGGATCTACTCTCTGCCCATGTGGTACGTGTTTATGTAACCTACCGGGTTCCAGACCACTCCCTGGACAAATCTCTATTTGATCCTATGTGGTTTAATTGGAACCCCCCCTCCCATACAGTTGTTGTTATCTATCAGTACCCCAAAAAAAACTTTAACCTTCTATCCTTTGTACTATGAATATTGGGTTACTTACTGGTTCAACGTTCTTCATATTTTTTGGAGTTACATCAACTTTCATTCTTGTTCTATATTTAAAGAAAACATGAAGGATATAGTTCAAGGATTATGACACAGTGGCACACCCCTTCTTTATAATTACAACTTTGGTCTATTTCTTTGTTTTACATAAACTTAATAGTTATTCTGAACTATAAAGATAGAAAAGAAAATATTTACAGAGGTCCTTTGTTCTTATAGTTATACACATGCATTCAATTAAAAGAAAATATTTACTTTTCAAAATTTAATAAACTTTTATCAATTTTTGGAAAAATATATGCACTTATCTGCATTAGTTCACCTAGTTAGGAAAATGGAAATGGGAAGAAGACTCCACCACCCAACCTATGAGACTTGAAATTACATCCAGGTCTCCCCCCGAGCCTCCTTAGTTTCCAGAGTAGTCAAAGACAATAATTTGTTCTTGGGCCTCAAGACCTCCGATCCAATCCAAAACTTTTACTCTAGGGCTTCCACTCGCTCATATCCAGCTCAATAATACCCTTCAACAATGCACCTACTCACCTTGACAATGTCCTGTCAAAGGATTTTTTATCTCCTTTAGTCACCTTAGGCCTTCCTTCCCCATCTTTTCAATATTTGATTTTTTCCCCAAAAATGATATGTTTTAATCTCAAAGGGAGGAGGAAGCAATGGTCTCAACTACTTGAAAAATAAATATTTTCTCTTTAGGTTATTCTCTCCTAATTTCCATGACTTAGCATAACATTTAAAAGAAAACAAAACAAAATAAAAGTTTATATCCAAGGTTCCTTTACTAGACTTTCACCTAGTCTAGAATTACCAAGTCTTGCATAGTAAAAAGTAAATGACAATTATTTACACGATTAGGGGGTGTTACAACTCTTAAGCATCAAAACTCTGAGAATCAAACCTCAAGCCAGGAGAAGTAAAAAGTTTACCAAGTTGCCCCAACCCAACCTAATGAACAAATGGGGAATTTCGTGTACTGATGTAAAGAGCCTCAAATTATTCAAGCATAACATGGGTAGATTATGATAATATGAAAATGCAGAGGGAAATTTAAGCTTTATTTTTATAGTTTCTTCTCCCTCAAAAAATTCGAGATAAAAATTGGTTTGAAAACGAGCTCATTGATAGATCTGTGTATATGATTAGAGGTCATAAATGAAATAGGTAAATTGTGGTATGGGGATATATAGATTCACAATGCGGTTTCAGTAGGTTGTGAAGGTTTGTACATTGAGAATTAAGGACCTGTTGTGTTCATTTGTTAGGATCTGTGGGAGCTGAAATGAGTAAACAATCACCTCGTAGGAACATGATTAGTAGCATATATTCTCTTAGATTCTATCATTTACTAGTTGGGGTCCATGCCTAGAAGCTATGATTCTTTCCATTTTGGCGGGTGCTTGTGGGCCTGCCATGACTGGGGTAGATGGAAGGGTAATGGCAGTTTACTAGTACAGAGGAAGTAACAGCTGAAGAACACCTTGAGTATTTTTATAGCTATGCTGATAACCTAGACATTAGTGAAGATGATGTCTGGATGAGAGTGTTTGTCCAAAGCCTTGATGGAGAGGCTAGAAAGTGGTTCAGAGAGCTGACCCCTAGGTATATAGTAGACATTGAGGCATTAGATGATGTGTTTTTAAAACATTGGGGAGATAAGAAGGACCTGCTAAATTACCATATTGAGTTTGGCAACCTCAGAAGGGAAAATGGGGAGTCATTGTCTAATTTTAATAAAATATTCAATCGTATGTATAGAAAGATACCAACTGAAGTCAAGCCTACCCCTACCTCTGCCAAACTCACCCATGCCAATGCATTCGATTCCGATTTATGCCTGCTATTAAGAGAGAGAAGATGTGCTACTTTAGCTGAAATGCAAGATGCAGCCTTGGAGGTGGAATCCAATATTATGGCTGCAGAGAAACTCAAAGGACATGCTGATAGAAGGAGGAAGAGAGGTGAGTCTTCCTCTGCTTCTTCATCTTTAGAACCTAAAATAGACAAAATGACTAAAATGATAGAGTCATTGGTTGTTGAAATATCCAAACTAAAGGTTGAACAGAGTTCTAGGAAAGCAAGGCTTCTTAATACATTTGCTCCTAGAAATCCAAATCCATTCAGAAGAGCAAATGAACAATTGCAGATCATTCAGAAGGGCAAAGAGGCCAGTGAAGAACAAAGGGTTAAGGCTCCTTTCCAGAACGTAGTCATGGAGGAGGAGCAGTTTGATGAAGAGGACGAGATTCATTGCATGGAAAACAAGGGCAGTGCTGCCTTTTTGACATTAGCTGCCTACGAGCTGTCATTACTCAGGGACCAGACCAGTCAAGAGTGGGACAGAGAAGCTGTTTTGTAGACTGAAGACCAACAAAGATACAACTTGAGGTCAAGAACGAGTAATGTCAAAGAGAATCCTGCCCAAAGAGCTGCCATCCCCATAGAGCAGCAGATCAACAAAAAAAGGTGACCATCCTGAAAGCACCAGCTCAAGAGGTAAGAGGCCCTGACAAGTCTCCTTCCCCTTTCAGTTTTGAATCATAAGTCCAGAAGTTAAAAATATCTGTACCTCTGATATAACTTGTAAAGAGTGAAGCCTTTAGGAAGCCCATCCTTGATGCCCTTGAGTTGAAGGCCACACAAGCATCCAATGACTTTGTGAATTTACAAGATGATAAACCTGCAGTTGTGCTTAGCCCAATGACTGAACCTGCTAATGACAATTCTCCTTCATTTTATGTCTCCTTAACCATTCATGACAAAACCCTCCACAATTGCCGGCTGGACACAGGTGTCAGCCATAATCTGATGCCCAAAGTTGTCATGGAAGAGTTAGGCCTTGATATTACCAGACCTTATCATGACTTGTTCTCCTTTGATTCGAGAAAGGTGAAATGTCTAGGGTTAATTAAAGACTTAGCCATCACCCTAACGCAGTTTCCCATGAAAAGCATGATGGTGGATATTGTGGTAGCAGATGTCCCCCCTAAGTTTGGTATGCTGCTTTCCAGAGGGTGGATTAATAGGTTGGGTGGGACATTGCAAAATGACTTGTCTTATGCCACTGTCCCAGTTTTTGGAGGAGAAAGTAGAAGACTATATAGGGAAGTCCAGCTGGCTTATATCATTAGTGATGAGAAGAACCCCACTAATCATCCCATTTACGCTGTGTACACTGATTTTGGAGCATGTATTCTCCAAATCGAAGAATCCCATAAGGCCCTGGTGCAACTCAAGAAACCAATATTCCAGGCCATGGAAGAGGAAGGGACACAGGCTTGGGATATGTTCTTTGATGGAGCCTGTTCAAAGGAAATTGCAGGAGTAGGAGTGGTGTTGGTGTCTCCAAAACAAGAAAGCACACATCTGTCTTTCAAACTGAATTTTCAAGTCACCAACAATATAGCAGAGTATGAGGCTCTAATATTGGGCTTAAACACTGCCAAAGACATGGGAATCAGAGACATAAAAGTATTTGGAGATGTTGATCTCATCATTCAACAAGTAAACAAAACATTCCAGGCAGGGCACCCAAGGCTGAAAGCATACAGAGATGAGGTATGGAGACTCAAATATGCTTTTGATAGCTTTTGTATCTCATATATTCCTAGAGTAAAAAATTAGCTTGTTGATTCCCTTGTTGTGTTTGCTAGCATGTTCATCCCTCCCATGCCCCCTAAATTGGTTTATGAAGTCCAGATAAAATATAGACCCTCGTTGCCTGATAATGTCCAACATTGGAAAGTCTTTGAGGATGATGATGAAGTAAATAGGTTTTTGCAAGTCATTGATGAATTCTCTGAAATGAAAATTGATCAAGAGAATGAAACCTTGGAGGAATGTCCCTAGCCCCAGCTAAAGAATAGAATTGGCCAAGGCAACATTGTTTAGTTGCATAGCAATCATATACCTAAAGGGATAGTGCCTCTAGAGACGTTTTTTGACCATAATGATGTGCCTCATAAGATTGCCCAAAAAAAAAATCAATCTGTAGTCCATAGGCATAACATAGGGAGTCCAGAGCATCCAAAGTATATAAATATGTCCACCCATTTGTCTACTACCCAAAGTTCCGAGTACTGCACCCTAATGAATCAATTTGCTGATGTTTTTGCTTGGGAATACAGTGACCTTAAAACTTATGACAAAAAGATCATCCAGCATAAGATCCCATTGGAGAAAGACACCATTCCTTTCAAGCAGAAGCTGAGACCCATAAATCCTTTGCTTCTCCCTCTGATTGAAAAAGAAATCAAGAAGTTGTTTGCTGCCAAAATCATAGTCCCTCTGAGGTATTCAAAGTGGGTAGCCAACTTGGTAGTGGTGAGGAATAAGAGCGGAGAAATAAGGCTGTGTTTTGATTTTAGGAACCTGAACAAATGCTCTAAGAAGGACAATTATCCCCTGCCAAAGATGGAACATTTGTTATAGAAAGTCTCAGGAGCCAAAGTTATGTCTTTCCTGGATGGATTTTCAGGGTATAACCAAGTTGTTGTGCATCCAGATGACCGAGAAAAGACTACTTTCACCACTCCTTGGGGCACTTTTATGCACTCCAAGATGCCATTTGGGCTGATGAATGCTGGGGCTACCTTTCAGAGAGCCATGGATATAGCATTTGTAGGAGAGAAGGATAAGTTTTTCCTTGTCTACCTGGATGATATAACAGTG
Organism: Pinus tabuliformis; assembly: GCA_031772625.1. Classification (NCBI taxonomy): domain Eukaryota; kingdom Viridiplantae; phylum Streptophyta; class Pinopsida; order Pinales; family Pinaceae; genus Pinus; species Pinus tabuliformis. The sequence continues at coordinate 1,898,137,118 of CM062817.1, forward strand.
TACTCCAACAGCCATCAAGATCATTTGTAGCATTTAAATAAAGTGTTTCTAAAGTGCAGAAGGTTTGGGATATCAGTGAATCCTAAGAAATCACAGTTTGCTTTAGAAGAGGGCAAGCTTCTAGGACACATTGTTTCTGCTGCAGGTGTCAAGATTGACCCAGAGAGAGTGAAAGTGATACAGACATTGTTTGTCCCAAGATCAAAAAAGGACATCCAATACTTTTTGGGAAAAATAAATTTTGTAAGGAGGTTCATTCCTAATTTTGCGGAACTGGTAAAGCACATCACCTCCATGCTGAAAAATGGATCAGATATCAAATGGACTGATGCAGCAAGAAGATCTTTTGAAGCCATCAAGAGAGCTATTATGGAAGCTCCCACTTTGATCCGCCCAGATTATAGCAAGGAGTTCCATATCTTCTCCTTTGCTTCCGGTGACACCCTCATAGCAGTTTTATTGTAGAAAGATGATGGGGATTCAGAGCATCCAGTGACATTTTTTAGCAAAACCTTAGGGGATGCTGAACTAAGGTATGATATTATTGAAAAACAACCTTATGCTCTTATCAAATCTTTAAAGGCTTTTCGAATATATATTCTGCACTCCAAGGTAATTGCATATGTGCCCTCTGCTTCAGTAAAGGATGTCCTAACATAGCTAGATGTTGATGGAAGAAGGGCTAAATGGATTGCAAATATTATTGAATTCAACATAGAATTGAAGCCCACCAAGCTTGTCAAGGGCCAGGGCCTTGCTCAGCTGTTGGCTGAAGAAAATTACAAAATGCTTGACATAAACTGCATGAGCACGAATTCAGAGGATGGACAGACAGAAGAAGCAACAGTAAGACATGACCAGTTGTTGGCTAAAAATCTAGTTTCTTGTGAATGGTATTCTACAATAGCTCAACTTTAGAAGAAGCTAGAGGTTCCTCCAGGCCTAAGTTCAAACCAAGCCAGGACTATTAAGCTCAGGGCAGCCAAGTTTTGTATTCTTGAAAACTTGCTCTATTTGAGGGATCCATCTGGAATCCTTTTAAGATGTCTGGACAAAGAACAAGCTGTGGAGGTTATGCATCAGTTTCATTCTAGCATCTGTGGAGGACATCACTATTGGAAAACCACAGCCCACAAGATCCTCAGAGCTGGGTACTATTGGCCTACTCTATTTATGAATGTCTTTTCATTTGTAAGGTCCTGTGATAAATGCCAAAGGTTTGAAGGAAAACAACAGTTGAAGTCCTTACCCTTGAAGCCAATACATGCTAGTGGCCCTTTCTAGCAGTGGGGATTGGATTTCATAGGGGAAATTAATCCACATTCCAATGGCCAACACAAATGGATCTTAGTAGCCACTGACTACTTTACTAAATGGATTGAGGCCATCCCTACTAGGAAAGCTGATTACCATGTGGTCATGAAGTTCTTGACAGAAAACATTTTCACCAGGTTTGGCTGTCCACACAAATTGGTTATAGACAATGCAGTAGCCCTCAAGGCAAAAGAGTTGGTGGACATGTGTGACTCAATGGGCGTTAAGCTAGTGCAGTCCACCTCATATTACCCTCAAGGTAATGGGCTAGCAAAATCATTCAATAAGAGCCTGATAAGGATAATCAAAAAGCTGCTGGAAGACAACAAAAGGAACTGGGATTCCAAACTGAAGTTTGCATTATGGGCTGATAGGGTAACCACCAAGAAATCCATAGGGAATTCTCCATTCAAGCTAGAATGGCACTGAGGCTGTATTCCCAATCCAGTTGACCCTCCCTATGGCCAAGTTTTTGCAGGAAGAGCAGAATGAGGAAAATGACATGGCAAAGAGGATTAGTGACTTGGTTGAAGTACATCAAATCAGAGATCAATTGATTGAAAAGTCTGCAGCACATTAAAAAAGAATCAAGGAAGCCTTTGACAGAAAGGCAAAGATGGAAAATTTTCAAATTGGAGACTTGGTTCTTAAATGGGATGCACTGAAGGAAAAGAAAGGAAATCATGGGAAGTTCGACGCTCTATGGACTGGACCTTTTGTCATTGCTCAGGTCTAGGGGAACAACACTTTCATGTTGCAAAGTATGGAAGGAGAAACAATTTTTGATGGCCCAGTCAATGGGTGTTTTTGAATGTTTATGTTGTTTAAGGTCTTTAGGCCTCAGCACTGTAAATATTTACTTTTTTAAAAGTTTTTAGTGTAGGTTTAATTAGACTCCATGCCCAATGGAACCCTAGGAAATATTGTTGATCTTGTTTTTTTATGAAAGGCTGTGGTCCACGGTTCTTGAAACCTCACAGGGAGGATTTCATCCCCAGAAGGAGCCAGTGTTAGCCCTGCTATGCAACACTGACTTTATAAGGTAAAAAAGGAGCACGATCCATTTTGGTTGTGTCCAAAGGGGGCTCAGATTTGGTCATTTTTCCCTTTCCTCCCTTCACCCCGATCACCTCTAAACCCTTCCCATTCCTTGAATAGGCCTTCTAAAACCCAAAAAAGCCCCTTTTAGCCCCAGCCCCAAGCGCAAAACCGCAAACCAACCATAAAACCCTACCATATTTCTTCATGTGCTCATAACTCGCCATGCCGCCTCCTCACCGTTGATCTCCCCCGCTGATCCAACGGCTCCCGTCGCACCCGATAAAGGTGACCCGTTCTACCACCCTCCATTGTCAGATCATCTCCGCTGAGATCTAACGGTCTTCTCTTTCATCGCACTGGCAAATTAATCAAGCGATAGTGCGTGATGAGAGCGGTTTTTCTCTCTTATCCATTGCTACGTGTCGATCACTGAGTGGAATCGCTCGGCCACGGGATTTTACCACCTAGCGCCCGAAAGTGGTGCAATGAAAACCGTTACCGCCCGACCAAACCGCCCTCACCCATTAAATGCCTGTGCAACTCCATTTCTTGATGCCCGTTCGATTTGTCCCTGAAGATCTGACGGCCCTAACACATCCTGCTCCCATCTCGACTGATAGCCTTCGCCAAGCCATCTCTGCCATCCATTTCCCTGATCCGACGGTCATTCTTCTCGCTCACCCAAATTGTCCACCTACCCATGCATTCCACGTCCTCTGACCATTCTGTTGCCTGAAGAAGGAGATGACTAGCTCTGCCATCATCAGTCATAGTCAGACCACCAACAACCATATTTAACAGAAGGCATGGCCGAAGGAGAAAAGGACATAACATGACTCTGTAACTGAATTTATCAGTCATGGACTCCACTGGTACGAGCACTCCAACCACCTAAAGGACATCACAACACCTAAACAGATCAGATTCACCTGCTGAAACAAGCAATCTCGTTCAGAGACTCCATCAGGCAGTTAAATGTAGTTGGTGGTCAATTATGACCCCTCCCTACCTAAGCGGCCAAGTGCCATAGCATTGTAAACTTATAAATATCCAGAAGAAAGACGTAAAGAAGGTTGGCATTTGATGTAAGGTTCAACTTTTGGAGACTATAGACATTTTTTCACTTGCAATGTCTCATCTTCATTTTCAGCTAATACAAGCTTCTTTTGTTTTTAACTGCTCACTGTCCATTTTCCTGTGTTCTAAGCTTGTGCCTGATATGTTGTGTTGTTGATCTCTTGATGTTTAGCACTAGATAACTGTCATCTTGTCTCTGTGTTAGAATCTCAAATGCATCACTGAATAAGTTGCTCAGGTTTCTTTCTATCTAATGCAGGAGAGATGTCATCCCGTCTTTGCATTAATAGATTAGATTTACAGGTTTCTTTACTAGTTGCAGCCGGCCATCACATGGTCTTGTGTATCTGCTGGTGTGGTTAGTATTCTCCATATTCACCTAATATCTAAAACTGTGAGCATTGGTGGTCTAAAGCCTTGTAGCCTGAGGGTGTTCATGCATGTCTGGTGTGAAACAAAGTAGAAGTGGTTATCTGGCTTGAACCAAACCATCATTCCTTCCATTAAACCTGCAACAATAGTTGAATTTATAGTTACTAGGCATCTCCGAGCTACAACCTAGGAGAGTTTCTTGGAATCCTAACAGGGATATATAGATTCACAATGTAGTTTCAGTAGGTTTTGAAGGTTTGTACATTGAGAATTAAGGACCTGTTGTGTTCATTTGTTAGGATCTGTGGGAGCTGAAATGAGTAAAAAATCGCCTCGTAGGAACATGATTAGTAGCATATATTCTCTCAGATTTTGTCATTTACTAGTTGGAGTAATAACCCTTGTCACTGTAAGTGGAATCTCTCGTATTTTACAAGGACGAAGCATGGAGGAGTCCATTATTGTCTGGCCAAGCAATTATTCTCTCGAGGAGGAGCGTTGATTTGCTGGCCAAGATAGGGCAATTGATGCAAGAAATGTAAGGCAAATTAGGAATAAAATAGCCCATTCTAGATTGCACGATGAGGCTAAAGGTAGAGAGAAGGAATCAAAGTAACTTGTTGGTGGATATCGTGAATTCATTGGATGATATGTTGGAAATCTTACACTCTATTCAGAATTCGACACAGATCAGAGAGTTTGTAAGAAATGTAGGTTGGTAAAGAGAAATAAAATTACAGATTTGAAATACATACATAGAGAAAAAATTGTAAATAGGAAGAAATTCAAATTCTTATATCCCTCTACCAATATAGGATAGATCAAATTTTATTTTCATCTAGTCTCTTAGAATAAGGCGTTGTAAGATAGAATAGTTGAACACAATTTTCCTACGGCTTAGCTGTCATCTCTTACTAGTGGTATATATAAATAATACTTCTTTAGTAATAACCCACAATTATAACAATTTTAGAGAATGTTTATGACATTAACTTGCACACAAATCTTTTATCATTTCAAAAGCTAGCATGCACTATAAGTTCCTTGTACTATTCTTCGTCTTCTTTTCATTTTATTTTATTTATTTTCTTTTGTGCCTTTGATATTCAAATTTATTTTATTATTCTGCATGCTAGCTACTAAACTCAATCATTACAATCACAATTTATCTCATTTTTTTTCCAATTGAGTGTTTTTACTCAAGTACAGTCAGAATTTCCTGCAATTGACCTCATTTTTTTCCAATTGAGTATTTTTCCAACTTTTGTAAATGTGGAAAGTGGGCATGCGTACCATATAAAAGTTTCCAAGTGTTTCAACCCAAAGTAGGCATCCCTACCATAGAAACTATCCTAAGTGTTTCAACCAAGACACCTTTGGCATATAAACTCCTTTTAAGTATTTCAACCAATGCAGATTCATAATTTATGACATTTCCAACTCATATTTCTGTTAAAGATCATTTATTTTTGGGTCAGTTTATATGTTTGGATAAAAGAATAATCTACCAACTGTTGGGTCTTGAAAATGTCATTCATTTCCATTACACTTTCACTATTATGTCCATTATATCACCTCCATTTCACTACTATGTCACTACATTCATCCCACTTTCATTATCATTGGGCCACATTTACGTTTTTCCAAACTTTATTAATTCTTAGCCTTTTTAAGTAAATTTGTGGTTAAAAATTAGAAAATAATGTGCATATGCTTATACCTAACAAGTGGGTTGAGATTGTTGACATGTGTAGGTCAAAAGGAGGTTTCTAGAAGACCTTTATGTGGCACCCTAAGGCCAAATTCGAATTTGAGTGGAGAGAATCATGGGATCATGAGGATATGTGTCACATCTCCTAATTGTATTGAAACTCTAAGAAGACATGTGTCTCATCAGTTCCTATTTTGTTTAGGACTCTAGAGGTAGAGGGAGAGATTCATGGATTCTCATTAATGAGATGGCTTCTCATCTTTTTGTATAAATAGGAGATCTCTCTCCTTCATTTGGGAGCTTAGTTTTTTAGTTCTTAAGCTTGTAGCTTTTTGGTAGCTCTTTAGCTTGGAGCTTGTAGTTCTTCTTTGATGGCTTTGGAAAGCTTTGGAGAGCTTTGTTGTACTTTGTAATTTTGAAGAATTTGAATAAAGCTTTGATATTCTCAACATGGAAGGAGATGTGAAGTAGATGTCATGGAGCACATTAGAATGTAAGGTAGAGTAGATTTTGTTTTGAAGTTTTGCTTTGATTTAATTTCATGTCATTTTATTGCTTTCAAGTTTGATAGTGTAGATTTTCCATTCATGAAATTTTAATTCATGCAAGTGTGTTCAACCAGTTGATTGTAGATTAGGTTTCTTTACATGTTTCTTGTATTTTCTTATTAGATTAGTCTCTCATGCTATATGATGATATGTCCGGAGCCTTTAGCTTAACACTGTTTTAGAAGTTAATTGGCGAAATATTGTGATTATAGGTGAGATGACGGGCTTTGCTTTTCATTAGTGTGCAATTAGATAGTTTAAATGTCATTTCTTTCATGCTATATGATGATATTTCCAGAGCCTTTAACTTAACATTGTTTTAGAAGTTAATTGGCGAAATATTGTGATTATAGGTGAGATGATTGGCTTTGCTTTTCATTAGTGTGCAATTAGATAGTTTAGATGTCATTGCTTTCATGCTATATGATGATATTTCCGGAGCCTTTAGCTTAACATGTTTTAGAAGTTAATTGGTGAAATATTGTGATTATAGGTGAGATGATTGGCTTTGATTTTCATTAGTGTGCAATTAGATAGTTTAGATGTCATTTCTTTAATGCTATATGATGATATTTCCGAAGACTTTAGCTTAACACCGTTTTAGAATTTAATTGGTGAAATATTGTGATTATAGGCGAGATAATTGGCTTCGCTTTTCCTTTTATTGCTTTCAATTTTGATAGTTTAGATTTTCCAATCATGCAATTTTAATTCATGCAAGTGTGTTCAACGGGTTGATTGTAGATTTATCTAACTGTGTAATTTATGCTTGACAAAATATTCCAAGAAAGTAGTCTTCCTATTTTCCGATTAGTGAATTGGAGCATAGAGAACACAAAAGATTATTTTTTCTTTACATGTTCTTGCTTTTTTCTTAGTAGGATATTCATTACATAAGTTCATGTCTCATTGAGTCTTTTTAGTTCCTTAAGAACGAAATTAGCGATACGTGAAGTTATGAATGGGACTTGATTTATTTTTCTTTCTTTCTTTTCTTAGATATTTTGCCGGCTTAGATTAATCTAACTATTCAAAGTTTTGATTTGTTTCATTTTCTCTTTTCTTTAGAAACTAGACTCTAACATAAGAAACAAAACCCCCCAAAACAACACAAACTATAAAACAACGAAGTGAGAAAAAAGGTTAACTAAGCACATATGGTGCACCACACCATCAGTTTACGATACCCGTATTGATAATTTATGTAGAGAAATTTAGGACACTAAATTGACTAAACACCAACCTCCATCATTAATTATGACCTTGATATGTGAATATCAAATTTAATAGAAGCTAAGCTCTCTATAAATCAATTAATCTACACCTTATCGATGTTACAATTTACACGCTATATATATTATTGAACTCCTCAATTATCTAGTATTTAGGTTATAATAAAGTTAAAATTGATCTTTTTTAACTTCTTAGGATTATCAAGTATATATGGAATGTAAAGTATTTTTTTTTTTAATTTTAAACTATTTCTATTTTATGTTTTATTTTGATTTTTTTCTCAATATATATATATATATATATATATATATATATTTTTTTTTTTTTTTCCACAAATGTAAGTTGTGGAAATTTTATTTTACTATGCTACAGTGATTATTAAATTGGATTAAATTTATCTCACAATTTAGAAATTTTATACTGATGATGATGATGATGGTTAACGTCCATTGAGACCAAACTTTGGTCTATCGGACCTAAAGAAACGAATTATTTAGTTTGATTTAAGATTTTATTCCTATGCTCAAAAAGCTTGGAGAGAAGCCTCCCGAGCTCACTATAATTTTGACAACGTAAAAGGCTAGGAAGGTCAGTATTGCAACAAAGATTTTGAAACTGAGATCTAATGTGGTTGTACGTGGGGCACTCTAAGAGGAAGTGATTTTCATCCTCGATGTTTGTATTCTCACAGAGATGGTAGAACATTTCCATGCATGGTGTTTTAGGAACTTCAAGTCCTCCACAATATCATAGCTCCTCATAACCATGCCATGAGTACGAGCAATTTGAGCAGTGCCACAATGATATATCTAAAATAAATGGAGCTTCATGTGGTGGTGATGTCATTTACCATAAGACTCTACAAAGAAACCCACTCAATCCTGTGGGCAACATTGACACAAAATACATTGAACACGTCTTTGTCCTCCTCCTCATTGGTCGAAACTTAATGGTCGACATACACAAATTTTGCACAAAGATGAGGGTATGCGGGCTTGGGTACAGTGCAGACCAAAAAAATAGTTTTCATGATTTCCCATAGACAATGCTGAGGAGAATCCAATTTTGTCAAAGTTATATAAAAAGTTGTGGATAAAATAGGCACATAAAAATATCTTATAATTGTTTGAGAGCAAAGCTTAGATGGGCAGAAACAATGGTTTATAGGTCAGTGTGTAGATCTTAGACCAATCGTTCTTCGATGCAGAATTGGGTATCGATTATCATGTAAAGAAATGACGGGTCAAGGATGGCAGGACAAATTGGTGGATGAAGGCCACAAATCAATGGCTCGCACTTGAGTAGATAAGGAATTCGTCCTGCAGCTCTGATACCATGTCAGGCACACATGAATGTGAACAATCATGAATGATAAAATAGTGAATTGCATTTCTTATTAACAAAGATGCACATTTATAATACATTGGTGTGACCATTGGATTCATATTCCAATGTCTCTTGGACTCTCGTTGACCGTTCAAATCCCACACCTTAACCCTTGGTAAATTAGGTGTCCAACACAAAATCTAAATCCAGATTTCTAAAAATTCCTGTCAGACTAGTAGAAATAGATTCAACTCCATTAAAAACATTGGGAACTCCAAAATCCTGAATCCAAATTTCCAAAAATTTCTGCCAAATTTTATCAAAATTATACCAAAATTTCTAAGGAAAAAACATGGTGTGCTTAAACTACTTGAATTTTAATGATAGTATAATTTCCATTTTGTGATTTTGTACTTACTGCTTCAATAAAAATTCCTGCCTGATAATCTTTTGCAATCGTAACAATTGTTCTTGGGTTGCTAATTTTTTACACAGATGAGCCCAAGATGAGCGAGAATGACAGTGAAGGTGATATAGGTGAAGAAGTGGATGAAGAAAAAGTACTATTCGACACCCACATCTTCCAAATCGAGGAGGTCAAGTAATACACATACCCAAAGCAGAACATGCACGACAAACAAAACTTCATGGGCGCCATGGAAGTCTACCCCACAATAGGCATGGGTTTCATTTCCTCAAGCATGGAGCTAGACCAATATATGCTCTACAAAACCTCAGTCCCCTACCCAAATGACTGACTCGTGACCGAACAGTTCATGATCCTCGACTACAACCCACTACCCCATAGGAAATGTTTCTTCGAGGCACCCGTGCACTACACTCCCTATTGCACTTATCGTCCTTTTTCTGGTCTCTCCTAGATGACATGAACATTAAGTGGAACCACTACAAGTGCAAGGGTTTCACTTGCCTTAATATTTCCAAAAATGCCACAAAGGGTTTCTTCAAGTGCACTGATTACTTCGATCTCATGGGCCACGATTCCATGCACTAGATAGAAAATATGTTGGAAAGGCAGAGAAGCTAAAACACACGAGTTGTGGCTCTTATATTGATCACACAAAACTTGATACTTACAATGAACCCAATGAAGGGTATTTAACCTTTTCGACTTGCGACTCGCCTAAAATATCTTGACATGTAACCACACACTAAAAGTCGTCTATCACTTAACTCAAATTGACTCAACCCTCAAAAACTCATCACTCAACACTCAGTTAACTGACTCTCTAAGTTTAACCAACTCCTCATGCGGGAGTAATTAGATTATTTTAACACTCCCTATTAATTATGATCGCTAAACTAAAACATGACTCATGACAACTCAAACATCCCTGCTGGTCTATGTCTCAGCTAAACTTACAACACCTAAGTTTCTTCTATGAAACTCAAACATATCTTGTGCTAATTACTTAGTAAATATATCAGCCAATTGATCACTAGATTTACAAGGCTTCAAGTGAACTTCTCCATTGCTCACAAGTTCTCTAATAAAGTGATATCTAGTATCAATATGCTTGCTCTTTTGATGAAACACACTATTATTGGGTAGTGCAATCGCTGAGGTGTTGTCACAATATATTTTTGTTGTTCCTTGTTTTTTTTGCTTGAGTAAAAAAAAAATAAAAAAAAAATCGATCAATCTATGAAAACAGAGGTAAAGTTGAGCACTGACAAGACTGTGGAAGAAGATGGTCGAGAAGAGCATGACCATGAAAGTTGAAGAAACTATAGAAGCTTCAATCATAATAAAAGAGTTGAAAAATCAAAGGTGAGATGTTATTGTTGCAATAAATTTGGTCACTATGCTCATGATTGTAGGAAGAAGATACCTAATCAAGGGAACCAAAGAGCTAATGTCACTACAGAGAGTACTAACTCCATGTTACTAGCTTTCCATACCATGCATGAACCTTATGATAGTGTGTGGCTATTAGATAGTGGTTGTAGTAACCACATGACAGGCAACAATGATTTGGTTGAAAATTTCGATCAATTTGTGAAAATAGAGGTAAAGTTGGGGACTGGCAAGACTGTGGAAGTGATGGAAAAGGAGTGGTCAACATTTTGACCAAGAAGGGGGAGCCGAAGACAATATTAGAGGTATATTATGTTCCTAGTCTCAAACATAATTTGATAAGTGTTGGTCAATTGACACAGAAAGGATACAAAGTTATCTTTCAAGGTCAAGAATGTGTTATATATGACAAGCCCCCAAGTACGCAGCTGATCGCAAAGGTGTAGATGATGAGGAAAAGAATATTTCCTCTAATTATTAATTACAGTGATCAAGTCAGTTATTTTATAGTTGTTCTGATGATTATTGGTTATGGCTCTTTCGATTTGGACACTTGCACTTTTCTAGTTTAAAATTGTTGTAGCAGAAACAAATGGTCAAAGGATTACTTCCCATCAAAGAACTTGCTAGTACTTGTGAGTGTTGCATCTTGGGAAAGCAACATCGTGAAAGGATACAAAGAAAAGAAACCTCTTGAGCTAGTGCATACAGACTTGTGTGGACCTATGAGGACACAGTCAATCGGTGGAAGTTGTTACTTCCTCACTTTCATTGATGATTGTAGTAGAAATACTTGGGTTTACTTCTTGAAGCAGAAGTCTAAAACTTTTGAAAGGTTCAAGGAATTCAAAGCCTTAGCAGAAAACCAAAGTGATCGACAGATCAAGGTATTAAGGTCAAATCGTGGTGGAGAATATGACTTAAAGGGATTCCATGGTTACTACAAACAACATGGAATCAAAAGATAGTTTACAACTAGGTACACACCACAACAGAATGGTGTAGCAGAGAGAAAGAATAGGACAATTATGAACATGGTAAGAAGCATGTTGAAAGGAAGAAACCTGTCTAATAAGTATTGGGCAGAAGCAGTTGCATTTGCTATTTATGTGATCAACAAATCTCCCACAAAGAGTGTGATGAACAAAGTACCAGAACAAGCATGGTCAGGTATGTCTTGCAACGTATATCATCTCTGAGTATTTGGTTGTGTAGCTTATGCACATGTGCCTAAAGAGCGAAGAGGAAAATTAGATGATAAAAGTGAAAAAAACATATTTACTGGTTACCGTGAGCAATCAAAAGCTTACAAATTGTATAACCCTGTCACTAAGAAGACCATAATTAGTAGATATGATGTGTTCAAAGAACACGAGTCATGGAATGGAACTGTAGACAAAACAATTGATGCACAAGTGTCATTGATGGAAGAAGATGATGTAGCCGAAAAGAAGCAACAAGAATCACAAGTGAAGACACCAAACAGAGACACACCAACAAGGACTCCAAGATTTTTTGAGCAGCATGGATCTTCAAGCAGATCAACAGATCAAGATTCTCCCAACAATCAATCAGGTGATGAATCAAGAAATGGTAAGAGAAAGATGAGAAGTCTGAAAGATATTTATGATGATTTGGATGTTATTTCAAATTTTGCATTGTTGTCATTCCAACCTTCTTCATTTGAAGAAACAATCAAAGATGAAAATTGGGTGCAAGCCATGGATGAATAAATTGAAGCTATTAAAAAGAATGATACATGGGATTTGATTGATTTACCAAAGGACAAAAATCGCATTAGTGTGAAGTGGGTGTACAAGACAAAGTTGAATGAGAAAGGTGAAATTGACAGATTTAAAGCAAGACTTGTAGCAAAAGGATTCTCGCAGCAACCAGGAATAAACTTTGGAGAAACATTTGCTCCAGTAGCCAGATTGGATACTGTAAGAGCAGTTCTAGCCACAACAGCTCAGAACAAGTGGAAAGTATATCAGATGGATGTGAAATTGGCCTTCTTGAATGGAATTCTAGAAGAAGAAATTTATGTGCAACAACCTCTAGGTTATGAAGTTGAAGGTAATGAAGATAAAGTTTACAGGTTGAAGAAAGCGCTCTATGGACTAAAGCAAGTGCCTAGAGCTTGGTATAGCAGAATTGACAGCTGCATGATTAAGAATGGATTTTGTAGAAGTAACATTGAACCTACCCTGTTGTTACCGGGAAAAGTGTCTATTTAGAACTGCTCTATCCCACTAAGGTGTGATAGCTGCCTTAGAAACAGACAGAGAAAAACTACTTTTGTATTTCCTTTATGAATTAAAGATAGAGGGGGATAGAAAGAACCGACCTGTGTTAATCCTTTGATCCAATCCCTCTCTTCTTTGACAGCTTCCAGCTACTTGCTCCCTTACTTGCCCAGTTTCACCAACTACCTGTAAGATCACAAAAGAAGAAAACTATACAAAGACATGGATCTATATTCATAAACAGCTTAGGATCAGATTTAAGCTAACCATACGAATGTAACAAGCATCAATGATAAAAAAGCATGGAGGAAAACCTCAAATAGTTTTTATTGATATACAAGAAGATCCAGGAGGAGTTACAACCGATGATTCCTGACCCAGCATCAACCTCCCAGCAAAGAAGCCCCTCTTCACCTCCAACAAAGCATAAATCGCCCAATACTCTGATATCTATCTCAAAACCAACAACAATTCCTTACAATGTGCAAAATTCCAGCCTCCGGATCTCTGGGATGAGGGATCCATATATAGATGTATGCAAGGAGGATGAGTCAGCTTGTGATTTGATTAGTGTCTTCTCTCTGTCAGTTCTTGCTTCCACTTGGAGACTGAAAGCCTCTTACTCATCCTTGGTCGAATTCAGTGAGGCAAGTGTCATAGGAGAAGATTCTGGAAGCTTCCATTGTCTTTCCACCTCGCGGAATGGCACTGCCATTTGTCATTTATCGCTCAACGCACCCTCATAGTGCATTTAGGTGCATTGCAACGCACCCAGCTAGTGTGTTTAGGTGCTATGCAATGCAGCTAGCCAGTGGAGCAGCTGAAATGATCCTGTTTTGACTTATTCTGAGCAGTTTCTGGTGGAGAACTTCTGGGAGAAGCTGTAATTTGTTGACCTTGTTCCTTTAGGGGTTAGAAAAACACTTTTAGTGACTTAGGAGCCCTTGGTTTATGGACATTTCATGCTTGGAACTGTAAGGAACAAAAATGTCTATAACAGTTGCCCCCTAAAGTATGAGACCGTTAATCGGGTGAAATGCTTTATTATGAGGATCCGAAGTTCTTTCAATGCTGGGAGGAGACCTGTAATAAGATACAATACAATACATTATCTTCATACTGTTTTTCATGATCTAGCTGAGGCGGGCATTCCCATGCTCAGCTTTATAAATTCATTTTCATGTACATAGGACAGACAATCGTCTGATTGTAGACTGATGATTCTGATAGAGCCATCATCCTTTTAGTAGGATGATTATCTGTGCTGCAATGTTGTACATTTAATGTATTTATTTTCCTGAATATATATCGCAGCCCGGATGGATGAAACTAGATCCGGGGTCTTCAATCTCGTTCGATCTTCACTCGAAGTACAAGTCGATCCATGTGAGAAATGTTCTAAAGTCGAACATGGAAAGACATCGCTTGATTACCAGTCAATGATGTAAACTGTTAACAAGCGCGAGAGGAATCACCGATAATGATAATGACCCTCAAGGTACTACAGTACAATTCACGTGGTGTGAATAAAGGACTTGGCATCGAACACCATGCAAAATCTTTCGGTCGAAGGCCATTGATGTAAACCTATCGCCGGAAGTGAGAAACTTGCCATTGAGGCATGCAAGCTTCAAAGTACTGAATGGGGTGTTCCTAGACCAACTTCTTGGATAATGAGCTGATGTCGACAAGAAGTGATCTGTCATAGGAGGGCCTTAATGAATCCCACATCAATGACACGGAACAGAGCAAATGATTTTGATGGAGGTGAAAACGATCTGATGATATACGGTTCAGGGTGGCGGTCATGAAAGAATGGAGTATAATGTATGGTAGTGGGTGGGACACAGGTGACAAAGATAACTCGGTCCTTTTCATTTTTAGAGAGTCTGAAAAGGTACGTAAAGGTAACTCCAAAATTCCTTTTTCGTCATCTAATCCCTTAAGTCCGAAAAAGTATAAAACAATACAGAAGGGATGCATTTTCGATAGTTTTAACGAGCCGAACAAAACAAGCGCTCGATCTTTTTGTGCAATAATCCCTTAGGTCCAAAAAGATTAAAATCTAGAGGAGGGATAGCACTTCCTGTCCCTTTAACGAGCTGGAGAGGCCAATGGCTCGGCAATCTTTTCATATTTTACGAGTCAGTTGAAAAGAGCTTAAAGGAGACTCGTCTTTTGAGGAACGAGTGATAAAATGGGTAGCAGCTGATTCCAGGTAAGGTTTGGAATTTTCCAATCACGGCAGTGTCACAAGGATGGCTAGTGAAATCACTCTTCGCAACTGTTCCTCAAAATGGGTAAACAATCAAATGGAGGTGAATGATCGGCCAATGTAAAAGTGGAGGTGACGGTGCAAACACGACCAAGGCTTTAATGGTTGAAGTACTACATTCACGGTGGTTATTTACCGGGGAATAGTTCATTTTTTAACGAGCTTAAACGCGGGTGGAAAAATTTGCTCGGTCTTATGTTTATTTTTTAACGAGCTTGAACTATGTGCTAAAACTGCTCGATCAGATGGTCCTGTTTTGATTTTACCATAAATAGCTTTGTCCTTTCAGAGATCGTACTGTATTTTCAACTGCTTCATCAAACTAGTCAGAAATGAACAATATTTGATTGAAAACGAGTTAAAACGCTAATATTTTACTTTGAACTACGTAAAAGTAATTAAAAAGTGTTTTTTACCTCTCATTTTACCATTTCATTTGAACTTGGTTTGTTGGAGCTTTGGAGGTGCTTTTCCCCCTTGATTTTCATTAGTTGATTTCGGGAGATTCTGTGGACGATTCTTGGCACCGTCTAGACCAGGTAGGAGCTAAACCTGAGCTCTTTCAATTCATGGTTTCCATTTTGCATTTTGAGCTTGATTCCTAGCTTTTCTGAGCCCCTGGGGTTTAAGGAACTCTTTCTGCCATCAACGCATCCTCAGTGTATCGAAACCTGCGCTGAATGTTGGCCTGTCTAAAGGCTCTCTGACATTCAACGCACCTAGAACACTGCTACAGGTGCGTTGGGTGCAAAAAGGGAATTTGATGCACAATTTTTTTATGGAATTTTTGCCTGTTTCTCACCAAAATCAGGACCTAACTCCTCTCTTGTTTGTTTTTCAGAGGTCTTTGGAGTAAGATGACCATTACATGGTGAGAATGTGAGCATGAAGAAGAGGACCTGCTTGCCCTACATGATCCAGTTACAATGAATGCGCTGCGTAATTGTGGCTTGCTGAAGTTCTTCCGCATTTCTAGCATGAGACAGCATATCAACTTACTGCAGTATTTGCTCGATGCTTGGGATCCTACCAATCAGGTTTTCTAGATCAGGGGCAAATCTATCCCCTTGACTGCAGTAGACATTTATTTCTTGACTGGCTTGTCGAGGCGGGGTGCCCCCATCTCTTTGTCAGGTTCGGCCCGAGGAGGCGATTCTGTGAGAGATTATGTCCGCCGGTACTGTAGAGAAGGATCTCAGCTGAGTAAAGACGGCAAGATCATCATCCGTGATGTCACTGACAGGTCCCTTAGGACTATTCTGTTTACTTTTGGTAGGATGGCCGGTAGTGCGTCTCTTCATGTAGCCAATCGATCTTATATGCAGCATGCCTTGGAATGCCTCCAACCGAAGGTGTTCAACTGGTGCGACGCAATAGTTCTTGTGATGAAAGAATAGTTGACCAAGATAAAGAACGGGAGGTTGAAGAACTTTGGGTATGGTTCTATTTTGACCGCCTTTGCCTTGGAGAAGATACCATTGATGCAGCCGCAGTACATTGCACTCGATTTACCTTCTCCTACTGAACCACGTATGCAGAGATGGGTTGACCATATGTCCAGGCATGCTGGCCAGTCTCAGATTTCATTTTCTGATACCTTCTTCAAGTGGTTTGATCGTCAGGAGATGGTTTATTCTGAGTATCCATATGCTGGCATGGACTTCCGGGGTGATCCAGATTTAGTACTGCCGGATGGCGAGCATTGGGGCGCCATTGGTAAAATCTTTGACCATATTGTTGTTTATCGTTTTTTGCTTATAATGTCCTTGTGCTTTATTCTATCAAGACTTTAATCAAAATCATGTGTACATGCAGATGTTGGTCCCGTTCGTCCAGTAGTTCGCCTGAGAGTACCAGTTGCTGCCCCAGCAGGAGAGGCCTTCGGAAGGGCTATTCTTCGTGTCCTCGATGTGGCCGAGACTCTCACAGATTTGCAGGAGCAGGTTGAGGGCCTCACTCTCTGTATTCCGGATGTGAGGACCGACGACCTACCTTTGCGGTTACAGCGACATACTACTGGTGTGCCTAGGCGATGGACTCGTCTCCTACGCATGATCGCACAGGCTGTGACTTGCTATCACGAGCATCATTAGACTAGGGTGCCCCCTAGCATTTTGAGTTTTTGGGTCATTTGACCGATTTTGTCTTGGTTACAGAACATTATGTGTAAACCATAAACAGTTATATATATTTTTGATTTTCGGAGTTTTATTTTGGTTGAGCTACATGATCCACATGCGAAACATTGATGATGTGTTTCTTTTTATAAATGTTGCAAATGTCTATCTAACACATAGTTTGCTAATGAGTCAGTTAATGTGTTTAAGTTTCTGGAAATATGTTGATATTGAATAAGATCAAATTGTCTTTCCAAAATATTAACCCTCAGGAACATGCGATAAATAGCTGGGTTTCAGACGGAATATATACCATTGAGTTGTAGTATTACGAGTTGTGAGTCTGGCCTGACAATTAGTCGGCGTATACCATGAGTGATGGCATTAGAGATAAGTTCTATCAACGCGCTATACTCAGCGATGTTATCCGTTGATCGACCAATACATACACCTCTGAAACTTACTAACTCACCGCTTGGATAAAAAATGGCCCAGGCTGCGGAGGACAGGTTCCGCGAACTACGACTCCCTCCGTCGGCATATCCACACATGGCTCCAATAGGTTTGACATCTGCAATAAATGTAAAAAGTGGATTACTTGACCAAAACAAACACTTTAGCGAAAACAAAAACATAACAAAAGCATACTGGTTACCATTACGCATAGTAACGCTTGAGGTACAACCCATTACGAGGTTGCGCCAG
The DNA here is from genome assembly GCA_031772625.1 of Pinus tabuliformis. NCBI lineage: Eukaryota > Viridiplantae > Streptophyta > Pinopsida > Pinales > Pinaceae > Pinus > Pinus tabuliformis. The sequence continues at coordinate 1,898,154,902 of CM062817.1, forward strand.
TGGAATTCCGTCATAATCCATTAACTCGTAGGCTCCTTTTGCTAACACTTGTTTAACAATATAGGGGCCCATCCATAAAGACTTAAATTTACCTGCTCCCAATTTATCGGATTCTTAGTCGTAAAGCAAGACCAAGTCTCCTTCTGAGAAGACACAGGGTTTGACATTTTTGTCGAACTGCGCCTTGACTCGTTTCTTATGGGCTTCGTTAGCCAAAGCGGTGTCACGACGGGTTTCATCCAATTGGATTAATTCCAAGAAACGAGCCTCTTCTTCTGAAGTTCCGGGGAGGAGATCAATTGCGAGTTTGAGAGACGAGATTTCACACTGGATTGGTAAGACTGCTTCCAGGCCATATACCAGTTGGAAGGGTGTGAACCCGGTTGCATTCCTTACCGATGTTCGGTAAGACCACAAAGCTGAGTACAGGATTAGGTGCCATCTTCTTTTGTGAACTCTGATCATCCTTTGCAGCATGCGTTTCAGGACCTTGTTGATCGCTTCAACTTGTCCGTTGGCTTGCGGATAATATGGAGTAGCGCTGTCGTGAGACAACCCTAGTTTGGCAGCTAATTCGACCATCATGTGATTGCGAAAATGCGATCCATGATCTGTGACTATAGCCTGTGGTACGCCGAATCTGGCGACTACATGATTGAAAAAGAAGAGGGCAGCTATTTCACCAGTATTATCTAATGTAGGCATCGCCTCGGCCCATTTGGTAAAATAGTCAACTGCGACTATGATATACCCATGCCCCCCGGTCGAGGTGGGGTTACATGTCATGAAATCGATGCCCCATTTGGTGAATGGCCCAACAGAAACTATTGGCTGTAGAGGTGCGGGTGGTCTTCTGGTTTTTCTATCAAAAATTTGACAAGCATGGCAACTTCTGACTGCGGTTATGCAATCTTTGAACATTGTTGGCCAGAAGTATCCTGCTCGTAAATTTTTGTGTGCTGCAGCATATCCAGATTGATGCCCCCCACACGCGCCTGAATGACACTCATTCAGGACTTTTTCGGCCTCCTCATGGGTGAGGCACCTTCTCAGAACTGTATCGATACCGCGACGGTAAAGTGTATCATCGACGATCATGTAGTCTTTTGCTTGGTATCGAATACGCTTTTGTTCAGAGTGGGAGGTGTTTGGCCTAAATTTTTGGGTTTGGAGATAAACGATTATATCCCCATACCACTCATTGCTTGTAGATATCAGAAACAAACTCTCATCCACGATTGATTCTTCGGATGTTTCATCGTTGGACGACGATGGGAGATCGCACAATAATTCTGCGAAAACTAGAGCTTTCTTTGACTTGGATTTTACAAATTCCAGATCAAACTCTTGTAGGATTGCTATCCATTTTGAGTATTTGCCCCGCAGTAAATGTCGCGACAATATATAAGTCACGGGGTTGTAATCTGACAGAATGGTAGTTTTCCGAAAGAGGACATAGTGTCGAAATCTTTGTATCGCTTGAACAGTTGCAAGCGCTAGCTTTTCAACGTAAGAATATTTGCTTTCTGTATCATTTAAGTTTTTACTTAAATAATATATAGGGTGCTCAATTTTATCGACTTCTTGAACTAAAACCATTGCTATGGTCGTATCTGCTACAGCCAGATACAGGTTAAAATCTCTTTGATAATCAAGGGCGTACATTAATGATGCCTTCATTAGGGAATCTTTTAAAGCATCAAAGGAAGCTTGCACAACCTGATCCCAGACAAAGGGTACCTCCTTTTTCAGAAGACGTGTATAACCTTTAGCAAGTTCGGCGTAATTTGGAATGAACCTCCTCAGAAAGTTTTCTTTCCCTTGGAGTTTCTGAATCTGAAACAAATTCGAAGGTGGAGGCAAATTTATGATTGCCTGGACCTTACACGGGTCGAGACGAATCCCATCCTTGGAGACTACAAAGCCAAGTAAACGACCAGAACTGACGCAAAACACACATTTGTACGGATTGAGTCGTATCTTGTAGTGTCGGCAACGTAGAAATATCGCTCTTAAATGCTGCGGATGATCAGTCCGCTTTCGCGAATGAGCCGGAAGGTCATCGAGGTATGGTTGAACGATGTTTTTGATTTCATGGAAGGCATAATTCATTGCCCTCTGAAACGTCGCCCCTGCGTTCTTTAAACCAAAGGGTAATTTTCGATATGCGAATGTGCCCCACGGACAAATAAATGCAGTCTTTGACTGGTCCTGTGGGCGGATATTTATTTGATTATACCCAGAGAATCCATCCATGAATGAAAAGATTTCGCATCCGGCGCATTCATCAATTATCTGGTCAATAAAGGGTGTAGGGTAGTTGTCTTTTGGACAAGCTTGATTTACATCCCTATAATCGACGCACACTTTAATTGTTCCTTGTTTTTTCATAACAGGGACAATGTTTGATACCCAATTGGTTAGAGGAACCGGGTAGATGAAACCAACATGGAGAAGTTTTTCAACTTCTGCCTTAATGGTAGCGGCTTTCTTGGGGTGCACCTGCCTTAGCCGTTGTCGTACTGGTTTGACATCTGGATACATCTTAATTTCGTGTTCAACGATACTCGAGTCAATGCCTGGCATTTCACTGTATGACCAAGCAAAGACATCTCTGAATTCGTGAAAAAGAGTGTTATATATTTCCAGTTCTGAAGGAGAACAACATTTGCAAACATAAATATTCTCTACAACATCTGTTTTGGTCGAGATATTTATGGCTATAGTCTCTTCAATGTTGGACAAGTTTCACTCGGAATCCACCGTATTTACAGTATTTGATAGAAAATCAAAGACTGAAGGATGATAAAGGTCATTTTGAGTATCTTCTCCACAATCCGGAAGAAGATAACGATGGTGGGAATCATTCCATGGTGCTCCTTCGATTACCATTGATTGGAAAATTCCTTCGTCGGTGACATGCACTCGCGACTAAGGATCTGAAGGAGTACCATATTCTCTAGACCTATCTATCCAAACGCTTGATGAGCGTTGATTTGGGTTTGCCTCCCATGCTAGGAACATTGATTGCTATAATATTTCCGTTGGGCTTGGGGGAAAAACCACTGCATGATCCATGTCGATATCGTTTTCTGAGATCTTTGTAGAAGATATCATGTTGCAGGTTCCTATCGTCGCTACTTCCGCCAGATTGATTGGAGGTGGAAGAGCGAAAGTTCCCATTAGTATAGGATCTTTTAGTAGGCCTACTCCGATATTCTGAAGTGAATGGGGGCTTCCATGGATCATGGGAATGCTTCCAGTAACTTGAGAACCATTGGGGAGGAAGTTTTGTTGATCGACGATTGTAATCCTTCCTTGAAAGGGAAATGCAATCTTTCTAAAATAGGTCGATACAACAGTTGCCATGGCATATATCCATGGTCTTCCTAGTAGGATGTTGTAATCAAGATTCCCATCGATGACTTCAACATCTATTTCTGCCGTTTTCCCTCCTAGCTCAAATTTCAAGTTATTTAGGATACCATATGGGGTATATGTCCTTCCGTCGAATGCTTTTAATGTCGTCGAAGATCGCGACAAGGTTGGAGATCCTGAAGTTTTCCAGCAACTCATCGACATAATGCATGTAGATGCCCCCTCATCAATAATTGTTCGATGAACAGTTTTGTTGAGGGCTTTCACTTGAACAAGGAAAGCTAGTTGAGCTGGTAACTGAGGATCATATCCTTTATGATCGAAGGATACAAGATTGGAATCCTTTGGGTCAATCCCACCAATGGCTGATAATAAAGCCTGCCTTTGGGATGTGCAATTTTGTAGTACTTCAAGAGTCGACATAGCGGATGGCGATTGGGCCAAATCTTCCACTATGTTATAATGTTGTGCCGCTCTAGCGCGGGGATTAAATGTCGACTTGTGTACTACTCCCTTTGGCGGTTTTATCGTTAGTTCAGGGATGGTGGGTGGCACAACTTCTGTCGAAGTTGTTGTCGAACTACTTGGTTGATCTTTATCCTTGTTGTTCGACAGCTGTGGATTTCCATAATCTTTGTTCCTTGTCGATATCAAAGCATCATTTTGCTGTTTTGAAACCGACAACATTAGCACTTGAGATGGGGAAGCATTTCCACTTTCAACTAGATTTGTTCCTGGATTTGGAAATGGATCAGTTAACACTGCAGAGGTTTTTGAATTCTTCAAGAATTTCTTAAGCTCAGCTTTGTGTGGACAACTTGCGGTCCAATGATCCTCATCGCATATGAAGCATGGATTTTTTGGTTTCCTATCTCCAGTAGGGTTTGAAGAAGATTTTTCAGGTGATGATTCCTCCTGTTTCTTCTTCTTCCCTTTGCCTTTCTTCTTGCTTCCTGGTTGTTTGGTTTCTTTGCCTTTGTCTGTCGATACGAAATTTACTTCCGAAGCAAGAAGTTCGTCTTTTGCATTTTGACCTGAAATCTTACGGGCCTTTTTGGATGTAGCCTTTGTCGATTTTGTGTCTGTCGTGCCAATCACGCCATCGCCGGCATGAGAGTCATTGTTTGATTTAGGAGGAGGAGGAATTGAGAATTCCGGTCTAGGGGCATCAGGTATTTTGTCGTAGAGCGTGCCAGACTGAGTATAGATCAAGTCCAGATATTGTGCACGAGCGATAACTTGCTCTTCTGTTACGACTCCCCCCTTTGCCACATCTTCCATGATGGAAGGCAGTAATGACTTGATAAACCATTCAACTAATAGCTGATAGGGGACGTACGTTTTTACCATCCTACGACGACGTCGCCACTCATGTATATGGTCAGATATGTGAGTGGCCGTTGTTGGTTTGAAGTTGGTAAGAAGTTTTGTTCCCGTTTCGTACCTTATTGGTAATTGAAAATGGGTTAAAAAGGTTGTGGCTAAGGCACTGAAGTTGTCGAACGAAGCTCTAGGCAATTCAATGTACCATTTTGCCGCCGGACCCGTTAACGTCCTCTGAAAGAGGAGAAGTCTTATCGAATCATCATTTAGGGTGTTTGATGAACACCATAGATGAAAGGTCATCACGTGATTCGATGGATCTTCACCCGGATTTCCATTAAATTTAGGAATATCTAATGGAAGTTTATGTGGAATCGCTGCCCACCAAGGGGCGTAAGCAATTGGATCGTTTGTTAACCGATTTAAATCAGGTAATTCTAAGGTTGCCACAAAGGGTAATTGTTGATTCAAGTTAGGTGAAGCATACCCAGGATAAGATGGGATTGCCTGAGCAGTTGGTCTTTGCATACCAGCATAATGCATTTGATGCTGGTATGTTTGGTAAGGTTGGTGGACATGACCATTGTAAAATGGTTGATTTTGACTGTTTTGAATGTACGGCTGTCCACTGTTCGCAAATATTTGCTGCTCAGAACCTTGGTATACTTGTTGGAATTGCGGTTGTTGGTATTGCACCAGCCATGGTTGTGAAACCATGTGCTGTTGCGCTATACTAACCGTTTGACCAAGGTGAGGGGTAATTGTACCCGTCTAGACCTGTGTCGCTCCACTAGTCAGCGATTGTGGTTGTGTCACAGGGTCAAGGGGCTGTTGCATTACAACCTGAGAAACCTGAGGTTGGCATACAACAGGCAGCGTTTGAACTTGCGACACCGTCACAATAGCTGGCGTAGTCGGGATATTCGACATAGGTACGCATTGTTGCATTGAATACACAACTCTTGGTTGTTGAGGTAGTATAGGTACCCAACCACTTGAGGTAATTCCAGTGTAACCTGAATGTTGTTGTGAACTCACGTATGGATATCCTCCCGGAGGGGATAATGAAAGGGCACACTGCCCCCCATACGGTGGTAATCCGGAACTCAAGGGAATTGTTTGCCCTTGGGGACCGGACTGCCAAAATTGACCTCCAAATGGATCAATTTGTTGAGACTCAACATAAGAGTTTCCGGATATTATTCCGGATGAACAAACAGGAACGGACCATACTGTCGTAATAGCCCCTGAGTGGGCTCCTTCTAGCGGCTGAGAGCTAGTCGGGACAGATGGTATGCCGACGAACATTGTCGGAGTGATAGCAGGGAGTTCTGTCGTCGCTGTGTCAGATGACACAGTCCTAGATGTTGACGGTTGTTCAGAAATTTGTAGTCTATCCAAAAGATTACCTAGCGATTCTACAGGAGCTTCTGTTGGTGGTAGACTAACTTCTGATGAAGAAGGATATAGAGTGATCCCGACTCCAAAGTGTGTTGGAGTACTTGTTTGAGGATCTTCTATAATTTCTTCAATTGCAATCAGACCAGGTGGAAGGGGAAGACCGTCAGGTCCGTAAAATATTTCTGGTGCCGAAGAAGGTGTGAAATCGGCAGCAACAGATGTTTGAAGAGAAAGACTCTCCGAACCGGTTGTAGATGAAACTGGTTCGGTAACACAAGTGTTTACTCTCAGACTAGGATCAGTATCACTGTCCCTCTGTGGCTATTGAACTTCTTCTGTAGAGGCAGGGATTCCAGAAATGTTTGGAGGAACTGGAGTCTCTGATGTCATTGGAACACTTGTTCTAACTTTAATAGGAGATTTGGAACCGGTTAAATGAGTTCGCTTTGTCCGTACTGGCTTCGATTCCAGAGACAAAGACGGTTGACTCGTAAGCCTCCGCGAACGACGGGGTTTCAATTGACTTTCTTCCACGATTGCGGATTATTCGATCAACTAAAATAAAAAGGGGAAGGTATGTTTCCGAATTAAATGAATTTTAGACGCTTTGACACAACTTGTTTTTTCAGTTTTTAAGAGTCGAGAAAAAACAAAAGATGACTCTAGTCTCCTTCGATTTTTAATGAGCCTGAAGTGACAAGTGCTCAGATGGACCTTTTCCGTTAAGGAGTCTGAAAAGGAACGAAAGGGACTGCTCTGGAGATCTAGGTAGAGGGAGTACCAAACCAATCACAAAACTGCAGAATACTTTTTACGGTACGGCAGTCAATCTTCCCGAATGCTGTGTTCAGTGCATTGCGATCGATAGGGCGGCAGACACGGCTTCCTATGGATAAAGGATTTAAGCCTATAGGGGTCTCCCAAAATATACTCGACGGTACGTGGGAGCACAAGTCCGTACTGGCACTTATCATCTCAAAGTGGAGGAATCACCCAACCATCAGTGAGGACAACAGTTACCAGGCTTTACGACGCCGGAATACGTCTCTAGCCTAGACCTCTAAATGTTGTGCGTTAAGTTCCAAAGCGTTGTTAGATTCATTGAATTTATTTTAAGTTGATCTTTCTTATGAAGTTTGCCTTTTGGGTTCACCACGAGATGTAGATGTAATTCCTAAAATGAAATCTAAAGATGATAAACAAACTTTTATCTCTTTTCAGCAATGAAAATCCTAGCTACTAGGCGAAAAGAAAGACACAATCTTTTCACAAAGAGCAAAGAGAACATTGTAAATGCACTTTCCTAAATCAAGCCAAACAGACTGTCAATATGCAAATGCACATGCATGTATTTGTTTTCGACTTTCTTAGTATTGATGCTAAAAAGAAAGTTGATGTACAAATCTGAATTTGCTTTCAAGCGACAAACACAAACAAGCTTCTTTTCGAAATCAAAAGATAAAGACGATTACGACACTTTACGATTTTGAAATGAACACTCGTTTTTGACACTAGAAAAACACAAATTCAGACCAAAGGCAATAGTAAAAGTATAATCGACTATCAACAGTAATCAAACTTTCCCCTATGATCGAAATCGACACTTGCGATAGATCTAAATCAAAGGACGACAGTACGACTATTCTACTTTTGCAATGGAAAACTGTAAACGACTCAACAAACACACAAAAACATCTATAGTTCTTTTGTGCAAAGGAGGCGGAATAACAGCAAGGAAAAGGGGTTTTTAAATAGACATATACTGATCACAGGCTGCAAAAATCAGAGACAAAACTAGAAATAATGAAGCACAAGAACCTCAGCTGCACAGGGCTAGTCTGATCAGCGCACCTGTAACGCAGAGAAACTGGATTGCAGCACAGGTTTCCCTTTCGGGAAGTGCGCTAAAATGCAGGAACTCTTAACAGTACCTGCGCTGGGCCAGAAACGAGAATCTGTCCGGGTTCTGGGTCACGGTTTGCAGTTCAGTCTTTGGTTTTTGGCCGAGTAAAAGCAATCAGTAATGCACAATCAGGGGTAGATCTAAGGAGGGTCTAAGAGCTATCACAAGGGCAATCAGATCATTTGTGAATCAATTGTTCAAATCATAAACAAATCCAGTGAATGGATTGAAGCAGTAGATGTCTACTTTGCATTTGTTATGGCAAATGCAGTTCGAATGCTACTTATAAGTTTATGAAACAAACAACAAAGAGATACACAAACTAACTAACTAGACAATCATCCCCAGTGGAGTCGCCATTTTGTTACTGGGAAAAGTGTCTATTTAGAACTGCTCTATCCCACTAAGGTGTGACAGCCGCCTTAGAAACAAACAGAGAAAAAATACTTTTGTATTTCCTTTATGAATTAAAGATAGAGGGGGATAGAAAGAACCGACCTGTGCTAATCCTTTGATCCAATCCCTCTCTTCTTTGACAGCTTCCAGCTACTTGCTCCCTTACTTGCCCAATTTCACCAAGTACCTGTAAGATCACAGAAGAAGAAAACTATACAAAGACATGGATCTATATTCATAAACAGCTTAGGATCAGATTTAAGCTAACCATACAAATGTAACAAGCATCAATGATACAAAAGCATGGAGGAAAAACTCAAATAGTTTTTATTGATATACAAGAAGATCCAGGAGGAGTTACAACCGATGATTCCTGACCCAGCATCAACCTCCCAGCAAAGAAGCCCCTCTTCACCTCCAACAAAGCATAAATCACCCAATACTCTGATATCTATCTCAAAACCAACAACAATTCCTTACAATGTGCAAAATTCCAGCCTTCGGATCTCTGGGATGAGGGATCCATATATAGATGTATGCAAGGAGGATGAGTCAGCTTGTGATTTGATTAGTGTCTTCTCTCTGTCAATTCTTGCTTCCACTTGGAGACTGAAAGCCTCTTACTCATCCTTGGTCGAATTCAGTGAGGCAAGTGTCATAGGAGAAGATTATGGAAGCTTCCATTGTCTTTCCACCTCATGGAATGGCACTGCCATTTGTCATTTCTCGCTCAACGCACCCTCATAGTGCATTTAGGTGCATTGCAACGCACCCAGCTAGTGTGTTTAGGTGCTATGCAACGCAGCTAGCCAGTGGAGCAGCTGAAATGATCTTGTTTTGACTTATTCTGAGCAGTTTCTGGTGGAGAACTTCTGGGAGAAGCTGTAATTTGTTGACCTTGTTCCTTTAGGGGTTAGAACAACACTTTTAGGGACTTAGGAGCCCTTGGTTTATGGACATTTCATGCTTGGAACTGTAAGGCACAAAAATGTCTATAACACCTGTACACAAAGGTAGATGATCACGAACATATTTTGATTGTTTGCTTATATGTTGATGACATCATTTTTAAAGGTGATTTTGAGTTAGATGAAATTAAAGCAGCCATGATGAAAGAATTTGAGATGACAGATCTTGGCCTGATGAAATATTTTCTTGGCATAGAAGTTGAGCAATCTAAAAAAGGAATTTTTATTTGTCAAAATAAATATGCCAAAGATTTGTTGAAAATATTCACGATGGAAAATTGCAAACCTGTCCCTACACCAGTTGTGACAGGTACAAAGTTGAGCAAGGATGATGAAGGGTCAGACTATTCAAAAAATTGGTAATGGAGCTAAGGAAGGATCACAAGATTCGTGGTGCCTGTAGAGCCACTGAAAATTAGGCCAAGAAAAGAAAGCCAACGATTTAGAAAAAATAAAATTGCATTGGAAATTTATCGAATGGTTTTATGTATCAGGAGAGCGCCGACCATTAATAGACGTCGTGGAGCAGCTACTCAATAAGAAGTCAACATTTTTTTTATATGGTTGAAAGGCACGAGGCCTAGTGACGTGGGTTTTGGAAAGTCATGAAGTTCGAATTTCCAAACTCATAAAAGTTAAGTGGGTTTTGATTAAAAAAATTATTTTATTTAAAAAGGAATTGGGCTTGTGGTAATGTGAATATATTTTTGGGGAAGGACTTGATTTATTTTAAAGAGTTTATATATAAAGTTTTTTTTATATATAAATATTTTTTTATATAAAATAATTTTTATATTAAAAGGGTTTCATGTAAAGGTTTGTTTTTTATAAAGATTTTTTTTATAAAGCTTTTTATAAAAATATTAAAGGAGGCTTTGTAAAGCTTTAAAATTAAAGAGGAAATATTTAGGGTTTTTAAAAGGAGATTTTTGAAGAAAGATGGCTTTGTCAAATTTCCAACCCTAGTTCCCACTGTTTACAGGGAAAGATTATGATGTATGAGCCATTAAGATGGTGACTACTTTGCAAGCACATGATGTTTGGGATTATGTCTAGTTTGGGTTTTCAGAACCTAAAGATGAAGCAAAAGCACAAACTGTCACTAATGCAAAGAGAGAACAATGGAAGACAGACAAAAATAAGAATGCACAAGTGTTGCATCTTATCCAACAGGGAGTGGACCGAATAGTGTTCCAGGAGATTATGATCACGTCTTCAGTTAAAGTAGCATGGGATAATTTGGTGAAAAACTATACATGTATGGCGAAAGTCAATATTGTTAAGTTGTACAATAGTAGGAGAGATTTAAAAGTCTGCAGATGAATGAGAAAAAGGACATCAATTCTTTCATGAATCAGGTCATAACTGTCATAAATCAGTTAAATATTTATGGTGAAGAAATTAAATATCAAACAGTGGTTGAGAAGGTCCTCAGATCTTTGTATACCAAATTTGATGTTGTGATAGCAACCATAGAAGAAGCCAAGGATTTGGCATCATTAATAGTTGATGAGTTGATGGGATCACTTCTATCGCATGAGGCAACGATAGAGAAAAATAGGGATTCCACTTTAGAGACTGCTTTCAAATGTCAGGTCTCTATTTCAAGAGACGAAGGTCAAGGAGAAGTAGACCGAGAGGCAGAGGAAGAAGCGAAAGATATGGTGGTCAGAGAGATGGTGTTACAGATCCATTTGGGCACATCAACCCCAACTTACAGATCAGTACTATTAGGGCCCATCAAACCCTAATTCAGTTGTTACATGCCCTAAAGAAGTCAACCATCAGAATGCCTAGCTTCCCAAGAAGTTCCATGACTGAAATCATCCAAAAACTGCCTCTAAGAAGATTAGCGCAGGCAGGCCTTCATTAGGGTGCGCTGCAATGCAGTCCATACACTGATAGGGTGCTATGCAATGCACTTGAGCCCTCTTTGGCCTGCGCTGGGTGAATTTGAGCGAAATTGCATTGGGGTTTGGGAATATTCTTATCCATTAGATGCATCTAGAAGTTTCCCAAGTTTATCTACTCCTTTGGGCTCGAATTTGGATGAGGTAGGGAGTTAAGGTACATCAATCCTTTTATCCCTTCCTCCATGGAACTAAATCCTACGTTTGGGAGGGCATTCATTATCACCATTTATGGCATAACTTCCTTCATTCACCTATAAAAAGACCACTCATCTAAGTGATCAGGGGCTGGAAATCATTGAATTATAGGGAGATTTTGTTTGTATGAGACTTGAGTTGGTTTCAAGTATTGTAATGATGTCAAAATGTCTTGCTTGTTATGAGGAGAGGATGGGATTGAACTCAAGGAGTGACACTGAATCAAGCAAATTGGGTTGTAACTCTTCCTTTTACTAATAAAGTGTTCAAAGTTTTTTCCATATGTTTGTATTGTTCATTGATGCTTTTATATGTGTATTATGCACTTGATTCCATTCTATATTTAATCAATAGATCATTATCATATGCTTTGATTGGTTTTTGTCTTCTGTATGTGTGCAGGTACTTTTCAAACGGATTAAGTATGGAAAGGAGCAAAAGAATGGGTCAAGGGAGATAAGGAGTAAGAGAAAGCTTCAGGTAGGCTTCTTTACTGTCTTATTTAATCTATTGGTTACAGAAAAAGAGGAGAATTCTTTGCACTGTTTTTCTAGACTTAGCTACTAGTCTAGGGGTTTAAGCGTTTATCCGTAGACACTAAAACTTCCCAAAACAGAGGGCCGAGAAGATATGATCTTTGCTTCTGCTTCATCAAATAATCTTCTTAACCACACTACTTGACATGATGCTGATGTTTCTACTAAATATTCTGCTTCTGCTGAAAAAAATGTCACAATGGGCTGCTTCTTATATGCCCATGAAGTCACACCTGAACCGAGATGGAACACAAAACCAAAAATTCTCTTCCTACCATCCAAAATTCCTGCAAAATCACTATCTGTGTATCCAATTGAATCCTTCCTTTCTGTTCTTGCATACATTATGTCACAATCTCTAGTTCCTGCTATGTATCTCATAATTCTTTTTCCTCCACTCCAATTTGTGTCTTTTGGAGTCTCCATAAATCTAGAAATAAAACTTACTCCTTGCATGATATCCGGTCTTGTAGCTGTGAGATACATGAGGCTACCAACCAATCTTTTGAATAGAGTTGGATTGACATATGATCCTACATCATCCTTGCTTAACTTTGTACCTTTTGCAACTGGTGTAGGGACAATTTTGCAATTTTCCATCCTAAATTGTTTCAACAAATCTTTGGCATATTTATTTTGACAAATAAAAATTCCTTTTTTAGATTGCTCAACTTCTATCTAAGAAAATATTTCATGAGACCAATATCTATCATCTCAAATTATTTCATCATGGCCGCTTTAAATTCATCTAACTCAAAATCACCTATAAAAATATGTCATTAGCATATAAGAAAACTATCAAAATTTGTCCATCCTCATTTACCTTTGTGTATAAGGTAGGCTCAATGTTGCTTCTGCAAAATCCATTCTTAATCATGTAGGTGTTGATTCTGCTATACCAAGCTCTAGGTGCTTGCTTCAGTCCATAGAGAGCTTTCTTCGAACCTGTAAACTTTATCTTCATTAGCTTCAAATTCATAACCTGGAGGCTACTGCACATAAATTTCTTCTTATATAATTCCATTCAAGAAGGCTGATTTCACATCCATCTGATATACTTTCCACTTGTTCTGAGTTGCTGTGGCTAGAACTTCTCTTACAATATCTAATCTGGCTATCGTAGTATATGTTTTCTCCAAATTCTATTCCTGGTTGCTACAAGAATCCTTTTGCTACAAGTCTTGCTTTAAATATGTCAAATTCACCTTTCTCATTCAACTTTGTCTTGTAAACCCACTTAACACCAATAAGATTTTTTTCCTTTGGTAAATCAATCAAATCCCATGTATCATTATGTTCAATAGCTTCAATTTCTTCATCCATGGCTTTCACCCAATTTTAATCTTTGATTGCTTCTTCAAACGAAGAAGGTTGGAATGACAACAATGCAAAATTTGAACTAACATCCAAATCATCATAAATATCTTTCAGACTTCTCATATTTTTCTTACCATTGCTTGATTCATCACTTGATTGATTGTAGGGAGAATCTCGATCTGTTGATCTGCTTGAAGATCCATGCAACTCTGAAAATCTTAGAGTCCTTGTTGGTGTGTCTTTGTTTGGTGTCTTCACTTGTGATTCTTGTTGCTCCTTTTCTCCTACATCATCTTCTTCCATCAGTGGAACTTGTGCATCAAATGTTTTGTCTATAGTTCCATTCCATGAATCTTGTTCTTTGAACACAACATTTCTGCTAATTATGATCTTTTTTGTGACAGGGTTATACAATTTGTAAGCTTTTGATTGCTCACTATAAGCATTTTTCACTTTTATCATCCAATTTTACTCTTTTCTCTTCAGGCACATGTGCATAAGCTACACATCCAAATACTTTGAGATGAGATATGCTGCAAGACATACCTGACTATGCTTGTTCTGGTAGTCTATTCATCACACTCTTTGTAGGAGATCTGTTGATCACATAAATAGCACATGCAACTGCTTCTACCCAATACTCATTAGACAAGTTTATGCCTTTCAACATGCTTCTTACCATGTTCATAATTGTCATATTCTTTCTCTCTTCTACACCATTCTGCTGCGGTGTGTACCTAGTTGTAAATTGTCTTCTGATTCCATGTTGTTTGAAATAATCATGGAATGCCTTTGAGTCATATTCTCCACCACGATCTAACCTCAATACCTTGATCTGTCGATCACTTTGGTTTTCTGCTAAGGCTTTGAATTCCTTGAACTTTGCAAAAGTTTCAGACTTCTGCTTCAAGAAGTAAACCCAAGTCTTTCTACTATAATCATCAATGAAAGTGAGGAAGTAACAACTTCCACGAATCGATTGTGTGCTCATAGGTCCACACAAGTCTGTATGCACTAGCTCAAGAGGTTGCCTTGAATTGTATGCAATTCCCTTTGGAAAAATTTCACGGTATTGCTTTCCCAAGATGCAAAACTCACAAGTACTAGAAGGTTCTCTGATGGGAGGTAATCCTCTGACCATCTGTTTCTGCTGCAATAATTTTAAACCAGAGAAGTGCAAGTGTCCAAATCAAAAGTGTCATAACCAATAATCATCAAAACATGCAACTATAAAAGAACTGACTTGATCATTGTAATTCATAATTAGAGGAAAGAGTTTGTTCCTCATCATCTGCACCTTTTCTATCAAATTATTACTTGGGGGCTTGTCATATATAACACATTCTTGATCTTGAAAGATAACTCTGTATCCTTTCTATTTCAATTGACCAACACTTATCAAATTATGTTTGAGACTAGGTGTTACATTTCCATTTGGGCACATCACCCCCATCATTCAGATCAGTACTATTAGGGCTCATCAAACCCTAATTCAGTTGCTACATGCCCTAGACAAGTCATCACTTTGAATGCTTCCTTCCCTGAGAGTTTCTTGGCTTGAAGCCCTCCAGAAATGCCTCCTTAAGGGACCAACGCAACCTTGGTTAGGGGTAAGTGTGCTTCAGTGCAGGTAGGCCGATGTTAGGGTGATTTCCAGAGCACTTAGGCCCACTTTGACCTGCGTTGGGCGAGATTGAGCGAAATCATCATAGGGTTTTGGGAATATTCTTATCTTCTGGAGCCATCTAGAAGATTCCCACACTTATCATCTCCTATGAGCTCGAAATTGGATAGGGAATGATTTAAGTAACCTCCTATCCTCTCATCCCTTCCTCCATGGAAACTAACTCTAAGTTTGGAAGGCCATTCAATACCCTCATTTATGACTAAACCACCATCATTTTCCTATAAATTGAGCACTAATCTAAGTGATCAAGGGCTAGAATTTGGGAATTTGTAAGGATATACTGTTGGTGTGAGGTTTGAGATTGTAAGCAAGTATTGTTATGCTACCAAAGTGTTGTGCTTTTGATGTGATGTTGGTTGGAACCCAAGCTAGAAGAGTGGCAATGGATCAGATTCATGGTTGTAGTTCTTCCTTCTACTTAATAAAGATGTTTACACCTTTTCCCATATTCTTATCTTTATGTATGATGATTATATGTGTAAATGCTTTCGATTCCATTTGCTTATAGTAGATAGATCTCTTGCTTTGATTGGTTTTTATCCTCTGTTTATGATTGCATGTACTTGTCAAGCATATTAAGTTCGAGAATGAGCGACGGGAGCCAAACAAAGGAGACAAATGGACATCGAAAGATAAAAAGTAGGTCCCTTGTCTTATTTATCTTCTATATAAAAAGGTTAAGTGCTTTAAATCTGTTGTTCTAGGTGTAGCTACCCACCTAGGGAAATTGTGTTTATCCGTAGATGCAAAATTCCACATAACAAATTGGCGACTCTGCTGGGGAACGATCATCATTCCGGGTAGTTTACCTTCATCCTAGTACACCCTAGTAGACTTTACTTGCTTCCATTGATCTTGTTTCAACCTTTTTTGAAGTGTTTTTTGGTAAAAATTGTGCTTGCAAGCCCCTAGGATGGCCTCTCTGGCACCAACGTAGGTCTGGTCAAGAGACAGAGCACTGCAGAGTACCCTGGCTTGAGGACAGTGCTCTAAAGCACACTGTCTCCCACTCAAGGCTACACTGATCCTCCTTAGGTCAAAAATCACTCCTTTGACTTGATTTTTCCCAAATTTCCTTCTGTTTCTGCTTGTTGAAAGATCAATGATGCTTGTCTCTCTGAAATCAATTTGTGTTTCCTTTGCTAGCCCTACTTTGGCCTTGATTGTTTATTGTTTCTTAAATGATTTCTTTATCACTATCAATTCATTTTCAAAGTTAGTTTATAGTCGATTAATATTTGTTCAAAAGAAAGTGTCGTAAAAGTCTTCATTTCTTTCGAAACGGAACTGTCGTAAAGTCTTCGTTCTTGCAAAAATATTGATTGATTGTATGTGCATTAGTTTCCTTTTTTTCATCACAACATTAAGGGAATTGAAAAGAAAACTTACATTGTGCATTGAAAGAGTTTGTGTGTGCTCATATGAATAGTTTAGGGTCCTAGGGAAATTGCATTAGATGTGTTCTTTGTTCTTTTATTAAAAGCATCTGATTGCTCTATCCCTACTAGCTAAGGTTTTCATTATCAAAATTGAATGAAAAGGATGCTTATCATATTAGTTGCATTCTAGGAATTTCAAATACATCACGTGGTGAACCTTGAAAGGCAAATTCTTAATCAAGATAAACTTAAAAATGAACAGAAATTAACCTAATGGAGCATTGTCACCTAATGCAAAACATTTATAGGTTCTAGGCTAGAGATGTGTTTCGGTGTCGTAAAACATAGCAGTTGCCACTAACTTGTTTGAAATACATTCCGAGTGTGATACCTCATTTCACGTATGTGAGTATATCGTAGCTTGTCCACATACCTTCGGGTATATAGGACAGTGTTACAGTACGTAAAGTATAAAGGAATGCTCTCACTGTGCAGTTTCTCATTAGATAGTGCTAATATGGATTGGACCTCCACGTACTTTCGGGTATATATGGGAGGAAAAAACTAGGTTTCTATCAATCCTTAGGTAACTAAGTCAGCCGCCTTGTACACTGTGATAAACCAAACATATCATTCAGGGAGATTGCGTGCCTGTACTTCTCGGTTCACCGAGAGGCATTCTACAGTTCACAGTTGCTTGGTAAGCCTTTTTGCCTAGCTTACCCATTTTTGTTTATTTCTTTTTTGTAATAAAATTAATCAGTAATCGTGGAGGAAAATCAACCCTTACCCTGTCGTTCGTGGAGAGCAATGAGTAAACCGCCTTTACCGCCTGATGGTACACCCATTTGGTCGAAGCGGTCTCGTTTGACTGGATCCAATGCTTCTCAAGCTTCTGGTTCTTCATATGAATTACCAGAAACATCTATACCGGTAAGTACTGTGACCCCAGTTACTCCTATTGTTACTGAAGTGGAATCTCCACAATTACCTGAGGAAACTAGAACTGAATCTAGTGAAATGGTAACCCAAGTTGTTCAACAACAAGTTGATTCTCAACCTGAAGTTGCTCAATAAGAAATTACTTTTGAACTTGAATTTTCTCAACCAGAAGTTAATCCTGAACCTATCACCGTTCAATCAGAAGTTACTTCTGAACCAGAAGTTGTTCAAGAATTCCAACCTAAACTTGTTATTTTACCACAACATTTGGATCTTGAGGTTGGACAATCAGAAGTTGTTACCTTACCGGAAGAAGATCGTCTGTTACATCCTCATACATCCGTAACTATCGAGACTTCCTCTTTACCTCAACAACAAATACCAGAAATCTATTACGGACTTGATGGTGAAATTCTTCCACCTGGTTTGATTTCGATAGAAGAGGAACCTGAGGTAGAATCACCCAAAACTCTATTCCATTTTGGTACTAGACTTTATTTGTATCCTCATACTCCTCATTTTACTGCTCCTTTTGATCTTGATTACTTTTAGAAACCCATTGATTTGTTAGGAAATTTATTTGGACATTTGTCTATGGTAGAGTCAACATCCCAGACCATACCATATGTTATGGATACAACAAAATCTTCTTTCGCATCCTCTTCGATGTTTACTATGACACCTGAGTCACGCTTGTATGGTGTTTTGTCCATCCCATTCGGTTACCAATATTTATCGGGAACCCACTCTAGTGTTGCTTCTAGCCCTTGGTCTTCACTAATGTCCTCTACTGGAATTTTATTTGGTTCTTCATTAACAGATACTGAACAACTGGACCCATCAAGTTCATATCAAGTTGGTTCATCTGGTTACCGTCCTATGTATCCGCTTTACACTGGACTACCCCCATACGGAGAACAATATGCACATTCTCCTTATCCTCCATTTTCTGGGGGGCAACCATATGTTGGTATGCCATCGTCTTTAGGTTAGCCTGGAATGACTGTCTGTCAGTGGCAGCCAACAATGCCCGTTCAACCTAGGCTTGTGTATCCATCACAACCTATGCAATCTGTCTCATCCATACCTACAACGCATATTGTTACAAATTTACCTTAGTCACAAGCTCATATTGTTGTATCTCAACCTGTGCAAGCTGGAACTTCAACCTCAGACCCCCAAGTTTCAAGTGTACAGATTCAGCCTTCTCAGGCAGTTTTACAACAACCACTTGTGCCTGGAATCCAACAACCTCAGGATAGTTTACCTTTTACTGGAATGGCTCAGACATACACTGGTTTAGTGTCTTCACAACCTGGTCAAGCTTCCATTGGTGGGCAAAAACTGTTAAATCAACAACTATTGTATCAACAACAACAACAGTTGCTTCAACAACCTTGGCAACCCTAATATCAACAACAGCAATTACAACAATACCAACCTCAACCTGGACTTGGTTAACAAGCCTATGCTGGGTTTGGTCAGCAACAAGTTTATCCAAGCCCTGGTCAACATGCCTATGCTAGGTTTGGACAACAACAAATGTATCCTAGTGCTCAACAACAAGCTTATGCCAGATTTTCTCAACAAACTTACCCTTATCAAGGTTACCAGCAACAGATGCCTTATGCTGGTATCAAAAGGCCTATTTCCCAGGCAATCCCATCTTACCCTGGATATACTCAACCTGGCCTCAATAGATAGTTTCCTTTCATTGCGACACTTGAATTACCAGATCTAAACTGGCTCACCAATGACCCAATTCTTTATGCACCTTGGTGGCCGGTGATTCCTCATAAATTACCTTCTGATATTCTAAAATTCAATGGAAACCTTGGAGAAGATCCGTCCAACCATGTCATGACTTTTCATTTATGGTGTTCATCTAACTCCTTGAATGATGATTCAGTTAGACTACATCTTTTCCAGATAATTCTTACTAGTCCAGCTGTGAAGTGGTACATTGAGTTACCACGAGCTTCTTTTGATAACTTCACTACCTTAGCTACCATGTCTTTAATCTACTTCCAGTTACCCATACGATATGAAATTGGAATGAAACTATTAACCAACTTTAAACAGACTACTGCTACTCATATCTTTGATCATATTCATGAGTGGCGTCGTCGTCGGCAAATGGTTAAAACTTATGTTCCTGATAAGATTTTAGCTGTGTAGTTTATAAAATCCTTGCTTCCATCTATCACTCAGGATGCAGAAAAAGGTGGAGTTGTCACTGAAGGGCAAGTAATTGCTCTTGCCCAATATTTGGACTTGATTTATACATAGTTTGGCATGCTTTATGACAAGATCCTGAATGCACCTCGATCAGCTTTCATTGTTCCTCCTCCACCATCGAGTAAGGACTCTCATGCCGGTGACGGTGTGATTGGTTCTTCGAGCACACAAATGGCAGGTAGACCATCTGGTCAAACACTTGCCATTTCCCATCAAAATACAAATGTACATGATAACACTTTTTCTTCTGAAATCAATGTCGTGTCATCTAACAAAGGCAAGAATGAAAAGCAACCAGGAAACAAGAAAAAGGGGAAAAACAAGAAGAAACAAAATAATTCCCCTCAAGAGAAATCATTTAATTCCTCTCCTTCGGCTAGGAAACCTCGTTACCCATGTTTGATCTGTAACAATGAGCATTTTACACTAGATTGTTATCACCACTCTGAAGTCTTAAAGCTTCTAAAGACTTCTGGTACATCCACGGTTTTGACTCATCCTTTTCCAAAATCGAAGACAAATATGGTAGCTAAAGACTAGGCTTCCACTTCCCAAGTGCTTATTATATTCGCCTCTAAGCCTAAAATTGAAGTTTTGGTGTCAAAACGAAGTAAAGATTATGGAAATCAACCGTCATTGTTGAATAACTAGGCTGATCAACCTAACTCTTCGACTTCGAATTCGTCTGATCTTATTCCACCACCTATTGCACCAGAGTTAACAATAAAACCACATAAGGGAGTTGTACATAAATTGACATTTAACCCTCAAGCTCGAGCTGCACAGAATTATAACATAGTAGAAGATTTGTCTCAGTCACCTTCTTCTATGTCAACACTCCAGGTGCTTCAAAATTGTCCCTCCCAAAAGTAGGCTTTGTTTTCAGCAATTGGTGGAATTGATCCAACTAATTCCAATCTTGTGGTTTTCAACCATGTGGGTTATATGCCACAGTTACCAGCACAATTAGCATTCCTGATTCAAGTAAATGCCTTGAATAAACTTATTCACTGAACCATTATTGACGAGGGGGCATCTACTTGTATTATGTCTATGAATTGCTGGAAAACACTTGGCTCACTGCCTTTGTCACGTTCACCGACAACGTTAAAAGATTTTTTCGGACGCACATATACGCCTTGTGGAATATTGAGTAATCTGCAAATCAAACTAGGAGGCAAAACAATAACTGTTGAATTTGAGGTTGTTGACGGACCCCTTGACTACAACATTTTGCTAGGAAGACTGTGGGTTTATGCTATGGCTGCTGTGGTTTCTACATATTTTCGTATGATTGCATTCCCTCATAAGGGCAGAATCACAGTTATCGACCAACTCGCCTTCTTCGCCTCTAGGTCACAGGCTAATGGAAGAATTTTGTTAGTACACGGACCCTCGTTATCTCTTCAAAACCTTGGTTTAGGCCACTTCAAGGATCCTTCGCTAACGGGTACTTTTTCACTACCGTCACCATCAAACTTGGCAGAAGTGGCAAAAGTTGAGACTTGCAACATGATATCTTCCACTTCATCTAACTTAAGGGAGATTACCAATAGTTCTGAAGGTGATAGTAATAATGAAATCATGCTGCTAAGCCCTATTGAGCTTGCATAGCAATCAATCTTTTTGGCTTGTGCGGAGAACCCAAATCCATCTTCACCAATTGTAGGGGTAGATCGTTCATTAGAATATGGTACTTCCTTTGATCCTTTTTCACGTATATTTTCTAATGATGAAGCAATCATCTAATTAATGATGACAGGAGAAGAACCATGGGAAGATTATCATCATCGTTCCCATCTTCTAGATCACATAGAAGATTTTTCAAATGAACTTAATCACCCTTCAATTGTTGATTTCCTTTCGAATTCTGTTTTCATAGATGCAATAGATTCCGAGCGAAACCTGACAAATATCGAAGAAACAATTTATATAGATATTTTGACCAAACCTAACATTGTAGAAAACATTCATGTTGGAAAATCTTGTTCTCCATCAAAACTTGATATTTATCGTGCTCTCTTTCGTGAATTCTGAGATATATTTGCATGGTCATATGAGGAGATGCCAGGAATTGACTCTAGTATAGTTGAACATGAAATCAAAATGTATCATGACGTCAAATTAGTGCAAAAATGCCTCTGTCCTATTCATCCAAAGAAGGCTATTGCCATTAAAATAGAAGTTGAAAAACTTTTGCATGTTGGTTTCATTTACCCTGTTCCTCTTACTGATTAGGTTTCCAATATTGTTCCTGTCATGAAGAAACAAGGGGCAATACAAGTTTGCATCAATTATAGGGATGCTAATCAGGCTTGTCCAAAAGACAATTATCCCACTCCCTTTATCGACTAGATTATTGATGAATGTGACAAATGAGAAATATTCTCATTCATTGATGGTTATCTGGCTTTAATCATATCAATATCTGCCCAGAGGACCAATCTAAAACTGCTTTTATTTGTTTGAAGAACTCCCATTTGGTTTGAAGAACCAAGGGGCAAAATTTCAGAGGGAAATGAATTATGCCTTCCATGACATCAAACATAGTGTTCAACCATACCTTGACGATTTACCTGCTCATTTGCGAAAGCGGACTGATCACTTGCAACATTTGAGAGCTATATTTTTACGGTGCCGACACTACAAAATATGACTCAATCCACACAAATGTGCGTTTTGTGTTGGTTCTGGTCATTTTCTTGGATTCTTAGCGTCTAAGGAAAGAATTCGACTTGACCCACTTAAGGTTCAGGCAATTCTTGACTTGCCTCCACCTTCAAATTTACTATAGTTACAGAGACTCCAAGGGAAGGCTAATTTTCTGAGGAGGTTCATACCCACTTATGCTAAAATGGCTAGAGGAATTATTCATTTATTGAAAAAGGGGATACCCTTCCATTAGGATTAGGTTGTGCAAGCTTCCTTTGATGCTCTTAAAGATACCTTGATTAGATCCTCATTAATGTATCCCCGAATTATCAAAACGAATACTTCCTGTATCTCGCCGCTGCAGATACAACCATTGGAATGGTTTTAGTCCAAGAAGAAGATGGGATTGAACATCCAATATATTATTTGAGCCACAATATCAATGATATAGAAGTAAAGTACTCTTACGTCGAAAAGTTAGCTCTCGCTGCTGTTCAAGCTATACAGAGATTTCGCCACTATATCCTGCTCTGAAAGACCATTGTCATTTCTGATTGCAACCCTATGACATATATTTTGTCATGTCAATTGCTATGGGGGGGAATACTCAAAATGGATTGTCATTTTGCAGGAATTTGATTTGGAATTCATCAAATCCAAATCAAAGAAATCTCTTGTTTTCGCCGAACTTCTTTGCGATCTTCCCTCGAATACTATTGATTCAACTTAAGAACCATCAATTCTGGATGAGTCTCTGTTCCTGATTTCATCATCTGACCCATGGTTTGGAGATATTCTTATTTATCTACAGACCCAAACTTTCCGGCTTGATACCTCTCGCTTGCAACAAAGACATATCTGATACGAAGCCAAAGATTATTTGATCGTTGGTGACACTCTTTATCATCGTGGTATTAATACGATTTTACAAAGGTGCCTCACTCATGAGGAAGCCGAGAAAGTTTTGAATGATTTCCATTTAGGTGCTTGTGGTGGACACTTATCCGGTTATGTTACCGCACAGAGAATTCTCCATGCTAGTTACTTCTGGCCTTTCATATTCAAAGGTTTCATTATTTCCATCAGAAGTTGTTATGCATGCTAGATCTATGACCGTAAAGCTAGATTACCACCTGCACCATTGCATCCTGTCATCACTATTGGACCATTCGCCAAATGGGGCATTAACTTCATGACATGTAACCACGCCTCGGCCAAGGGGCATGGGTATATTATAGTCGCCATTGACTATTTCACAAAATGGGCGAGGCGATGCTAACATTAAACAACAGTGGCGAGACGACGACACTTTTATTTTTCAACCATGTGGTTACCTGGCTTGGTGTACCACAGGCTATTGTTACAGATCATGGGTCGCATTTTCGCAATGACATGATGAGTGATTTAACTGCCAAGTTAGGACTTTCGCATGATAGTTCTACTCATTATCCACAAGCGAATGGACAAGTTGAGGCCATCAACAAAGTCCTGAAGCGAATGCTTCAATAAATGATAGGGGTTCATAAATGAAACTGGCATTTAATCCTGTACTCTGTCTTGTGGGCATATCGAATCTTGGTTAGGAATGCAACTAGATTCACACCCTTTCAATTGGTGTATGGTCTAGAGGAAATCTTGCCGATACAATGTGAAATTTCATCTCTCAAACTTGCGATTGACTTGTTACACGACACTTCTAATGAAGAAGAACATTTCTTAGAACTAATCCATCTGGATGAAACCCATCATGAAGCCACATTAGTTAACAAAGCACATAAGAAACGAATCAAGGCACAATACGACAGAAATGTCAAGCCTCTCATTTTCTCGGAAGGAGACCTAGTCTTGCTTTATGATCAGGAAGATGATAAACTTGGAGCAGGAAAATTTGAACCACTATGGATGGGTCCTTATATTGTCAAATGTGTTTTGGCAAAAGGTGCCTACGAGTTGGTCGATTATGAAGGAATTTCGTTGTCGCAGCCCCAAAACGGGTTGTACTTCAAACGTTACTATGCTTAATTAACTGTAGTAAAATCACTATGTATATGATTTAATTGCATGTGTGTGTCAGTGTGTCTTTTAGAGTTTTTATGTGGTGAAGTAATCTGCTTTGCATTTGTTGCAGATGTTGGAATCTTTGGAACCATTTGTTGGTTACGTCAATGGTGCTAGTCGTAGTACTTAGAACCTATCTTTTGCAGCATGGGCCATTTTCGCTCCAAGTGGCGAGTTAGTGAGTTCTCAAGGGATTCGTATCGCTCATTCTATGAACAATATCGCTAAGTATAACGAGTTGATAAAACTTCTCTCTGATGCCATTTCACTTGGCATTCGCCGAATCATCATTAGGCTGGACTCACAACTCGTCGTAATGCAACTAACAGACATTTATATCGTCCGAAACCCAACAATTCTTTGTATGTTCCTTAGAGTTTGTATTTTGGAAAGACATTTTGAGTACATTAAATATCAACATATTTCCAGAAACTTTAACACATTAACCGATTCATTAGCTAACTATGTGTTAAATAGACATTTGTGACACATGTAAAAGTAAATTTTCAATTCACATCATTAGTTGAATAGGATTGCACACAACCACATATAAAAAACTTCGAAAGTAAAATAGATAGATGTTTTAAAGTTCTTACAAAATTTGTGTCCAAGACATGTTTGGTCATCTGACCTAAAAACTCAAGATGCATGCAAAAATCATCCTAAGTATACCTAGTGATGCTCATGATAACAGGTCACAGTCTGAGCTATCATGTGCAAGAGTTGCATTCAACGACTAGGAACACCAATAGTATGGCAATGCATCCTCATAGGTAACTCCTCGATCTGGACATCTAGAATACCGAGGGTTAATCCCTCTACATGATCCTGCAACTCTGCCAGTTTCTTGGCCAAATCCAAATCTTAGAGAACAACTCTCGCCACATTTCTCCACGCTGGTCCACTGCCTCCTGTTGGTGTCTCATAGGTCGAACAGTACCAACATCTGCATGCATGAGAATGATTTTAGTTTTAGTCTTGGAAACATCAAAACACAAAAACATGTAGAAACTTAAAAATAAAAAAACATTTGGTCAAAAAACAATTTACCTATAGCACCCCATTGAGTGCCCACTAGTAAACTCAACTCTGGATCTCCATGAAAATCCATCCCTGTGTATGGATGCTCCTCGATGAAAATGTGTTGTCGATCGAGCCAACTGAAGAATGAAATAGAAAATGTAATCGATGACTGACCAACATGTCTAGCCATCAATTCGACCCACCTCTGCATCCGTGGATCTCTAGGACCAGCTACACCCAGTGTTACATGCTGAGGTTGCATCAATGGAATTCTCTCTAAGGTAAAAGCAATTAAGAGCGATCCATAGCTAAAATTCTTGGTCTTACCACTCTTTACCTTTGTCAGCTGCTCTTTCAGTGAAGAAAGTACTACCTCACACCAGTTGAATAAAGTTGGCTCAAGACACTCAAGTGCAAATTGCATGTATGATCAGTTTGCCAAATGGAGTGTCACATTGCTTGCCAAATTTGTGATGGTGAAAAGGATTGTTCTCAAAGGAAAATCACGAATATCTTTGATGATTATCTTTCCATCCTTTCTAGGCTGTGTACCTGGCCGATAGAATTGTCGAACATAGTCCCTCACTGATTCCCCTCCATGGGAGGAACCTGAAAGAGATATGGGGGAACCACGTCTCGACAACCGTTTAAGAAAGTAAACATCATCAATCATAATAGGGAACACTTTGTCCCTTTTGTGAAAAGCTTGATCCGTTAGATCCCATGCATGAACTAGGAACTGCAATAGTTTTTATTGTTGCCTCATCCAAGACAACCTGAAGTATTTGAGCAACCCATAGTTCCTGAGGGCCTCAACTGTATCCAGATCAATTAGGGCAACCATGTATTTTTCTTCATGCTCTCTTTCTCGCCAAGTAATAGAAATTTTGATCTGATGAAAGCCTAAAATAACACCATAAGCTTAGTTAGGATCCTTTTCATGCACAAAACTGGAGAAATTTTGGGCCAAACAGGTGAAACAAGTTTGTGAAACTTGACCAACGTAGCCCAGGCAAGAAGACAGTGCATTGTAGTGCAGCTAGCCTTCTGTTTAGGTGCTCCCCAGTGCAGTTTTCGACATGGAAGCTTGCGCTGATCCCAGGGCGAAATATCCTAACCCCAGGGGCCCTGAAAACCCTAAAAACTTGCATGAAACTGTAAAATAATGACATGAAAATAAAGAGGAGAGGTAGATCTCCTACTTGGTCCGGATGACATGATAAATGATCCATAGAATCTCTCACAACCAACTGCTAAAGATTGAGGTAAAAAGCAAGGTCAGAGCACAAACTGAATGGTAAATATCAAATGGTGAAAATAACATGGTAAATTCTTGTTTCCATGATCATTTAATGAGTAAACTTAGTATTTACCTATTTTTACCAATGAAACAAGTATGTTTAATCCGTTTAGTGTTACTTTGAACAAATGTACTGCTGACTTATAGAATTTGATGTGCACAATCACGAATTGTACTTTGACCACATATGATAATTTTATCTCTTTTTCGATCTCTGTTAAACATCAAAAAAGGAACCCCCTTGGAGTCCTCTTTAAGCTCTTTTCAAACTCTCGAAATATGAAAAGATTGTTGAGCGTTTGTCCTTTTCAACTTGTTAACGGATTGGAAATGACATCTACTCAGTATAAGTTTAACCCTTTTACAGATTGAGATAAATTATTTACAAAAAGGGAATATGTTGATCGACCATGATCAATAGGTTCTCTCTTGTATTGTTTTACGCTTTTTCAGACTTGAGAGACAAATTTACGAAAAAGAACATGTGGAGTTTTCTTTTTGTCCCTTTTCAAAGTCTCTAAATGGACGAGTTATCTTTGTCATTGGACTCATTAAAACATCAAATAGTGACAAACTTGTCCATCATGACAAGACCGAGTTTCACCTTCGCTAGATGTAATGCCCCACTTAAATCTTATCCTGCAAATTTTGTTAATGTTTACATTATCCGAAAATATTGAGAAATATTGGTCTAATATAAAATTCAAGATTTCTATTATTCAAATTCCCAACTTACCTTCTCAAATTGAATCTTAGGTAGGATATGGTCTCCTTCCATTATTTCAAATAATATATGTATTCATCTCGCATTCCCCAATGTACCCTCACATTTACTAGGGAGAAGACATGGTCCTCTCCATGTAAGTACATCTCACATTCCCCAATGTACCCTCAGATTTACTTGGGAGAAGACATGGTCCTCTCCAACTCATTATTAATATATATATTCATTTCAAATCCCCCAATGTACCCTCACATTTACTAGGGTGAAGACATGGTTCTCTCCATGTAATTACATCTCACATTCCCCAATGTACCCTCACATTTACTTGGGAGAAGACATAGTCCTCTCCATTTAATCATCAATATATATATTCATCTCACATTCCCAAATGTACTTTTTAGATTTACTTGGGAGAAGACATAGTTCTCTCCATTTAATCATCAATATATATTTCATCTCACATTCCCAAATGTACTTTTTAGATTTACTTGGGATAAGACATGGTCCTTTCCCATTAAATTCCAAATTTTATATTCATGTCACATTTCCAAATGTACTCCCAGCTTTACTTGGGAGAAGAGAAGTCAACTATAAGGATGGATGAAAAGTTAATGACATTAATGGGAGGTGGTTGAGGTGGAAAGGGAAGGAGGGTATAAAAAGGGAAGGGGGAAGGGAGAAAGGGGGAAGGGGGTCTTACTTATGATTGTGGGTTTGGTTGTGATTGTTTGGACTTGTTGTGTTTTTGGAGACCTTAGGAACCTATGGAGGTTTCTTGGGTTGTTGAGAGAAGGGAAGTATTGTTATCTTGGTCTGGATCTTTCATCTTGGACACACACACTACATCTGGTTGGACTTGGGCTCAGAGTGATAGGGAACCTATGGAGGTTTCCTAGGCTAGGGATTATTTCCTAGTTGGCTGGGAGGTAAATCCGGTTGGGTCCGTCAAGAGGAGCGTTTAGTAGGAGCAACAGGACAAAGTTATCTCCATCAGCCACCGGTACAGGTATTCCTCCAGAGACTACTCTTGTAAAGTTTATTAGAATGAAATATTCACCTTAATTTACATTGATTATAATGTAAATGATAAAATTTTATTTTTTTAAAAGCCGTGTAAGTAAGTAAGTTATCGCCTCTTATTGCATTTAATTTCAGAAAAAAATAGATCTGTTAGCAGACCTTAGGATAGGGCTCTTACACATGGTATCATAGCTTTGGTTCAAAATCTGGACCCAAAGCCCACTAAACTCAATATTATACACGCTAAAAAGAGGGCTTGAACCTCCGACCTAACCCCAAATACCGATAAAAGGGCTTGAACCTCCTTCCTTATGGTTGTTAAGCTGTTGTGGTTAATAGCCACACGCTCGCCAGTATCAGTGCCATGGTTTGGTCCTCCATGGCATGAATGAAGTGGCATTGGGACTTTTGTTGCAGACATCTTCATATAATTCCAGTGTTTAGAATGATGCAATGTGGGGATTTTCAACAAATCATTCCAGTTCTTTCCTTCTATCAATTCTAAATGTAGGGATTGCACACTTAAACCCTGATATAGAAAATCGCATTTCGACCTCTGGGGCCACGCCAGGCAAAACACATGTGTGGGATCAAATGAGTGTGGGAGAAACATCCTATCCCGAAGTTTCCATCGAATCAAGCAATGGAAACTCATGTGAAATAAACTGCAATATAGGACGACATCCATTTGAAAGAAATTGTTTTCTTTCAAGGAAAAGTTTGTTTTTGACATTGAAAATGCGAATGCTGGATGGAGGGAATGTTTCTTTCAAAGTACCCAGTAGGGCAGCTTCCGGCGAGCCGAACAACATTCCTGAGTACCAGATGCCAACTGTGACTTGGGGTGTTGTGCAGGGGTGAAAGGAGAAGCTTGTTTCTCGAGTGATCATTTGTGATTACTTGAGAAGTATTGGGATAGTCCCTGACGAGCTGGAACACTTAGAACTTCCTTCGACAGTGGATGTTATGAAAGAAAGGGTGGACTTCCTGCAGAGATTAGGTCTCACCATCGATGACATAAATCAGGATCCACTCATGCTGGGTTGCAGTGTGAGGAAAAACATGGTTCCCGTCCTTGATTATTTGAATAAATTGGGTTTTCAAAAGCAGGAGCTTCCAAGTTTTCTTAGAAAACATCCCCAAGTGTTGTATGCCAGTGTTATTGTAGACCTTGTGCCGGTTATTAAAATTCTATGAGGTCTTGACATTGAGAGAATCGACATTCCAGTAGTATTACAGAAGTATCCCGAGATTCTGGAATTTAAACTCGAAGGGACAATGAGTACATCTGTCGCTTATTTGGTCAGTATTGGAGTGAACCCAAGAGACATTGGACCGATGGTGACACAATATCCTCAGATTTTGGGTATGCAGGTTGGTAAAGTGATTAAACCTATTGTTGCTTACCTTGGGAATCTAGGACTTCCCAAAAAAATTCTAACTAGAATGATCGAGAAGAGACCATATATATTCTTGGATATGAGTTGAATGAGATAATGAAGCGCAATGTGGAAAGTCTGCTTAGTTTTAATGTATGGCTCGAAGCTCTTGCTTCTGTTATAGCACAGTATGCACAGTTTGAAGCCAAAATTGACTTCGCAGTAGTACTTTTTCAATTTT
This sequence comes from Pinus tabuliformis, assembly GCA_031772625.1. Classification (NCBI taxonomy): domain Eukaryota; kingdom Viridiplantae; phylum Streptophyta; class Pinopsida; order Pinales; family Pinaceae; genus Pinus; species Pinus tabuliformis. The sequence goes on from CM062817.1 coordinate 1,898,184,875, forward strand.
AACATTAAAATAGGTCCAGAAGACTTTGGTAGAATTTTAGAGAAGACGCCACAGGTTGTAAGCCTTCCTCATGTTCCAATTAAAAGACGAGTGGAGTTTTTTAGAGGACATGGTTTCTCAGATGAGGACATAACAAAGATGGTAGTTCTTGTCCCCAGCTGCTTGTTGTAAATGTGGAACTCATGAAATGCAGTTTTTATTTTTTTAAGACTAAGATTGAGAAGCCATTAGAGGAACTTGTAGACTTTCCATACAGCCCGGAATTCAGAATCAAATCTCGGTTTCAAAGAATGTCAAGAAAGGGTATTAGATGTAGCCTAGCGTGGATGATTAATTGCAATGACCAAAGGTTTGAAGAAATACTGGAAGGTAACTATATTTAGAATGAGGACATGGGTCCATTATTCTCTATGGGTGGAGCATTGGAATCACCAAGAGATGCTGTTGATTCAAAAGAGGAAGATGAGGAGAGTGAGCATGAAATTTTCTACAGATGCACAATTTCTTTTTAGTAATGAATGATCTGCATTCTGCTGTAATTCATACATTCTGTAAAAGAGTTTTCTATTGTCCTTCAAATCACGAATATGTCTGAACTTTGCTTCAAAATGCTCTCATGGTCTTCTGTATAAAATTATTGTTTTTTCCCTTTAGTTTTGAGAATCTTGTTAGGTTTTAGACTATAATTCTGTGAGAGGTGTGTCTGGTGGGTTTGTATTCTTGTGTTTCATAAAAGAGGGATTGAAAATTAAAAACATGGCAGAACCAATTAAGAAAAACTGCCTTTTAAAAGTTCAATATATATATATATATATATATATATATATATATATATATATATATTTTGAGTAAGCCAATCTGTCCAAAATTCAAATGTTGATTTCCAGCCATGAAGATATGGATGTAGAGGTACAAGGTTAGTAACATTGTAAATTGGTGGGCCTAGCATCTTAAAGGGAAATTATCAGTCATTGAATCATGCGACATTTCTCCGTTACAGTTACCTCAAATGTGAGGCAAATAGAAATGATAGAACGTCAGTTTTGGCATCAATGTCTAGAGACAATGCCTCATATGCTAATATTTCTAGTTTTTTTGGGGCTGGAGTTTCCTTGTAGTCATGACTTTAGAGGGTTGTAACTCTCATTGTGTTATTGTGTAACTCTTTTTCAAGTAAATATATGTTGTATTTCTCCCACGGAAGGATAAAAGCAAAATGGAATCCATGATTACATTGTAGGTGATAAGAAGACCTCATTTCTCATTGCTGAGAAAAGTGTGCATATGGTGTCGTGACTTGTTTGATATGTATAGACAAACTATGGGACTCCATGGAGATGGGGCGTTGTTTTGTTTTTGAGTTACTCCACACATACATATGTAGAATGCGATGCATTATAAAAGAACCTGTGGCAACCGGCTGTGGTACATTAGGCAGAGATCTCTTTAATCAAATAGTGTCATCCAAAACCTACTGTTGAAACAACTAGTATACAACAGTAATAAGATTCTTCTAATTTTTCATCTTTTAATTCTACATTTTTGATAGTAAAAAAAATAAAAAAATAATGATGAATAGGGTGTTTCTTTCCTATACATTTTATTGGGAAATACTAACATTTTTTTTTTGTAGAATGATTCTGCTGTAATTTGTCATCATTATGCATTGCATCTACTCCCAAAGTTTTCTATAACGTGTTAATTAATTTTGTAACTAAATCACATATCCCCTTCTTGTCAACTAGTTTCTCACATGATTGCGAGATAAATCACTAGTTCCTTAACACCATGGTAATATCCTATGCATAATGGTACCTGGCATGTACCAGAGCTAGGAGATGAACAACCTGATGTTCTAAATGTAGAATCATGTCCTCTTTGAACTTCCCAGTGGTGAGTTGCTTCTATTCCACAAGAGTAGGAGGCGAAATGCACAGAAGAAAGGTGATTTTCTTCCTCTAATTTTACTCTCTCCAGGTATTGTTAGGAATTTGGTTATGATGATCTTTAGATAAATTCAAATTTTGAATTAAAGCTTCATTTAACTATTAATTTAGAGGGTTTTCATACAAAAAAACAGGCTGCCCAAGCAGTCCCCACAAGCATAAAGTGACAACAATCCAAGTGTGCGCTGGATTAGGCTAGAACACCCACAATATAGATTCAAAAGAAAATTGGTCATAAAACATGATATCAAAGGGTAGAAGCCCAAGCATTGAAAGGCTAAAAAATAAACATGCCAGCCATAGGAGGGAGCCGGTCAGGATAATTTGGGGCAGGGCCTCATACAGAAATTGGGGAATTGATATGGACAGGTTGAACATGATTCATCCTATCTGCAGGAGGCTTTGGGGGCTTAAGCCCTTTTAAGCTCTGAGATGGAGGCTCAGACATTGCTTGTCATTGTGCTATGGGGGTGAGGGCTGATTTTGAGATAAATTTAGTACCAAAAGTTGGTAGAATTACTTAAACTTTTCTACAAGGAATAACATAGTCCATGCAAAAGAAGAGGACGAGTTATAAAGGTGACTACAATTTGCAACATACCTACACCTAAACACTTTTCATTGTGCTTGTGCCATAGTTAAAGCAAAGAAGTTGCCAGACAATTTCCAATAATTTAGATCGAATATTTGGTAATTCATTTAAATCAAATGGCAAGAGTCTTTGTTTGCCTCATGCAGATGTGGAAGCTACTGCGATCCTTGGTGGTCTATAAGAGTGGAAGTGCTGGGGAAACATTAAGGTACATAAGCTTCAGTGAGCACATCCAAGCACTTGACTTTAAACATTGGCACCTTCGTTTAGCCTTGCAATAAGGAATCCAATTAATCCTTCACCTTAGAGACCTATCCAAGGATTGAGGGTCATATTCCATCACGTATTTCTAGCTTCATTTGTTCAAAAAATGATCTACAAATTTTTGCATTTGCAAACATTTTTAATGATCCCATGGTCCGAGATCGATAATAATCCCAACTGCAACCTGCATAATGACATGTGCAACAAGTTAATAAGTTAGTTGTAGGCAACTTTGTATTATGGTAAAATTTAAAATAAACACTTCAAGTTCATATTTGTAGATAACCTGTAATTTATCAGATACATATTGGGCAATATGCAACAAATCACTAGTATTCTATTTGAGTGCATCGTGCTTTTCTTTGGCACTGACATTATTAGCATGAATCATCATATGAAGTGCATCATCATCATTCACACAACCATGGAGCACATAGGTATTAGATGTGGCCTCTGTTGGAGTATAATGCTTCAATATGTCGGGGATAATGGCCATATCTAGAACTTAGATGTATTAGGACTTGGACTGAACAATAAATGCTCACTAGTAAATTGATGTAATTATGGGATATTTATTGTATCGATTATTGTAATTATGTAATTGGGAATGTACTCTTCTTCTCTGCTACTTTGTATTTGTAATGATATATTGCATCATCAAATGCAAGAATCCACTCTTTCTTCTTGTTATGTGTGTAAAACTTACATGGTACTAGAGCCACATTAAGGATAAGTCAAGAAAGCCTGTGAAGGAGCCAAGGGATTGCTATCATTAGAGAAGGCATAGAGGGACTGCACATACAAAATTGCATATAAGAACTAGGTTGATGGGAGATTGTGTGGGTTGACGTATAATTTTAATTAATTAATAGGTAAAACGAACAGCTACAAGGGTTTGTGTGAATGTGGTGAATTGTAGCCATAAAGGAGATATCCTTGCCAGAGATCTATAGCCACAATAAGATTTGCTTTGTGGGAAGACAAAAAATAAGTGGGCTCGCAAACTAGTATGGAGAGTGAGCTGCCACACGAAGGAAAAGAAGTGGGGTTATGGATATTGTGGAAGAACGTATCATATCATAACTTGAAACAAATCATTAATCTTAAATAACCATGATAACAGACTCAGCTTGTTAGGGCCTTTCTTCCATTTGAATATGAGTATTTGAAGGCCAACACCACACTTGATTTTGCAACGAAAAAGCTTAGTATAATACTGAAGATCTACACGTCTCGTGAGAAGTGTATCCGTGCCTTCTGTGGTAGGGTGGGCCTTGGAAGAATTGCGGACATCTGTATTCAGTGAGCTTCGCACTTTAGAAGGAGCAAAACAACTGCAACAAAGATTTTGCAGCCCAAAAGTTTCTTTGACTTTCAATTTCATGGTTGCTGTTAGCATCATTATGATGAACAAATTGGTGGGTTCTCAAATTATACAATTATTTTCTATCCATCGCTCTTGGCAAATAGGTGGCAATTCGAAACTATTTAGTAGGCTTTAAGCGCATTGATTCTGCTGAATTGGGTAGTGAGTGGGACTGTTTTTATATTAATTCTGCACACAAAGAAGTGAGATGTAAATTATTCCAAAGCTGTGTGTTTTGTGACTACAGTTACTTGGGAAGGTTGGATTTAACTACCCTATCTTCCTCACACTAATCCACTATGCATTAAGCTGGCTTTTATTGGCTTCTCTTGATCCATGTGCTTTGCTTCCTACATCACCCCTAGCAAAGGCAACACCATTTGCTTCTCTGATTTCCTTGGGTGTGATCATGGCATTCTCCAATGGCTTTGCAATTGTTAGTCTAAAGTTCAACAGTGTGGGTTTTTATCAGATGGCCAAAATCGCTGTTACACCTAAAATTGTGCTGTCAGAGTTTCTGTTCTTTGGGAAGAGAGTTTCTTTCCAGAAGGTTCTGGCATTGAGAGTTGTTTCTGTAGGAGTGGCTATTGCAACGGTCACAGACTTGCAATTTAATCTATTTGGTGCTTTGATAGCTTTAACATGGATAATACCAACTGCAGCAACCAAAATTTTATGGTCAAATCTCCAACAACAAGACAATTGGACTGCACTTTCATTGATCTGGAAAACAACGCCCATAACCATCTTCACTTTGGTGGCTATAATGCCATGGCCAGATCCTCCTGGTTTACTAGCTTTTAATTGGAATGTCTCCAATGTGTTGGCTATTATTTTTTTGCTACACTGGATTTTTGCTACAGTGGTCTGGTGCTTTAACACTTGGGGCCACTTTTGCCACTACCCATGTTGTTCTTGGACAACTCAAGACCTGTGTTATTCTTCTGGGAGGCTTTCTCCTTTTTCAGTCTAATCCTGGGCTGTCAAGCATTGGAGGAGCATTGGTGGCTCTAAGAGCAATGTTCGTTTACACCTACCTTAATTTGAAAGAAACAAGGGAACTTGTGGGAAAGCCCCTGGTTCTTAAACAAAATTCAATTTCTTCCCTAAAAGGAAAAGTTAGCAAAGTTAATGACAATAGCCATGATGGAAATGAAGGTGCAGAGTTTGTGTGACTGAAACTTTTCAAAAATTTCCTGAAGGCAAAAATGGTTTGCACTATGTGCGGAGGAGCTGATACTTGTGATTAGTATTCAAAGATTTACAACTTTGTTAAAACTGTTAGAAGTAGATCTTATTTCAGAAATGCCCTACTCAAGTCTAGGAGCACATTCCTCTTGCTTCCATTTAATCCAGAAATTCTCTCTCAAATTATTCTGCAATTTGAAAGATCATTAGTATCCTCCGTCTCAAGTTTCATACTTGTCTTTCCTTAGTGTTGTTGTTATTTCCTTTGGTGTTTAGAGGATGCCTTACAAATGCAGTCAAATTTACAAACCAGCTTTCTTTGAACTGTTTAGCGATGACTAGTTGAAGTCACTTGTAAATTAGCTTATTCTTGTCTTAGTAACATCACGTTGTTATTAACATCTTTTGAGGAGATCAGGTGCAACCATGTTTACAGAACTTACTAGAGATTGGGATATTAGAGTCCTTGGGGCTTCTGTGCCTCTACTGCTTATACCAAAAAAAAATTTAAAATAAGACAGTCCTAATTAAAAAAAAAAAAGAAGAAAAAGAGAAGATAAATTAGTAGAGAAATTGGGATTTTAAAATGGAAGTTTATTTAGTCAATAAAATACCAATGAAAATATTAGAATACATTCTTACCCTTACTCTAATGTTGAATAAAAATGCCATGAAAAAAAAAATGTGTCTCTAGTTTTGGATAAAAGGACCCTCAACTATCTTCGCAACTTCTGTGGTCACTGGACACTTGTGGAGGGAGTAGGCATCTTTAGAGATGCAGTGTCATTTGGAAGGGAAGTACTAATAGCAGCAGGGCAAAGACAATTATTCCATTCATTTAATTATTCTCATTTGTCTGGTCATAGTGTGAGTTGCAGTATATATCATGAAATTGTTTTAGTACTAGTAAACAATGATTAAATATATAATAAATTTGAACCTTTTGACATTTAGAGGATATATCATGAAATTGTTTTAGTACTAGTAAACAATGATTAAATATATAATAAATTTGAACCTTTTGACATGTAGAGTTCATTTCTCTCAATTTACAAAAAAAAATAAAGTATGAAAATCATGTTGGAAACAGTTTCTGAAGTTTGAAGTCTTTTATTTTCAAGATTAACTAAATGGGTTTCGAAGATGAAAAACCATCAAATTGGAAGAGTGGGATATTTATATTCATTAAGGTTTTAAAGAAATTATATGCATAAAACTTATAGTAGCACCTTCTAGTGGAATTGATAGTGCACTAATCCGTTGCTTGCCATTATTTTGGTTTTGGTACCACCTTATAGCATATCCGTGTTCAAATGCTATTTTCCGTGACGGACAGTTGAATCTGTTTCAAGTCTAATTGTTATTGAGGGGTTCCACAAGGATGTCACATGAGCGTTTATGATGACCATTTTAACGTAGATAGCCACCTATGTTAAGGTTCTATTTTGCAGTTCCATGTTGTTATTTATGAACATTATATACATTTGGTTGGACACGTGAAAATCAATTGATGGATTTGGTATTGATGATGGAAATGTTGGATGTATGACCAAATGTATGACTTACTTGGTTACAATTTATCTAGTGCATGACTTGTCAGAGTTATTGTTGCATCGTATAGGCTTATATAGATATGATTTATCTAATCAATGACTTAGTGAAATTATGATTTATCTGATGTAAGATTTATTTCCAGTATGAACAACAAAAATTGACACGTGAACACTGGCCTTAATAAACATGATGTTCAAGATCATGTATCTATATCTATTTTGTGGTTATATATATGCATGGATGAAAACTAAACCACAGATTGGAAAGAACTGTATGATAACCAAGATCTACTATTCCATTGGGGAAGGTCGAGATGACCAATGAGGAAAGGTACGATGTACATTATTCTATTACATTTGGTATCTACTTGATATGCACTCTTATGACACGAGTAAAATGCAAATGACAGGTGGCAAGACGACCTGACTGGATTATTCGATGACAAGTCCAACCAGCTTTGTAGTGTGGTTCGTGTTAGGGTGTTGACCTTAGTTTTGAAGGAGGGGTGGAGGCATTTCCCACTGTGTATCCTCCAAAACTTGGAATCGTGGGAGGGCAGTGGTGGACATGCTCCCCTAGACGTGTGATGACGATTGCCAATTGCCTGTTGGGGAAGTTAGGTCGATATATTTGACACTTCCACCATGTCGGTTTTATCAGTGGTTAGTATGGTCGTTGCCATTGATAAAGCAGTAGAGGACGAATAGGGTGGGGACGGAAGTAGGTCAGGATGGATAGGAGGATATAGATGAGTTGGAGACTCTTGATGGGAAGTAATGTCATTGTCTGACTTATCAAATTTTGTTGCTATAACTCTGATTTGCTATGCTTTCAAACTCCTAGTATCTTTTCATTCTAACTTCGAGATGAATTTTTCTGAAGGAGGGGTGTATGTAATGCTCCACTTAAATCTTATCCTGCAAATTTTGTTAATGTTTACATTATCTGAAAATATTGAGAAATATTGGTCTAATATAAAATTCATGATTTCTATTATTCAAATTCCCAACTTACCTTCTCAAATTGAATCTTAGGTAGGATATGGTCTCCTTCCATTATTTCAAATAATATATGTATTCATCTCACATTCCCCAATGTACCCTCACATTTACTAGGGAGAAGACATGGTCCTCTCCATGTAAGTACATCTCACATTCCCCAATGTACCCTCACATTTACTTGGGAGAAGACATGGTCCTCTCCAACTCATTATTAATATATATATTCATTTCACATCCCCCAATGTACCCTCACATTTACTAGGGTGAAGACATGGTCCTCTCCATGTAATTACATCTCACATTCCCCAATGTACCCTCACATTTACTTGGGAGAAGACATAGTCCTCTCCATTTAATCATCAATATATATATTCATCTCACATTCCCAAATGTACTTTTCAGATTTACTTGGGAGAAGACATGGTCCTTTCCCATTAAATTCCCAATTTTATATTCATGTCACATTTCCAAATGTACTCCTAGCTTTACTTGGGAGAAGAGAAGTCAACTGTAAGGATGGATGAGAAATTAATGACATTAATGAGAGGTGGTTGAGGTGGAGAAGGGAAGGAGGGTATAAAAAGGGAAGGGGGAAGGGAGAAAGGGGGAGGGGGGTCTTACTTATGATTGTGGGGTTGGTTGTGATTGTTTGGACTTGTTGTGTTTTTGGAGACCTTAGGAACCTGTGGAGGTTTCTTGGGTTGTTGAGAGAAGGGAAGTATTGTTCTTTTGGTATGGATCTTTCATCTTGGACACAAACACTACATCTGGTTGGACTTGGGCTCGGAGGGCTAGGGAACCTGTCGGGGTTTCCTGCGCTAGGGATTATTTCCTAGTTGGCTGGGAGGTAAATCTGGTTGGGTCCATCAAGAGGAGCGTTCAGTAGGAGCAGCAGGACAAAGGTATCTCCATCAGCCACCAGTACAGGTATTCCTCCAGAGACTACTCTTGTAAAGTTCATTAGAATGAAATATTCACGTTAATTTATATTGATTATAATGTAAATGATAAAATTTTATTTGTTTAAAAGCCGTGTAAGTAAGTAAGTTATCGCCTCTTATTGCATTTAATTTCATAAAAAATTAGATCTGTTAGTAGACTGTAGGATAGGGCTCTTACATTAGACTCGTTAAAACATCACATAGCGATGGATTCACCTGAAGGGTGGAATTATACGACAAGCATATTTTATCCTCCTCAAGCTTGATAAAAATAAAGAGGTACTGGTCAGCAATGACTAGGGAAAATGGGAAAAGGGGTAAACCACTTTATGGCATCAGGTCACTCTTGAACATGACACTTTCACTTCATCACTGTGACTATTTGGGTTGGGTAATCTGCTTGATGGTCATCATACCTTGGTCTATCATACCATCCATTACTTTGGTTTTAGGTCAATTCTGCCAATCGATTCAGTGTCACTGACATGTTCAAGAGAAGTCACTCAGTTTAAATTCATTCTTTGCAATACTCGAAAACCTTCATTTTCATGACCGCCATTCCTGAACCTTGTGTCATCAGTCACATTCCATCTCCAAAAATTCATTACACTCGTTTTGTGTTGTTTATGTGGGATACATCAAGGCCCTCCTGCGATGAGTCGCTTCTTGTCGACATCAACACATTATCCAGGAAGTTGACTTAGAAACACCCTTTCAGTACCTTGAGGCTTGCATACATCAATGGAAATTTTCTCTCTTCCGGTGATAGGTTGATATCACTGGCCTTCGACTGAAAGACTTTGTATGGTGTTCGACATCAAAACATCCATTCACACCATGCAGAATGTGCTGCAGTACCTTGAGGATCATTATCATTATCGGTGATTTCTCTCGCATCTATTAACGACTTACATCATTGGCTAGTAATCAGATGGTGTATTCCCATGTTTGAATCTAGATCACATATTCACATGGTTAGAATCGTACTTGAGCAAAAGATTGAACGAGATAGAAGACCCCGGATCTAGTTTCATCCATCTGGGCTGCGATTTCAAGAAATGTACCAAATCATCTGTACAATGGCTTTACATTGATGGTCATCATGGGTCTATATTTGTAGATGACTATCTATGTACTTGTAATGAAAGTTTATATGTTGAGCATGGGTATGACTTCCCTTAGCAATTCATGAGAAAAAATCAAAATATCATGATATTATGTATTGTAATCAATGCAAGCTACCATCCACTTTGGAACCTCCTCATCACATCGTAAAGAATTTCACTCAACATTAACATTTTCGACTTCATGCTTTAGGGGGTAGTTGTTACAGATCCATTTTGGCATATCATTCGCATCATTTAGATCAGTACCGTTAGGGCTCATCAAACTCTAATTCAGTTGCTACATGCCCTAGACAAGTCATCACTTTGAATGCCTCCTTCCCTGAGATTTTCTTGTCCCGAATCCCTATAGAAATGCCTCCTTGAGGGACCAGCACAGCCTTGGTAAGAGGTAAGTGCACTTCAGTGTAGGTAGGCCCATGTCAGGGTGCTTTCCAGAGCACCTAGGCCCACTTTGACCTGCGTTGGGTGAGATTGAGCGAAATCATCATAGGGTTCCAGGAATATTCTTATCTTCTGGAGCTATCTAGAAGATTCCCACACTTATCATCTCCTATGAGCTCGAAATTGGATGGGGAAAGAGTTAAGTAACCTCCTACCCTCTCATCCCTTCATCTATGGAAACTAACTCTAAGTTTGGAAGGCCATTCAATATCCTCATTTATGACCAAACCACCATCATTTTCCTATAAATTGAGCACTCATCTAAGTGATCAAGGGTTGGACTTTGAGAATTTGTAAGGAGTTACTATTGGTGTGTGGTTTGAGATTGTAAGCAAGTATTGTTATGCTTCCGAAGTGTTGTGCTTTTGATGTGATGTTGGTTGGAACCCAATCTGGAAGAGTGGCAATGGATCGAACTTCATGGTTGTAATTCTTCCTTCTACTTAATAAAGTTGTTTACACCTTTTCCCATATTCTTATCTTTATGTATGATGATTATATGTGTAAATGCTTTCGATTCCATTTGCTTATAGTAGATAGATCTCTTGTTTTGATTGGTTTTTGTCCTTTGTTTATGATTGTAGGTACTTGTTGAGCGGATTAAGTTCGAGAAGGAGTGATGGGAGCCAAACAAAGGAGACAAAGGGACAATGAAAGATAACAAGTAGGTCCCTTGTCTTATTTATCTTCTATAGAAAAAGGTTAAGCACTTTAAATCTGTTGTTCTAGGTGAAGCTACCCACCCAGGGAAATTGTGTTTATCCGTAGATGCAAAATTCCACATAACACTAGGAACATAATATACCTCTAAGATAGTCTTCGACTCCCCCTGCTTGGTCAGAACGTTGACCACTCCTTTGCCATCTACTTCCACAGTCTTTTCAGTCCCCAAATTTACCTCTGTTTTCACAGATTGATCGAAATTTGCAACCAAATCCTTGTTGCCTGTCATGTGGCTACTGCAATCACTTTCTAATAGCCACACACTAGCAGAAGGTTCATGCATGATATGACAAGCTAGGAACATGGAGTTTGTACTCTCTGTATTGACATAAGCTCTCTGCTTCCCTTGATCAACTATCTTCTTCCTACAACCACGAGCATAATGACCAAATTTATTGCAATAATAACATCTCACCCTTGATTTGTCAACTCTTTGATTATTGTTGAAGCTTCTGTAGTTGCTTCCACTTTCATGTTCATGGTCTTCTTGGCCATCTCTCTGACCACCATATCTTTTGCTTCGTCCTCTTCCTCTCGATCTACTTCTGCCTCAACCTTTGTCTCTTGAAATAGAATCCTGACTTTTGAAAGCGGTCTCTAAAGTGGAATTCTTATTTCTGTCTATCCTTGCCTCATGCGATAGAAGTGATGCCATCAACTCATCAATTGTTAATGATGCCAAATCCTTGGATTCTTCTATGGCTGCTACCACAACATCAAATTTGGTAGACAAAGATCTTAGGACCTTCTCAACCACTATTTGATCTTTAATATATTCACCACAAATCTTTAACTGATTTACGACAGTTATGACCTGATTCATGAAAGAATTGATGTCTTCTGTTTCCTTCATCTGTAGACTTTCAAAATCTCTCCTAGTATTCTGCAACTTAACAATATTCACTTTGGCATGCCTGTATAGTTTGTTGCCACTGTATCTCATGATACTTTTGCTGAAGATGTGATCATAATCTTTTGGAACACTACTTGGTCCACTCCTTGCTGGATAAGCTGCAACGCTTGTGCATTCTTCTTTTTGTCTGTTTTACATTATTCTCTCTTTGCATTAGTGAGAGCTCGTGCTTCTGAAAACCAAAACTGGAGATAATCCAAGACATCATGTGCTTGCAAAGTGATCGCCATCTTAATGGCCCACACATCATAATCTTTCCATGTGAACAGTGGAAACTAGGGCTGGAAATTTGAGAGAGCCATCTTTCCTTAAAAAAACACTAAATTTCTCCTTTTTTTTCTATAAACATGCAAAACTCTTTAAAAAAAAAAACTTTATAAATAAACCCTTTATAATCAAACCCTTTATATATATATATATATATAATATTTTAATTTTTTTTTATATATATAGAGTAAAAAAAAAAAAACTTTTTATAAAACTCTTTTTAAAAAATGTGCCTTTTAAAAGAAAACTTTCAAAATAAATATTATAAGGTCCCCGTATAACTTTTATGAATCATTTATGAAAATCCCATGTGCTTGTGATGAAGTACTTCAAACCACCTTCGAAAAAATAAGAAGTCAACATACGCCTATGCATATGCCTTTAATAACCACGGGACTCACGTTTGAATTTCGTTTCCAATTCCTCACTGGGTTTGAGTTTTTCCCCTTATGTGACAGGGCTTGCATGACCCTGACACTAAATAAACTGCGCAATACACCCGAAAATTTGCAGTGCAATTAAAAAAAGTTTTTGTCGGTCTTCTTTTCTTGGCCTGCTTCTCACTGGCTCTGCAGGCACCATGGATCTTGTGATCCTTCCATAGATCTGATACCAATTTGTTGGAAAGGCAGAGAAGCTAAAACACATAATTCAGCGAAAACGCACGAGTTACGGCTCTTCTATTGATCACACAAAACTTGATACTTATAATGAACCCGGTGAAGGGTATTTAACCTTTTCGACTAGTGACTCGCCTAAAATATATTGACATGCAACCACACACTAAAAGTCATCTATCACTTAACTCGACTTGACTCAACACGCAAACACTCATCACTCAACGCTCAGTTAACTGACTCTCTAAGTTTAGCCAACTCCTCATGCGGGAGTAATTAGCTTATTTTAACAAAATAGAGATAATGAAAATAACATGACAGAGTTCAGCGTGGACAAGGTCTTAGGTCTCAAGGAAACTGGAGAGATCCAAATAGGTGTGGATTTTTTCCTAATGACTGGAACCTTCACTGCTCTATTGCATGCCCATAATATTACCATTGTGACTGCTACGCTTTACCTTAGAGTTCCCATCAATGAAATGATTGTGGTTCATGGGCTTCTTCCTCTGCATGTTTATGTGAACCAGTGATTGGCCTTCTTCGACAATACACTTGATATTGTGCACAATAATTTGTTCTTGGATGGGTGGATCGAGATGGAATTGATAGAGTTTGTGGTTTTTGATTGGGACCGAATCCTAAGACCTGGAGGGATTCTGTGGATTGGTAGGTTTTTCTACTTCAATGAATATATTGAGGGATATCTAGGAGTGTTCAAAAAGCTATGATATAAGAAGCATATCTGGATTGTGAATCCCAAACTTGACAGACAAGGGGGTATTTTTCTCGGCTATGCTTGAGAAGCATGGCCAACATGGATAATTAGGAGTATTTGTCTCCTTTCTGAGTCACCTTTATGATTCAATTTTTCTCTATTTCACAGGAATTGTACATTCTAATTTCACAAATGGCTTCAATAGTTTCTAAAATTTGGTATACTTGGATGAATTGATATATGAATCCAATTTGTGTACAATTTCATCCAACAAAAATAAATGAAATGGAGAAAGGGAAAAAATTGTTAACCTTTCCAAAAATGTTAACCCTTATCCTACTTAAGATAAATATATTTTTGTTATTGCTTCATTTCTTCTTTCATTCACTATAAATATCATAGTTAAAAAACTGCAATTGATTATATTAAGAGTTGGTTTATTATACTTGCCGCATACATGGTATTACTCATTTTTTGGGTTTAACTGGCTATTATTTATGTTTAACTAAAAATAAATTTACATATTGTCCATAGTTTAAATATTAGAAATCGATTTTTTTTATTTTAATTATTTATTTATTTTAATTTTGATTGGCTACACTCTTATTAGATAATCATTAAGTATGTACACTAGTAATGGAAAGTTTTCCTTCCTCACTACAAGGCCCACCATCATGTACACAAAATCCATATCCTTTGCATAGAGGAAATTTTATCTTCCTCACTACATTGCCTTCCACCATGTACATGTAATCATAATCCTCATGGGAAAGTTTCCCTTCCTCATTGTGCACATGGTGAACTGTTCCATAGAGATTCCGACTCTACAACTGCATATTGGCTTATGAATTGTTTAATTCAGTGTAGTGTAGTGATCAGAGTAAAGAAAAGAAATGGCAGAAACAACATCAATTGGTAGATTGCATTCACAGTGCCAAGGATTTGAAGTGTCATCCCAGGGAATGGGATGCATGGGTATGCCATTCAATTATGGACCTCTGAAACCATAGGAAGAGATGATCTCTTTAATCTTCCATGCCATCTCCAAGAGAATTAATTTTCTTCACACTTTAGAGTTTTAAGGCCGTTTCACCAATGATTTCTTGGTTGGAAAGGTAAGATTAACAACTTGATTCTTTGATCTTTTCCTGTTGGTATCTTTATCCTATAACATAGCCAAGTTGATAGAATCCTTAACCATGGTTTGTTGATTGTAGACTATTAAAGGTATAAGGGACAAAGTCCAAATAGCCACAAAGTTTGGATTTAGAATCTTTGATGGAAAACCTCAGCTTTGAGGATATCCTTGGTATGTTCACGTTTCTTGCGAGGGTGCATTTGATGGAGACGCAGAGCAGGAAAACACAAATTAAACACACAACACACAATTATCGAGTTGCTACTCTTGGCTCTTCTGGCCTCATAACTTAACACACATTACAATGACCCAACCACAGGTATATAAGGACCTCACTTACTAAATATGGAATCAAGCAATCTGTAATTAGACTTGACTCAACTCCAGTGAACTTGTTCATGAAAACTCAGACTAAATTTAACCTTTCCAAATATAGACTGAACTTAAACTAACTCAAAATTATTCAAATTAACTCACATCCTTAATATAGACTGCATTGCATGCATGAGTAATTAGTTATTTCTAACACTCCCCCTTAATTACAATCGTATGAATCATGATAGATCAAATATGTCTACTGATATAAGTCTCAACTATGCTTACAATGACTTTAAAAACCTTTTACAATGTTGAATTTTCTTTTTCATTTCTTCCAAATTCTGTACCCTCAAAACTGCTTCATTCTCAATTGTGATTTCTTGTTGTAAACTCCATGTTTCTTCACTCGCTGTTGCTGCAAGTTTTCTTTGGAATCTCTTGTAATTTTTTGAATTTGTCTTCTACATATTCTTCTTCAAAGATTCTTTCAACCATGGACTGTTGCCACCTTTATCTTCAAACTATCTTCTTTCCTTTGCTTCTTGCACTTCATATTCCTTACTTTCTTTCTGCCATATTTCTTGATAGAAAAATCTAATTTCCTCTTGACTTCATTGTTGAAAGTCTCTTTCAATTCATTCTTCTTTGTCTTAAAAAACTTTCATGTCCTTTCCTATATCCTTTTCTTCATCTTCTCTTCTAGTTTGACTGCTATGCTCTACCTGCACATTGAAAATCAATATTAGAAACATCTTCATTAGGCTCTGATATTCTCATCTAAAACTATTAAATTTTCATATTCTTTGAAAAATTTAGCTATTGCTAACATGTTGTCTTCCACTTGGCTTCGAGAAACACCTACGCTTCTCTCACAAAATAATAACATACCAATGTGTTCTTTCTGTTGCATTATGTGTAACCACTCATCATCAGTCAATTGTTCTTCATCAAAGTTAACATCAACATAATTTTCATCCACTCTATAGTGGGATATCCAAGCATGCATGTGCTCATTAACAATTTGAATCTCACCAAATTCATCAGCTGCCACTGAATTCACCAATTCACATGTCACTTTGCAATCATCATCCACATCTGTGTCGTCATAATGCGATTCACAATAATCTTCATTAGGGATATTTTGAGGTCTAAAATGGGTCTCCAAATGAATATTATAAAATAATAATGGAAATAATAAAATAATATTAGATTATATTATCAGATTTTAGAGGGGAAAAAAATCTATTTTTTCAACTCATATTTTCAACATATCTCCCTACGGTTTTACTCAAATTTTGATTGGGAACCCTCATTGGATGAAGAATATATTCCTCATCCAAGGAGTATGCATATTTTTTATGAAATCAAATTTTTCATGTAGCACGGTCCATCGAAAATATTCAACATGGGTAATTCTTGGATGAGTAATTAAATTATGCATCCAATGAGTACTCTCGCTCAAAATTCGAGTAAAACCGTAGGGAGATAAGTTGAAAATACGAGTTAATCTTTATTTATTAATATTTTTACTTTTTAACTCCAAAAATGGTGAATCATCCCTCATGGTTGAGATCATCATCTTGAATCCTATTGGTTCTTATAAAGTTGAATTTGGTTGTACATTTTTTTTAGGTCCAATTTATACCTCAAAATTTCTCTAATGCACCATCCACGTTACAATGAAGTTCATGGTCATTTATATGCTCTTGCTCTGCTTCATACACAAAGGCTTCAACTTCTCTTTCTACAATCTTTGCTACATCTTCATCCATATGCATGTATGCATAATTGGTTTCACTTTTATAGTATTCATGACCTTCATCCACTTTTAAGTGGGATTCTTCAAGCTCTATTCTTCTCCTAGAGTCTTGCTCATATACTCTCAGATTTATGACTTATTCAACAAATTGTGACACATCTTGCTGTTACATATCACTTTCCTTTGTGTCAAATTATGCTTCCAAGATCTTCCATGCTTCCTTGGAAGTTGTAGCTTTTTTTACCTAGCACAAAAATTCTCATCCAATGCTTGTTTTGTAAAATCCAATGCTAAAACATCACATAATTCATCATATGGGTTATTAAACTGGTACTTAGTTAACTCTTTACTTCAAAGAAAAGTTAATGTTTTGACATCCCCAAAATCAAAATTTTTACTAGTAAACATACGAGGTGGTCACAGATCCACACTACACCAATCACCCTTGATCTCTTCTCTGTCTTCTGCTATACTTCTTAGTTCTTTGACTGCAGTCTGAAACTCTCTCAACATGGAAACGATCTCTGCCTCTTCTTTTCGATTCCTTTTCTTAATCCGCTTCAGTCACACTTTGCGACCCATGACTATTGTCTTTTGTTTGTCTTCTGTATGCTTTCCTTATCGCATGAGGCTTCCTTCCATATCACCCTCCAAAAAATATATGATGTTTAATATGTGACCCCATGAGGCACAATTTGCACTCGATTCATGTACACAAAAAGATGTTTGTGAAATCGAAACATTGTCATACTTAACAAATTAGATTTTTTTACAAATCAACAAACCTTTGCAAAACCCTAAACTCTCTTCAAATAAAAACCATTTCTTTTTTAAAATTCTCTTTCAATAAAAAAATGACTTTATAAAAATCTAAAATCTCCAAACCTTACCAGAAACATTTTTTTATTAGTCCTTTATAAACAACCTTCTTCAATAAAATAAACTTTTATCTTTAAACACCCTCTTTATAATCTTTATAATATAACCCCTTTGTAAAAAAATCTCCAGACGTTAAGCATCATCATCATCAAAACCATGAAACATGCTTCATATTTTACCATGAAACTTATATATCCAATCCTACCACATGACTTTAATATCTTTTAATTTAACAAAACTCCTTTAGAGACATATGCACGAATACCTCTAGGACTTTTCACATGCCTTTTTGTAATTTATGGTGAATGCACCATTTACCATCACAATTTCTTAGCAGACTTTTTAAGAAAATTCTATGCCTCTTATTAGTCCTTGCCACAAGGCATCATGCATCATGTACTATTGTAATCGATCTGCCTTAAAATAAAAAATTATATGATTAAATCTAAAGTCTTGCTTGCATGTGATAATTCACTTTTCCTTTTCAGCCTATTAAACACCAACAAAATTTAGGTACTATTGTAATCGATCTACCTTAAAATAAAAAAATATATGATTAAATCTAAAGTCTTGCTTGCATGTGATAATTCACTTTTCCTTTTTAGCCTATCAAACACCTACAAAAATTTTTGTTAGCAAATCAAACAGTGGGAGCTCTTATTTCTCCTCGTACCAAGGCAAAACTTAACATTTGGCCTCATAGCTGGACAAAAATTAAAATAAGTTTAAGTGATAGAGGGAATTTCCTGTTCAAATGAACAAATACTGCTTTAACTTGAGCATTAATTTCTTGGCATTTTAAGTTAAAGTAAATATCTTCAATACTATAAAATGATTATTTTAGTTTTGTAAACACTTAAACATACGTTTTGCATACATGTAAAAACTCTTGCATCGCCCGAATGTGTCAATATGTTATGCATACATGTCAACGTCAACACTCTTGCATGGCCGGGACGTGTCAACACTCTTGGATTGCCCATGTTGTCCCCTTCGAACTTGTTTCTGTGACCTGTTTGCTTTGAAGCCATCCCTTCCATTACAGCTGTTTCAAGTTAGTTACCATGGAATTATTTGAACATGCAGCGGTGTTGTTTTAATTTTTTTTGTGTCGAACTAGTTGGAACGGAGGAAGTCTTGTTTTGCAACTCTTTTCTAGAGATATTAATTCAAATAATCTCAGCTATCAGGTATGGTGTTGTTTAAATTTTAATTTATGAGTGTTGTTTTATTTCTAATTCCTCTAGTATAAGTATATATATCTATATATATATAGTCTATACTTGTATTTTTCTGTATTCAATTCAATCACATAAATAAAGCCATCTTTCAGCTTTATTGGTAATAAAGAGAGAAATCACCTTAGAAATGAGAAATTAACTTAAAAAAATCAAATATCAACATACCTGCAACTATGGTGGTTGAAGTCTATAGGAATTTGTCTACCACCGAGTCTGAGTCCTAAGTCCATGGAAAATAAAAATCAAAACTAAAATATGAATTTTTATTTAATAACCTGAGAACCACCAGAATGAAATAATACAAGGCAACTCAAGTTAAAAGCCAAATATATTTTACCTATTAATAACGGATCTACATTCCTTTCATGTTTGTAACGTGCACATAAAAAACACTAATGGCTCCAAAGAAATGTTTTTTCACCCTGTGACTAATTCACTACAAAACTGCGTTTTCGCAGTCTTACCTTGTCAATTGTATTAAATTGCACATTTCATGTTGATAACGGATGACATTGATCTGTTTCGCATATTTAATTAAAAATGAATATCTTGATTACCAGAACTCTTTACACAATGCTATCAATACTAACAGTGTGAAACTTGATAAAAATAAAATAAATTTTGTGGTCGTCTCTTTGTCTGGGAAGAAGTATACGTTGAAAGATTTGAGTTTGCCAGTTCTTGAATGAATCAATATATCATCTTAATGAAAGTTTCATACAAAATTTGTTTAATCAATACATGATCATGTCAAAATTTCTTATCAGACTTTAATCTACAGGGTAATAGCAATAAATATGTAAGCTA
Organism: Pinus tabuliformis; assembly: GCA_031772625.1. NCBI lineage: Eukaryota > Viridiplantae > Streptophyta > Pinopsida > Pinales > Pinaceae > Pinus > Pinus tabuliformis. The sequence goes on from CM062817.1 coordinate 1,898,204,672, forward strand.
CAACCTTTATTCACTACTCTAAAATGATGCTCTGAAATGATTTCTTTTCACGTAAATCTGTCTTTTACTCACTATATTATTACTCACTATAACTCACTATATTATTGATCGCACTTTGTATTTTTCATAATAATCCACAAGAAAAAGCTGCTGCAACAACAAATTTCACAAAAAATCAATCCAACCTCCCTTTGGGAACTCGTAATAAATCTCCACCTCTCAATGTCTATTAATTTATCTCAATATTCTATGCATCTATTTTGGTGGAGACAAGTATTCATATGAATTTCTCATGCTATGTTAGTTTAAATTCATTTGATCGAAATGATTAATAGTCATAGTCATCATAATAGTCATCTTGGACAATAGCGTACATTTTTTCAGGATATGGTTCTCTCTAATAAGAGATTGTTGGTTTTCTCAGACTTATTCTAAACGTGAATGCATCTGGAGTCCAGTTTACCAGTGGGAAAAGAACTCAACCACCACTGGGCTTGTATATAGTTAGATTGGGGCAATGACCTCGCTCTATTCTCCTTATGCAGATAGCAATAGAAATATTGAGAACTACACGTCAGTGGGTTATCATTATTACCTATCTGAACCTCTTTCTCAAGGTGCGCAACCCACCTTTGCGTTCAACATAATCCCTTCTCTATTTTGGCTCTATTTGTGCGAGCGTTCGTTGGATACTACAATAGACCCACTCTTGCATGTCTCCGCAATAGACAATTCAGTTCAGACATAAGCATATTATTATAACAATAAAATTTGACTAAACTACTGTAGCAACATTTCCCATGTTTTCATGCAATTTACAATCGCTGAATGTGTAAAACTCACCTCATCCAGTACTCTTTCATCCAGTCCTCTTTCTTAGCTGTAGAATCAAGCTCTGCAACTAGTAATGGCAGAGACCCATGAGGGTTGATGGCAATGAGATTGCATTAATTGTTGTTGCAGGAAAACCAATTATTCCAGGTGAAATAGTCTCCACGATGAATCCCACTGTAGTCTAGAAATTTCTCAGATTTCCTAAATCTATTTTGGATTCTTTTTCATGTAAGTCTCTAGACTTATTGCATGAGATTCAACCATGATTCAAAATTTCTTTTGGTGGTTCGCATGTTTCTTTATCTTGATCTCAATCTGGTTATGCCATTGGAAGTTATGCTGCTAGGCTAAGAGCTATTGTTAGATTGGAAGGTATGCTGCTAGGCTAAAAGCTATTGATAGGTCAGTTACTACCACTCCTCATCGTGCTTATAGCTTTTGTGTATATGCTCTCCTGGTAGGTTTTGATATTGATCTGGCACTGGCTTGGCTTTGGATCTCAATCTATTGGAGCTTGAAGAGGTGCTACTGCCCTAGCTTTATCTAGTAAGCTACCTCTGCTTTCCCTGGTGTTTATTTGACTGAAACTTTTAGGCAACCTGCAACAAACTTTTCATGACATGACTTTATTATGTTTATACCTGAACTTGCAGCATTGACATGACTTTATTATGTTTATACCTGAACTTGCAGCATTGGACATGTGCCAAAGTAGAGTTGTATTCCAGCAGTGTTGTATTCAAGCCCATGAAGCAATTAGACAGAGCAACTCTGAAAGGAAAGATGCCCAAGTGGGTATCACGGTTCTTGATAGCTGTTTTCTGCAATTACCATATTACCAAAGCTTCTCATAAGCCAAGGCTTCTCCCGATGTGCTATACTTTATAATATGGAGTAACGGTAACAAATAGAACTCATACATAACAATGTCAGATAGAGTTGACAGACAACTGGCAAAACGATACAAACTCCACCATTAACATAAATTCGTTTTAACATTTGAATTTTACCATTAACATAAATTCGTTTTAACATTTGAATTTGATTTTGTTAAAAAAAATATGATTAAAAAATAAAATAATACCGTTAAATATAATAATTATAAACGAAATATGATTAAAAAATAAAATAATATCAATTACTTTAACACACTATTCAAGAAATTTAAAGAACCATTTTATTTGTTTTCTTCTGTATTTTCTTTTTATCGAGAGAAAAAAAAAACATAAACCATTAACAACTTTAACAAACTCTTTAAAATAAACCATTAATTACTTTAACACACTGTTTAAGAAATTTAAAGCACCATTTTATTTGTTTTCTTCTGTATTTTCTTTTTATCGAGAGAAAAAAAAAACATAAACCATTAACGACTTTAACGAACTCTTTAAATTTGCTTTAAGAAATTTAAAGCACCATTTTATTTGTTTTCTTATGTATTTTCTTTTTATCGAGGGAAAAAAAACATAAACCATTAACAACTTTAACAAGCTCTTTAAGAAATTTAAAGCATCTTTTAATTTTTATTATTTTAAATATAAAATAACATATAATAATTATATTTTCTTACCCAAAAATACCATTTATCCTATGGTTTGAACTTCATTGTCACATATCTACATGCTAAAACATATACATAAAAAAAAAAATTCATATATATGTATATCCATACTTTGGTTAATCACCTGCACTTTATTTAAGTATATAATTATGTCGAATGGCCACCACCTCGTATACATGCCTAACCTGAGGCGGTGTATAATGTGGCAGGTAACGTTTGTCATATCATTGATTAATCATCGATTAATACTTGTCTATGTTTAATCGTTAACACAATGGCATGAAAACCTTATGTCTTCTCCTCGAGTGTATCTAGACTGTACTGTGCTCACTTGTTGGCGCCTCGTGCGCTGGACATCTGGCGATGGCATTGATTCTTGCCGGTTTGATCACGTGATTCGGGCATGGTTTCTATGCTTGGGACTTTCTCGCGCCGGGCTTTTGGGGTAAAGTCGCCTCCATCTACGGTGCATAGTTTCTGTGTGAGATCGAGGGTCGAAATTGCTCCACGCTTCCACCGCTGGCAGGCAGGGTATATACGTGGTGTTCTCCGGATTATTCGAGGTTTTCCTCATACTGTTCAACGCGTTCCAGCTCTCTGTTCATCAATGTAAGGGTTTACTCCACGGTTCCGCTCCGAGGCCACCGCTATTCCAGGCACATGCATCATTCCAGAGGGTCTTCCGCTCCATGGTTTTCATACTCGAATCAGTCAGGTGATTTACACAATCAGTTAGAAGATCTGTTGCAATTTTGAATTTAATATTTGTGCAGAAGTCTAATCTTCTGTCCCTTGTTTGACAGGTTGTGAACGAGCATCTTCCAGCATCGATGGCTTGGAGAAAATCACTCCAGATGAAGCCCGCCGAGTTTACACAGGTATTTATCTGAGTTCAAGGGTTTAGTTTCGGTTGGTCCTCCTCTGTCTCATTTCGGTTTGCCAGGGGTTTTCCTCTGTGCTAAGATTGAGACCCAAACCTTATTATCACTCGGTTGGTCGCAGGTCATGATGGACCAATGCTCCTATTCCGTTTTCAAAAGTTCTGGGACTGATTAAGGAATTTGGGGTCCTCTTCGTTTGCGGTGATTTGGGTTTTTACCTTTGGTTCCGAGGCTAGAGTTTCCGCTTGATTCTATTATACGGCTGTTTATATTTTGTTTGGTTGAATATACTGTGACTATAGCCATGTATGATGACTGTCATGGAACCCTGGTTGGAAGCCAGCGTGCTTGTTTGACTTTGGACTCATATGGCCTAAGGCCGATAGTTTTAATATAACTCTCTGTTATTGTTACGCAAAAGCTTTATTTCTCATGCTGATAAGAATGGTTTTGCTTTCATGTAATATAGGGTTTGATTAATACCCAGATGCGTAATGCGTTTTCTCGTTTTGGTATCTTGCTTGTTTGATTACGGCATACATGCATTTGGTTACAGTATGATCTGAGACTCTGTTCCATATCGTCAATGTATTGAACAGATATGTAAAGAGTTACGAGCTGTCGCGCCAACATCTGATTACTATAGATGTATGGCCGACTGGTTATGGACTCTCCGTAACAGAAACCCTGAGGGCCTGAAAGTTATATAACGGTTAATCAGTATAGTTGTTAATTTCGGGTTTGTTATTAGCAGACAATACATCTGCGGCCTCAATGCGATTGCATGTTTTAATACTTTCCTTAACACATTTTAAATGTTTCCGCTGTACATTAAAGGAATGTCAATATGGTTCTGTCGCATGACTCTTTGCTCGTCTCTGTAATGATTTGAAAATTTAACCATGTAATATTCAACTTCCTACTATACAAGTCTTTAATTTTGGATAATATCTAGGTTCTCTTCCGTCGTTTTAGACTCGCCAGAACCCCACCTGCTACGGTTGGACCGAGTTCGGGGTTCAGCGTTTATTTATGCCTTCTCATTATCTTATTAAAATCTCTACTGACATTTTGTTTAAGAGTATCATGAGATCTATACGGCTGACTGTGATCTTTAGGGTCTTGATATGATATCGACCCAGGGTTTATTTTCTGCATGAATAACCAGTTTCCTGGGTTCGGATACTTCTAGACTGTGAACCCATTTATCTTGTAAGGATAGGCTTGTTTTATAAATAGACTGCCTCCTTTGTTTAGATGTTCAATTGTTCTCAGTTCTCTTGTTCTTTGAAGTTTACAGATATATTGTATATAGTCTTCTTTCGCATAGAAAGTCATAGTTATATCATCTTTTTGTTTTTACAGATATACTGTCGATATCTTGTAAAGTTAACCACAGTTACACTGTCTTTTGGTTTTTACAGCTAGGCTGTCTATACCTTGTACAGATAATCACAGTCACAATATCTTTTGATTTATGCAGCTAGACTGTCTATAGCTTGTACAGATAATCATAGTCGTACTATCTTTCGATTTTTACAGCTAGGCTGTCTATAATCACAGTTACACTATACGTTGTTTACAGTTTATTGCTCAGACAATCACAGTTACACTACAAGTTACACAGATAACTAGGGGACATTAGGGTTCCGTTACTTACCTGATCCCCACTGGTAAGATGAGTCTGGAACAAGTCTCCTGCCAAATCGCTGTGTAACGCTTGTTTTCCACCCAACCGTGAGACCAGTCCTTCAAGACCTGAGTCTCCCCCCAAGCTTCCGCTTACCGGATCACTATCCTCAGTAAGGAAACACTATGTGCTTGACTGTCTGGTCCTTACCAGACTTAGTCCATACAGGGTTTTTCCTTCCCTTCCTCTTTCTCTGCCTGTCTCTACAGCCCAGAGTTTCTCAACCAACCTCCCTTTTTCCCTGGAAACCCTTCCAGTTAGGGAAGGTGGTTATTTCTAGTTTATTAAATAACTTTTCTTTTCCAGTTCCCTTTTGGGAATTCAGATATCTTCATGATTAATTCTTTTAATCATTAATTTAGTGCACATGTAAAATCAACAGAATATCCTCAAAAGAAAATAAATTCTTCAATATCATTTCAATTTAGTTTTTTGCTGTAGTAACTTCTAAGTAATTACATTTTCACGGGGTCATCACATCTCCCCCTCCTGAGATTGGACATCGTCCCGATGTCTAGTGTCTCCAAAAAGTTCTGGATAAGCTTTCCGAAACAGCTCTTCGTCCTCCCAAGTAACCTCTTCAGGCCCATAGTGCTGCCACTGCACTTTAATTTGGGTAATAACCCGCTTCCGCAACTGCACTTCTCTCCGGTCGAGAATGCTCAGTGGCTCGACCAGGACCTCTCCTTCCGGTTCGACCTGCAACCAATAACAGTATCAGTCTTTTGTTCCAGATACGTTTTCAATTAGTTCAATTAAAAGCAATCCTTACCCTTATATCTTGCCACTTGATCACCTGCTTAGGGTCATAGATATACTTCTTAAGCATGGATACATGGAAGACATTATGAATTCTGATGTGGATTGTAAGGCTAGCTGATTAGCTACTGGCCCAACCCTTGCCAAGACCTGAAAAGGTCCGAAGTAACGGGTTGCAAGTTTAGCACAACTGCTCCATTGCAAAGTACTTTTTCTGGCCTGAATTCTGATGTAAACGTGATCGCCCACTTGATACTCTTTGAACCTTCTTTTCCGATCTGCAAAATTTTTCTGCCGATCTTGAGCGGCCTTCAGGTTGGCTCGCACCTTTTTGACCATGTCCTCCATCTCCTTGAGCATTTCTGGTCCCAACCTTACTTTGTCCTCCGGGCCACTCCAATTTGAGGGCGTCCGACATTTTCGTCCATACAAGACTTCAAATGGAGACATCTGAATTGATGTGTGATATCCATTGTTGTAAGCGAATTCCACCAAGTGCAAATAGTCCTCCCATTGTGTCGATTTCTGCATGACACATGCTCTCAACATGTCCTCCACCATCTGATTTACTCTCTTCGTCTGTCCATCAGTCTGGGGATGGTAAGCTGTGCTAAAATTCAGCTGTGTACCCAATTCTGCAAATAGCGCTCTCCAAAAGGCGAACGTAAACTTTACATCCCGATATGATATTATAGTCTTTGGGAGTCCATGAAGTCTGAACACATTTTGCATGAAGATGTGTGCAATTTGCACTGCCATGTAGGTGGATTGTACTGGTATGAAGTGTGCTGCCTTACTTAACTTATCAACCACTACCATAATAGAGTCATTGTTTCTCTTTGTTTTAGGCAGCCCAGTTATAAAGTCCATTGATATAATTTCCCATTTCCATTCTGGAATGGGCAGGGGTTGCAATAATCCAGCCGGATGCTGGTGCTCCGTCTTGATCTGTTGACACTCCAAACATCGCGCTAAATATTCAGCCACATGCTTTTTCATTCCCGGCCAGTAATATTCCTTCCGAAGTGCAGTCAGCATTTTCTGGTACCCGGGATGACCAGCGTAGTGACTGGTATGAAACTCATTCAAGATTAAATTTTTGAGGTTGTTGTCATTTGGTACAAACAATCTTTTTTTGTAAAGCAGCATTCCATCCTTGCTAACCTCATATTCCTGCGGACTTCCCTCGCTGGAAAGTGGCGTTTGCCGCTTCATCTGTTGGTATTCAGCATCTTGGCTTGCTGCTGTTTTCATCATTTCCCGCAAGGAATTTTCCCACCTACTGAATGTAACTTCATACAAACATTGTACCTTTCGACTCAGTGCGTCGGCTACACGATTTTCCTTTCCCTTCAGATGTTTAATGTCAAAGTCGAACCCACTTAAGAAATCTGCCCAACGAGCTTGTCTTGCGTTCAGTGTGGGCTGACTAAAATAATTTGTTAAGCTGTGATGATCTGTTAATAACAGAAATTTCCTTCCCAAAAGGTAGTGCCGCCACATCTTAAGCGCATGTATGACAGCTGCCAATTCCAAATCATAGGCAGAATACTTCTGCTCATGTTCCTTCAATTTTCTCGATTCATAGGCGATTACTTTCCCTTCTTGCATTAACACACCTCCGACGCCTTCTCGGCTGGCATCGGTACATACCACATAGTCCTTGTCCGGATCAGCTATACTTAAAACAGGAGCAGACGTGAGTAATTGCTTAAGCCTCTCAAAACTTTGTTGACATTCAGAACTCCATTTGAATGTCCTCCCTTTCTTTTGCAAGGACGTGATGGGATATGCCACCCTTGAAAAACCTTCCACAAATCTTCTGTAATATCCAGCCAATCCCATGAAGGATCTGATATCCGCCACATCTTTTGGCACAGGCCAATCCAGTATGGTTTTTATTTTCTCAGGATCCACGACAATCCCTTCCTTTGAAATCACATGACCCAAATACTGGATTTCCAATTTATAGAAATCACATTTGCTGAGCTTAGCATACAACTGATGTTCTCGCAAAGTTTGCAGTACCATCCGGAGATGTTCCTCATGCTCCTCCTTAGAGCGAGAATAAATCAAAATATCATCAATGAATATTAGTACAAATTTGTCTAAAAATTGATGGAACACGCTGTTCATTAAACACATGAACGTAGCGGGTGCATTAGTCAATCCAAAAGGCAGCACTACAAACTCGTAGTGTCCATACCGGGTCCTGAAGGCTGTTTTAGCGATATCTTCTTCTTTAATTCTGATCTGATGGTAACTAGATCGCAAATCAATTTTAGAAAATACTGTCGCCCCCTTGACTTGATCGAAAAGCTCATCGATCCGAGGTAAAGGGTATTTATTTTTAATTGTGAGCTTGTTTAGCTACTGGTAATCAATACACATTCGAAGAGTTCCGTCTTTCTTCCTGACGAATAATACCGGAGCTCCCCATGGAGATACACTGGGGCGGATATAATTTTTATCCAACAATTCTTGTAGTTGCATTTTCAATTCAGTCAACTCCGGTACACTCATTCTATAAGGTGTCCGCGAAACTGGAGCGACTCCTGGTATTAACTCAATGGTGAAGTCTATATCCCTCTTTGGAGGTAGTCCAGGAATTTCCTCTGGAAACACGTCTGCGAACTCTTTTATTACCGGGAGGTGGTCTAGTGGGTTTTCCTTATTCTTAGTTTCTGCATAGCCCACCTGAATAACATACACTTGGCATCTATTCCGGATGCATTTTGCCAGCTGAGATGCAGTGATTGGTCGGACCTGCACTGGTCGTTTAATTCCCTGCATTTCTTGTTCTATTCCAGCATCATCCTTGTACCGTATAACCTTCGTTTTGCAGTTCACTAAAGCCCAATGCTTTTCTAGCCAGTCCATCCCAATTAGGACATCATAGGACCCGAGGGGAAGCATGTTCAGGTCTGCCACTACTGGCTGTCCTGCTATCACTATAGGGCAGCTTTTGATTTTTGCCATTACTCGTCTTTTGGTCCCTATAGCTAGTTGTACCAGCCAAGGATTCCTGAATTTTTCAGGCTGCAATTTACACTGTTCAACTATCTTTGGACTAATATAACTTAAAGTAGCTCCAGGATCAATTAGAACAGTGATGGAAAGGTCTAAAATTTTACCTTCAAACTCTACCATGGTGGGCTGGTATTCTGCCTGGCGGTCATCCAAGGCTGCGTTAATTCTTGGCATACTTCGTCCCACGTCACCCACGGTTGATGCCTCATGAATCTGGGATATCTGGTCAGTTCCCTTCCTTTGCAGACAATTCTTGACGTAGTGCGGTCCACCACAACCCCAGCACTCCACTGGGGGTCTGGTTATTCCTTCAGTATCCATCTTGGCGGGTTCTTCACCCATTCTGGTTTCACTGATGGGCTTGGATCTGAATGAACCTCTCGGTGCTGCTCTACTATTCTGGCCCTTGCTGCTTCCTTTGACTCCACTGCTCCGACTTCCCTTATTATTTCCAACAATCTTACTATTCTTTTTCTCATTCCATTTTCTGTTGGAACTGTCCCCTTTCTGCTTGCTCTGCTGGTAGCAGATTCTGGCCTTTCGAATAGCTTCGTCCATGGTTCTAGGATTGTCAAATTCAATCCTTTCCCTCATGTACATGGGCAAACTGCTAACAAACCGCTGTACCTTGGCTTTTTCTTCTTTAAGGTAGGGTACATAGCGAAGCAAAGATGTGAACCGATTGATGAATTCATCCATAGTCTGCTGTCCCAGTCGCAGATCATGGAATTCCTTTGCTTTTTCATCATAAAAGCGTTCCGTCAAGTATCTCTCCTTAAAATATTTCTGGAATTTTTCCCACGTTATGGTTCGCTCGCTTACCCCTTTAACGATTTTAACTTCCTCCCACCACAGTGTCGCCTTCCCTTGTAACTGGAAGATAGCCAATCGTGCCTTCAAATTATGATCATACTCATATAACTGAAAATATTTATTCATATTGATTAGCCATGCCTCAGCCGCTTCCTCTTGTTCCCCATCGTAGTGTGGGGGTTTAATCTTTCGAAATTCTCCTTGTAATTCCACCTTTTGACGCTTTGAGGTCTGTTGTTCTGATGCATTATCAGATTGATCCTCTCCTTCTTCAGGGATTTCAGATTCTGCTTGATAATGTTGCTCCTCCGTCATTCTCTGTTGTTCTGCGCTGGGATTAGCTAATGGCGGGTTCTGTTTGTCAGACAAACTTTTTAAAATCCTTTCCTGCTCCATTGTCAATCGCGCATTATCCTCCCGTAGCCGAGCCATTTCATTCTTCAGCTCTTGAACTGTTTCTAGTATGGCCAGATTCGTGCTGCGGGTCTCCTCACCCAGCTGCACCCACAACTCTGGGTTTTCTCCAAGATTTGGTGCAGGCCCCCGATTGGCTGCGGACCTGTGCGGTGCGCTGCTAGCTCCCTGCATACTAACTATTTCTTTGCGATACCTTGGTTGCTCTTTTCTTTCCTCTGATTAGCCTGTCCTTGGCCTGGTTTGATCATGAAACAATTAACATTGTGAGCTACCTGCACAATTTTGTTATCCCAAAAAGAATATCAATGTCATAATGACCTTCTCATATTTAATACTTCATTCACATCCCAGAGGCCACAGTATGGGTAATCTGGGCTCTGATACCAATTGTCACATATCTACATGCTAAAACATATACATAAAAAAACAAATTTCTTATATATATATATATCCATACTTTGGTTAAGCACCTGCACTTTATTTAAGTATATAACTATGTCGAATGGCCACCACCTCGTATACATGCCTAACCTGAGGCGGTGTATAATGTGGCAGGTAACGTTTGTCATATCATTGATTAATCATCGATTAATACTTGTCTATGTTTAATCGTTAACACAATGGCATGAAAACCTTATGTCTTCTCCTCGAGTGTATCCAGACTGTACTGTGCTCACTTGTTGGCGCCTCCTACGCTGGACATCTGGCGATGGCATTGATTCTTGCCGGTTTGATCACGTGATTCGGGCATGGTTTCTATGCTTGGGACTTTCCCGCGCCGGGCTTTTGGGGCAAAGTCGCCTCCATCTACGGTGCACAGTTTCTATGTGAGATCGAGGGTCGAAATTGCTCCACGCTTCCACCGCTGGCAGGCAGGGTATATACGTGGTGTTCTCCGGATTATTCGAGGTTTTCCTCATACTGTTCAACGCGTTCCAGCTCTCTGTTCATCATTGTAAGGGTTTACTCCACGGTTCCGCTCCGAGGCCACCACTATTCCAGGCACATGCGTCATTCCAGAGGGTCTTCTGCTCCATGGTTTTCATACTCGAATCAGTCAGGTGATTTACACAATCAGTTAGAAGATCTGTTGCAATTTTGAATTTAATATTTGTGCAGAAGTCTAATCTTCTGTCCCTTGTTTGACAGATTGTGAACGAGCATCTTCCAGCATCGATGGCTTGGAGAAAATCACTCCAGATGAAGCCCGCCGAGTTTACACAGGTATTTATCTGAGTTCAAGGGTTTAGTTTCTGTTGGTCCTCCTCTGTCTCATTTCGGTTTGCCAGGGGTTTTCCTCTGTGCTAAGATTGAGACCCAAACCTTATTATCACTCGGTTGGTCGCAGGTCATGATGGACCAATGCTCCTATTCCATTTTCAAAAGTTCTGGGACTGATTAAGGAATTTGGGGTCCTCTTCGTTTGCGGTGATTTGGGTTTTTACCTTTGGTTCCGAGGCTATAGTTTCCGCTTGATTCTATTATACGGCTGTTTATATTTTGTTTGGTTGAATATACTGTGACTATAGCCATGTATGATGACTTTCATGGAACCCTGGTTGGAAGCCAGCGTGCTTGTTTGACTTTGGACTCATATGGCCTAAGGTCGATAGTTTTAATATAACTCTCTGTTATTTTTACGCAAAAGCTTTATTTCTCACGCTGATAAGAAATGGTTTTGCTTTCATGTAATATAGGGTTTGATTAATACCCAGATGCGTAATGTGTTTTCTCGTTTTGGTATCTTGCTTGTTTGATTACGGCATACATGCATTTGGTTACAGTATGATCTGAGACTCTGTTCCATATCGTCAATGTATTGAACAGATATGTAAAGAGTTACGAGCTGTCGCGCCGACATCTGATTACTATAGATGTATGGCCGACTGGTTATGGACTCTCCATAACAGAAACCTTGAGGGTCTGAAAGTTATATAACGGTTAATCAGTATAGTTGTTAATTTCAGGTTTGTTATTAGCAGACAATACATCTGCGGCCTCAATGCGATTGCATGTTTTAATACTTTCCTTAACACATTTTAAATGTTTCCGCTGTACATTACAGGAATGTTAATATGGTTCTGTCGCATGACTCTTTGCTCGTCTCTGTAATGATTTGCAAATTTAACCATGTAATATTCAACTTCCTACTATACAGGTCTTTAATTTTGGATAATATCTAGGTTCTCTTCCGTCGTTTTAGACTCGCCAGAACCCCACCTGCTACGGTTGGACCGAGTTCGGGGTTCAACGTTTATTTATGCCTTCTCATTATCTTATTAAAATCTCTACTGGCATTTTGTTTAAGAGTATCATGAGATCTATACGGCTGACTGTGATCTTTAGGGTCTTGATATGATATCGACCCAGGGTTTATTTTCTGCATGAATAACCAGTTTCCTGGGTTCGGATACTTCTAGAATGTGAACCCATTTATCTTGTAAGGATAGGCTTGTTTTATAAATAGACTGCCTCCTTTGTTTAGATGTTCAATTGTTCTCAGTTCTCTTGTTCTTTGAAGTTTACAGATATATTGTATATAGTCTTCTTTCACACAAAAAGTCATAGTTACATCATATTTTTGTTTTTATAGATATACTGTCAATATCTTGTAAAGTTAACCACAGTTACACTGTCTTTTGGTTTTTACAGCTAGGCTGTCTATACCTTGTACAGATAATCACAGTCACAATATCTTTTGATTTATGCAGCTAGACTGTCTATAGCTTGTACAGATAATCATAGTCGTACTATCTTTCGATTTTTACAGCTAGGCTGTCTATAATCACAGTTACACTATACGTTGTTTACAGTTTATTGCTCAGACAATCACAGTTACACTACAAGTTACACAGATAACTAGGGGACATTAGGGTTCCGTTACTTACCTGATCCCCACTGGTAAGATGAGTCTGGAACAAGTCTCCTGCCAAATCGCTGTGTAACGCTTGTTTTCCACCCAACCGTGAGACCAGTCCTTCAAGACCTGAGTCTCCCCCCAAGCTTCCGCTTACCGGATCACTATCCTCAGTAAGGAAACACTATGTGCTTGACTGTCTGGTCCTTACCAGACTTAGTCCATACAGGGTTTTTCCTTCCCTTTCTCTTTCTCTGCCTGTCTCTACAGCCCAGAGTTTCTCAACCAACCTCCCTTTTTCCCTGGAAACCCTTCCAGTTAGGGAAGGTGGTTATTTCTAGTTTATTAACTAACTTTTCTTTTCCAGTTCCCTTTTGGGAATTCAGATATCTTCATGATTAATTCTTTTAATCATTAATTTAGTGCACATGTAAAATCAACAGAATATCCTCAAAAGAAAATAAATTCTTCAATATCATTTCAATTTAGTTTTTTGCTGTAGTAACTTCTAAGTAATTACATTTTTACGGGGTCATCACATTTATTTTCTCATAAAACAAAATTGGTTCTCCCTCTATGCGCTGGCCAATTCTTTGGGTCATCCTTTGCCCAAATTTTTTTGTCATCCTCTAGCATGAGTGCTGGTGGATCTTTATTGTTTAATTTGTTTTTAGTCTCCGATTTACTATGCCAATGTCAAACTTTGTATGTTAATTTTTTTTCTTGGCATACTCTATCACATTAATTTATATTTATATATATATATATATATATATATATATATATATATATATATATATATATATATATATATATATATAGATATAGATAGATATATATATATTGAATACCTTATTTAACCATATATATAAAATATTCATTAAAATTTAATATCAGGATAAAATTGCAGTTAAATTAGAGTGATTTAAAAAAAACAAAAAAAATTAAAAACAAACAAAAAAACAAACAAACAAAAGAATTTTAAAATATTCATTAAAACAAACAAACAAATATTCATTAAAACAAACAAACAAAAAGAATTTTAAAATATTCATTAAAACAAACAAAAAGAATTTTAAAATATTCATTAAAACAAACAAACAAATTAATTTTAAAATATTCATTAAAATTTAACCAAAAAAAATTATAAACAAAAACAAACAAACAAAAGAATTTTAAAATATTCATTAAAACAAACAAACAAATTAATTTTAAAATATTCATTAAAATTTAAACAAAAACAAAAAATTTAAACAAAAACGAACAAAAGAATTTTAAAATATTCATTAAAACAAACAAACAAACACTAAAACAAACAAACAAATTAATTTTAAAATATTCATTAAAATTTAAACAAAAACAAAAAATTTAAACAAAAACAAACAAACGAAAATATTCATTAAAACAAACAAAAGAATTTTAAAATATTCATTAAAACAAATAAACAAATTAATTTTAAAATATTCATTAAAATTTAAACAAAAACAAAAAATTTAAACAAAAACGGACAAAAGAATTTTAAAATTTTCATTAAAACAAACAAACAAACAAACACTAAAATAAACAAACAAATTAATTTTAAAATATTCATTAAAATTTAAACAAAAACAAACCAACCAACAAAAGAATTTTAAAATATTCATTAAAACAAACAAACAAAAGAATTTTAAAATATTCATCAAAATTTAAACAAAAACAAACAAAAGAATTTTAAAATATTCATTAAAATTTAAACACAAACACAAACAAACAAAAGAATTTTAAAATATTCACTAAAATTTAAACACAAACAAACAAACTAATTTTAAAATATTCATTAAAATTTAAACAGAAACAAACAAAAGAATTTTAAAATATTCATTAAAATTTAAACAAAAACAAACGAACAAAAGAATTTTAAAATATTCATTAAAATTTAAATAAACAAACAAAATAATTTTAAAATATTTATTAAAATTTAAACAAAAACAAACAAACAAATAAAAGAATTTTAAAATATTCATTAAAACAAATAAACAAACAAAATAATTTTAAAGTATTTATTAAAATTTAAACAAAAACAAACAAACAAAAGAATTTTAAAATATTCATTAAAACAAACAAACAAGCAAAAGAATTTTAAAATATTTATTAAAATTTAAAAAAACAAACAAACAATTTTTTTTTTTAAATATTCATTAAAACAAACAAACGAAAATATTCATTAAAATTTAAACAAAAACAAACAAACCAAAATATTCATTAAAATTTAAACAAAAACAAACAAACAAAAGAATTTTAAAATATTCATTAAAACAAAGTTTTAAAATATTCATTAAAATTTAAACAAACAAGCAAAAGAATTTTAAAATATTCATTAAAACAAACAAACAAACAATTTTTTTTTTTTAAATATTCATTAAAATTTAAACAAAAATGAACAAACAAAAGAATTTTAAAATATTCATTAAAACAAACAAACAAACAAACAAACAAAAGAATTTTAAAATATTCATTAAAATTTAATATGAAGATAAAAATTAAATTAAGAATTTTAAACTAACAAACAAAAGAATTTTAAAATATTCATTAAAATTTAATATGAAGATAAAAATTAAATTAAGAATTTTAAACTATTCATTAAAATTTAATATGAAGATAAAATTGCAGAATATTAAAATATAAACAAAAGAATTTTAAAATATTCATTAAAATTTAATATGAAAATAAAAATTATGAAGATAAAATTGCAGAATATTAAAATATTCATTAAAACAAACAAACAAACAAACAAACAAAAGAATTTTAAAATATTCATTAAAATTTAATATGAAGATAAAAATTAAAAATTTAATATGAAGATAAAATTGTAGAATCTTAAAATATTCATTAAAACAAACAAACAAACAAAAGAATTTTAAAATATTCATTAAAATTTAATAGGAAGATAAAATTGCAGAATTTTAAAATATTCATTAAAACAAACAAACAGACAAAAGAATTTTAAAATATTCATTAAAACAAACAAACAGACAAAAGAATTTTAAAATATTCATTAAAACAAACAAACAGACAAAAGAATTTTAAAATATTCATTAAAACAAACAAAGAGACAAAATAATGTTAAAATATTAAAAATATTCATCAAAACAAACAAACAAACAAAAGAATTTTAAAATATTCATTAAAATTTAATATGAAGATAAAAATTAAAATTTAATATGAATATAAAATTGCAGAATTTTAAAATATTCATTAAAACAAACAAACAAAAGAATTTTAAAATATTCATTAACATTTAATATGAAGAAAAAAAATTAAAATTTAATATGAAGATAAAATTGCAGAATTTTAAAATATTCATTAAAACAAATAAACAAAAGAATTTTAAAATATTCATTAAAATTTAATATGAAAATAAAAATAAAAATTTAATATGAAGATAAAATTGCAATTTATTCATTAAAATTTAATATAAAGATAAAAATTAAAATTTAATATGAAGATAAAATTGCAGAATTTTAAAATATTCATTAAGACAAAGAAACAAAAGAATTTTAAAATATTCATTAAAATTTTTAAAATATTCATTAAAATTTAATATAAAGATAAAAATTAAAATTTAATATGAAAATAAAATTGCAATTAAATTAGACTGATTTAAAAAAACCCAAAAAAAAATTTAAAAACAAAAACAAACAAACAAAATTTTTTTACGATTAACCATATAACCATCTCCAAAGGAAAACAATTCCATCAAAATAAATGGCTGCTCTTATTCGATGACACTACCGGTTTCCTTGAAACGCTCTCTGAATTACTGTATAAGCACATCTGCTAGAAGACTATTATAAATACATGAGAATAATTTATTGGCAAATTATTGTACAAATAAACATTAACTTGTTTATTTCTTTAACTTATATAACCACTGGATTTCTTTCCTTGGATTTATTCTGCTCAAGGTTAAGCTTCCTCTTAATGGTTCTCAGGATGATGCAATACATCTAAATTTAGGAAATAATACTTGGAATCTATGGACGGTGAAATCAACTCCTACATTTAGAATATGAGGATAGGTAAGAAACAGCATGAAAATTTTACCCTGACTTTAGTTGTATTCAAGAGTTGTATTGAAGGCCATGACACAATTAGATAAAGCACAACTCAAGGCCATGACACAATTAGATAAAACAACACTGAAAGGAAGATGCAGAGGTTCTTGGAAGTCGGTTTTTGATAGCTGTTTTTTACAATTACCATAATATGAGTGGAGGTCACACAACGTTGTAATATGGAGTCATAAGAACAAATGGAACTCTTGCATAATGATGTCAGATGGAGTTGCCAATGATGTCATAACCTAAAGATGTTGGTGATGTGGTATGAGTGGAGTTCACATAACGTTGTAATATGGAGTAATAAGAACAGGTGGAACTCATGCATAATGATGTCAGATTGAGTTGTCAATGATGTCAGCTGGAGTTGCCAGTTATGATGTCAGATGGAGTTGTCAATGATTGCAGATTGAGTTGTCAATGATGTCAGCTGGAGTTGCCAGTTATGATGTCAATTGAGTTGTCAATGATGTCAGCTGGAGTTGCCACATAACTGACAAATGCACACTTCACTATTAATGTAAATTTGTTTTAACATTTAATTTCAAATTTTGCAAAGTAAATATTATTCACAAATAAAATAATAAACTTGAATTTTCAGAATTTAAATTTAATAATTATAAAAACTAAAATCAAGTTGACTTTTTTATTAAAATAATAAAAACCATTATAAGGTTTATTTTTTTGAAAACTATTTTCACACACTTTTTTCTTATATTAACAAAGTGTAATTTTTTTAATTTTTATTATTTTAAATCTAAACTAACCTATAATAATTATATATATTTTTTCAAAAAAATAAAAAATCATTAACTACTTAAATACTTTTTCTTATATTAACAAAGTGTAATTCTTTTAATTTTTATTATTTTAAATCTAAACTAACATATAATAATTATATATTAAAAAAAAAAAAAATTAAAAAATCATAAACTACTTAAACTTTAAGAAATTTAAAGTATCATTTATATTTTTAGAAATTTAAAACATCATTTTTTTAAAATTCTAATTTTTTTTATTATTATTTTAAATCTAAACTAACACATGATAATGATATTTCCTTTTTTCATAAAAAAGTGGTTCTCTCTGTGTTGTGGCCAATTCTTTGGGTCATCCTCTGCCCAAATTTGTTTTGGTCATTCTCTGGCATGAGTCCCTATTGATCTTTATGACTTGATTTATTTTTAATCCTGGATTCACCATGTCAATGTCAAAGGTTGTAATTTATCACAAAGGTTGTAATTTATCACATTACCTATATTATGGAATTTAATCCCTATACATGTGTATATAGATACACGAGTTCAAAACCATTCATTCAGATTTAATTTCATAATACAATTCGAGTTCAATTGGGCTGCTTTGAAAAAAAACAAACAAGGAAGTTTAGCATAAGGTGGGATTAACCAGGTAACCATTTGCAAGGTAAAATTCTTCTTCGATCAAAATAAACAGGTGCTCTTATTAGATGACACTACTGGTTTACTTGAAATGCTCTCTGGAATTACTGTATAAGCACATCTCGAAGAGGACTCTTATAAATAGAGGAGACAATAATTTGCTCACAAATTATTGTGCAAATAAAGATTAACTTGTTTATTATTATTGTTTTCAATCGATTGATCCTCATAGTAATTTTGTAGTACAGTAATAAATTTTAAATTCTTAACCGTTTTACTTATCAGGTATATTTCTCAACATTCTAAGAAAATTTATCTGACAATGAGCTTGTTATGGAGTCTTGTTTTCAATTCACAAGACATGAATAATACTTCGTTCAACATATTAACTGTGCTATTTCTTTTGAACTCTTTGTGTTTATGACTCTATCATTAAAACATTAAAAGTTTAGGAAAATATCAACCCTCATATGAGGGAGCAGTGGCCCACATCAACAATTAGTTTTCTAATTTGTTGTGCATTGAATAAGGAGTCCAATCTATTCGCACTATCTCACTAATTGTAAGATGAGATACACTCCTTAATATTTTAGGAAAATATCATCCCTCATCCCTCAGTGGCCCACATCAACAATTAGTTTTCTAATTTGTTGTGCATTGAATAAGGAGTCTAATCTATTCTCACTCTTTCACTACACTAATTGTAAGATGAGATACACTCTTTGCTCGGTAGGGACTTGTTGCTTCGCATTTTTTTTGTTTAATTTATGTGGAATGTATCTTTTAGGCAAGTTTGGTTGCAATGTTTTTAAATAAAAAACACTTCGATCTTCTCTACCGTGAATTGTCCCTCAAACAATGTGACTGCAAATTACAGTTGCGCTCCTTAGATCTTCTAGCTCTTCCTTGGATCCTGTAACTGTTTCTCATCTCTCATACCAATTTGATGAAGAGGTAGAGCAGGAAAATACTAATTAAACACACAACACACTTCTTTCATTAAAAATTTTCATATACAGAGTTACCTAGCTGCTAGCTGCTGCTCTTGGCTCTTCTAGCCTCATACCTTGACACAAATTACAATGATTCTAATACCTTAACACACACACATTACAATGATTCTAGCTTCATACCTTGACACACATTACAATGACCCAACAACAAGTATATACAGATTTCACTAAATATGAAATTATACAATCTCTAACTAAACTTAACACAATTCTAGCTAACTTATTAAAACATTTCATATACAGAGTTACCTAGCTGCTGCTCTTGGCTCTTCTGGCCTCATACCTTGACACACATTACAATGATTCTAATACCTTAACACACATTACAATGTTTCTGGTTTCATACCTTGATACACATTACAATGACCTAACTACAGGTATATACAGATTTCACTAAATATGAAATTATACAATCTCTAACTAAACTTGACACAATTTCAGCTAACTTATTCATGCAAACTCACCTAAATTTAAGATTTCCAAAAATAAAATACCTAAACACAAATAATGATTTTGACTTCATAATTTGACAGATGTTACAATGACCCAACTACATATATATATATACAGATTTCACTAAATATGAAATTATACAATCTCTAACTAAACTTAACACAATTCCAGCTAACTTATTCATACAAACTTACACTAAATTTAATCTTTCCAAAAATAAAATTAACACAATTTACTCAAATAAATTGACACTCTTAATATAGACCCTAAAGCTTTATTTTCAGACTAATAAATTCACACTCTTAATATAAACTCTAAAGCTTTATTTTCAAACCATTACGATTAATTTCATATGTTTTACCATAATTTGTTGTCATTCTTGAGCTATGCATAGGTTGGAGATGGGAGAAATGAAGAAATTAGTGGAGGAAGGAAAAATAAATACATTGGACTTTCGAAGGCTTATGCAACAACAACAATTCAAAGAAAGAATTTACGTTGTTAATCTTATTACTATAGTTTTTGGTATTTGTGGTCTGGGAATAATTTTTTTAGATTTAATTTAAAAAATGTTGTAAAATTAAATTAAATTAAAATATTTATAAATTATTTTGATTTTGAAATAAGTTATGGTTTTTGGGCATGTCGTATTGGTAAGCTATGGTATTGTAATAAAGTCTATTTGTAAGTTAATAATAGCTATGGTAAAGTGGGAGCGAATATCCATGGTTAAGAATCTTGTCATATTGTTAAAAATATTTTGATTGTGAAATAAGTAATAATTTTTGGGCATGTGGTATTAATAAACCATGGTTTTGGCCCATGGTATTGTAACAAAGTCTATTCACAATCATAATATCAATGACAAAGTAAGGGTGAATATCCATGGTTAAGAATCTTGTCACATTGTTATAAAATATTTTGATTGTAAAATAAGTTATGTTTTTTGGGCAATGGTATTGGCCCAGGGTATTGTAAAAAATCCTATTTACAAGCTAATATTATCCATGATAACGTGGGCTAAATATCTGTAATTAAGAATCTTGTCATATTGCTATAAAATATTTAAAATATTTTGATTGTGAAATAAATTATCGTATTTGAGTTTGTTGTATTGATAAGTCATGGTATTGGCTTGTGGTATTGTAGCAAAATCTAATTTTATTATTTTTATTACTTTAACATTTTATTATTATTATCTAATTTTTAATCTGAATTTGATTATATATATATATATATATATATATATATATATATATATATATATAATTTTAAAAAAAAATTATTATACTATTTTAAAACATTTTAATATAATTTTTTTAAACAAATAAATGACACATCTAGTTTAAAATGATTGCAATGGGTAATATTATCTCATAGTTTGCATCCTCTTATTGCAATGGGTAATATTATCTCATAGTTTGCATCCTCCTCTCCATACTTTCACCATCTCAATCATAGTGGAATGAGATACATTGTTGAATCATCCATCAAATATGTTCTTCAGATTAAAAACGACCTCCTCAACAAACATATCCTAAATATTTATCACTTCGTTATATAAAATAGTGCTCAAAGTTCTAAACAATTTAGAGTGTTGAATTAAAGAAATAAACAAGTTTGTGCAAATATATACTAAAAGTGATAACTTGAGAAACAAAGCAAGTTTACATTGCGATTATATCCAAAATTATACTAAAAGTGATAACTTGAGAAACAAAGCAAGTTTACATTGCGATTATATCCAAAATTATAATAACGACATTCAATTATAAGATGTTTAAGCAAATATTTATTAAAATATTTTATTTACAAACATCAAGTAAGCATAAAAGAAAGATGATAAATACATTTTTTTAGCCTAAATGTAATTGGCTTGTTGTTCCAAGATGGGATATACAATTTTAGTTCTATATTGTTTTTTACTTCAATTTAGCTATATTTAAACTAAGCATCAAATACTAACTACTATGTATCATTGGTTGTAAATAGTAGAGAATAAATAAACCAATTTTAAATATCTATAAAATGTAAATTAATTAATTTGTGTGATTTTTATTTATTATTAAATTATTGATTGAAATCTCATAAAAAAGAAGAACTTGAAAGTAGAATTAGAATGATAAAAACTATCCCATGAAGTGTTTAAAATATGAAAAAATTACTCTTCTCCTTATGTACTAATATGACTCTTTCATAATAAGATTCACTATATAGATAAAAAGATTACTTGGAAGTTCCATAATAAGATTCATTAAATAGATAAAAATATTAACCCTAAAAACAGGTTATACACTCTTCTGAATTTGACATGTTTTATGAATAGGGTATGGTTTTATATTAATATTTTTTCTTTTTCTTTTTTTACATGGCTGGAAAACTTGTAATAACTCAGTTGTAAAACTAGTAGTAATGAAAACCATTATTGGATGCTATCCACAAATATATTCTCTCACTTATACAATGAGAGTTATTTGGAAACTTATTATGTTTTTTTTTTAAATTTAGTTATAATCCTTAATGCTATATGTATAATTTGAATTAATCTTCTATTTAACAATAGAAAACACACAAATAAATTTATAGTAATAATAATAAATAAATAAATTATATAATAGATAGTAAAAATCAAAGAATACTAAAATGCAAGAAATTTTTTAATAAAAGAGGTATATAGGGTTGAAATAAGGGAAAACTAGCCCAACTATATAAGTTAAATGGCTAATGAATGTCAATAGGTTTAGGACATTGATGCTATCAAGAAAGACAATTATGAAAACAAGGTTGGCAAGAATTCAAATCTTAGGATTGGAAGCTAGTTAGTTAAGTGGCTACAAACTCTCTAACAATGCAAATGAAAATAAATTCTCATTTATAAAATGCAATTAACTTAATAAATTGAAATGTAACATTTTGATATAGACATGCCTATGCATGTAGCTAACAAAGGCTAAGTTATTAAGTAAAACTAAAAGATACTTGTTTGGATGACTAAGTGGAGTCCATACATGAGGGATTTTGCTTACATGCAATTAAAGAATCATCACTTAATGGAGATTGAGGGGGTTATGAGACATTAACCTTGGTTTTTTTTATATTTTTTGGAGTTTGGATTTCATGTTGAGAAGATTGTGACGAAGGTTGCAATTTAATGATAGATTCTAGATCATAACTAAATAAAACAATTGTGAGTATCAATTAAATGAGGGTGGAAGTATCATATTTATAGGGATAGCTAATAATTTTCCTTATAATGAAAATAGTCAAACTCCTACAACTAATGTTAAATGAGGAACAACCCTTCTCCCAACCAAATCCTCAAACTAAGAATAAGATAACCCAAGCCCTCAATGAATAAAGGTATGTCATCCTCTTTCACAATCTAATCAACATAAAGCTCAAGCTTCAACAAGAAAATCCAAAAGGCCAAGATGATCCCTGACAACGTCCATTAAGTAACAATTCTTTAATTGTATTCATGCAATGCATGTCAGGCCCCAAAATTGTTATATTTTATACATTTCATTCCCCACGATATCTTGTTTCATGCCCTTGTTTTACCAATTTTGGAACCATTATTTAACACTATCACCTCCTTTTGTGGATTCCTTTACCACTATTGAGAGAGAGGGGGGTAGGGGTGAATCAATAGTGTGATCTTCTTAACAATTTTTAATTTTAACTACTTTTTACTAAATCACACATATATGCATCAACAACTCATTAGATTATCCATGAATATAAACATATAAGTAGCTAAATCATAAACCATGTGAGAAACATAAAATATAATCAACACATCAAAAACACATCCACACAAGAGACACACGATTTCTGGTGGAAAACCTTCTAGAAGCTCTGCTACGAATTTATATTAATCAAGAAAATGGTCTTTTACATAGTTTGTTGACTCCCATCAACATGGAGACTCTACCTCATATACATAATGCCAACACCGATCGACTAGGAGACTCGATACTACTGATCAGCTCGGAAGACCTTGTTCTCTGTGGATCTCTATGGACTACCATTCGCTGAAGGGCACCATGATTAGTCGATCCTCACCAATACCATTGGACTATCCAACCACCTTTGGATGAGAAACTTGTTCCTTTGCTGAATCTTCACTATCCTTTATCCTCTCTCACGAAGTCATTGCTCCTCTACCACTATGCAGACCTACTTTCATCTATTTTCAAACTAGATCCCAAGAAATTATGCTCAAGAAGAAATCAACTCTGCATACATGCTCTTAACAACAATATATCATCATCAAATAGAAGATAAATAAGTAAAACCATGACTATGTGCTACATGCATCAACAACTCTTGCAAAACAAGTGTGAGAGGATCACCAACATATACTCCATCAAGATACCAAACTCTCCAACCAATCTCTACACCAACAACTCCAATTCTGATCTATTATGCAACACGCTTCAGATATGCTCATTATTCAGCCATTAACACTCATGGACTGAAGCAATATAATCTCTCCAATAGGTCTAAAGAATCAACACACTATTCGGCCTTCTCTCCACACATACACTAAACATCTACTTCCATCAACAACCACAAAGCTCATAGTGTAAGAATATAAAATATGTAGGGATAAACTGAGCTTGGGGCTAGGATCAAAGGTGTAAAAATTGGACCAAATCAATCCACTAAGGTCACTTCTATTGCATTAAATGCATTCAAATCATGAGAAGACCTTTTCAAACCATTTGCGACCTTTTTCACTTTTTGTGGAAGCCTCAGGGAATTTCCAAGCTAATGTCCTTCCAAACAACACAAGGAATGCAGAGAAAATCTCGTCAAAACCCTTTGTCACTCCCTTAACACTGTCTGAACTCACCTGGGGCTATAGCCTCTCCCTTGAGCTAGCCTCCATGTGATTGGATCATTCCAACCACTCCCATAGGCCTCCGTGCTTGCAACTAGGTCTTAGGCTCAGTAAAAACATCAGTTCTTTAGTCCAGAAACTCTTCCACATATTGGATCACCTTCCCTTGAATTTGTACTAGCATTTAGAACTCTGACATGCCCTCTGCCACATCTACAAGTAGATCAAACATGCCTTCCAAGTGTCACTACCATGTTGACCTAGAAGAGCCAACAATCAAGGTTGGAAAGTGTTTCAACAAGTACTACACTCTCCATCTAACCTATAAACAAGTTGCAACACATCTAAAGCACATTTGCAACCTATGTAGCACCATCACCAAGCCATCACATCATTAAAAAAAGTCTCCTCATAGGCATAGAAATGAATACCTAATGAATACCTAGTTGACAACTCAACTGGTGTGCCATTAACGATCTCCATCACATGTAGATCTACATGATCAACATGTAGTAGCAACATCTATCTGTAGCAGTACCAATAATCATCATGACATGTCTATCAATGTACATGCCAACACATGAAAACTCCTCCAAGACCATCATGTATCATCAGCAATAGGATCGATCATTAATGCTAATAGATACCTGTTGGCTGTGTGTTATATTCTTTCGACGACTAGTCACACACGTGGGGGGGTGATAACCCCCCTGTTCATTGCAACGGGCGCAAGCCCCCTTGTCGGTGGGTTTTAGGGGGGCAGTAGCCCCCCTACATGGGGTCTCGGGAAGCTCCATGAGAAATTTATTTTGGACCCTATATTAGGTGGGCCGACCTGCCTATGGTTTTGTGCATGGGTTTTTACACATCGTTTTGGGAATTATGGTTTTCTGCCCATGGTATTTTTTAGATCCGATCAAGGGAAATACGATTATGTTCTAATCCATGTTTAATGGATTGGGGTTTATGAATGCTTTGTCATGTTTATATATGTATTGTAATATTGAAAGGAAAATAATGAAAAAATCAATGTAGTAGTCTCGGTTTTGGGATTGAGTGGAAAATATTTGTGTATATTTGTTTTTTGTTTTATTTTCTCACCATTGTTTTTTTTGGGTTTTATAATTTATATGAAGGTAATTTCTGTACAGGGTTAAAACCTACATTTGGTATAATATCTATTTCAGCTTCAAGGGGACGCCTTTGCTATTGAGGGGTTTTGCTCGGGCTTGCGGTAGACCCTCTTAAGTGGGAGATTTGCGGGATTGATTCTTGCAGTGAAAGAATATGGCGAGTAGTGGAAAAATAGAGATTGAGAAATTTAATGGTCAAGGTTTTGAGTTGTGAAATCTCAAGATGGAGGATCTGTTGGTGGATAAAGATCAGCGGATCATGGTAGATTCAGGTACTAAACCAATGATAATGTCAGCACAAGATTGGGTGAAGTTGGATAGAAAGGAAAAGAGCACAATATGGTTGTGTTATATCTTTGATTCAATATTGTTGAATGCATTAGGGGAAGCTACGATGAAGGCCTTGTGGGACAAGTTAGGGACTTTGTACCAATCTAAGTCTCTGGTGAACAATTTTTTGCTATGGAAAAAGCTGTATAACTTGTGGATGAAGGATGAAGACTTGGTGATAGAGCATCTGAATTCCTTTAATATTATGATAAGCCAGTTGTTATATGTTGATGTTAAAATTTTAGATGAAGATAAGTGCATCAGTTTGTTGTGTTCTCTACCAGATTCGTGGAATATTTTGGTTGTTGCAATAGGTAGCAATACAACTATCTTGAAGTTTGATGAAATAGTCTCATTCTTGCTGTCAGAGGAGATGAGACGGAAAAATATGGAGAGCCAAAATGGAGATGCCTTGTCTATACGAGGATAGTCCCATAACATAAACAAAAATAAGTCCTCGAGTGGGGGATCTAAATCTAGAGAGAGATCTAAATATCTAGGAAAACCTATAAAGGTATGTTGGAAATGTGTAAAGGAAGGGAACTACAAAAATGATTTTAGATCTAATGCTCCTTAGAAAGGAAAAGGATATGATGATGCTCCTTCTGCAAAGGTGAAAACCACCTTAGATGAAGGTGGGGATGTGTAGTTGGCTTCTTCTTCAAGTACACATGTAGATCATGAGACTTGGTTGATTGACCCAGGTGCATCCTTTCACTTCACTCCCCATAGGGAGTGGTTCTGCCTGTATGAGAAATATGATGGTGGTGATGTCTTTTTAGGGGATGATAAGAAGGCTAGTGTTATCACCAAAAAATTGATCATCTAGCCTAATTTACTAGATGGATCAAAGTACACCATGTAAGGCCAATTTTAACATAGTAAAATTGCTTTCACTGTGAGAAATTACTTAATAAACCACATTTGTTAAAGTAATTTATAATTAAACCCATGAAGAATAATTAAATAAATCATTATTTATTTAATTATCTTCTAGGAATAATTAATTAAACCACTTTTTAATTAATATTCCTTGTCATATTTGACCCAGTTATGAAAAATCAACAAATAAATTATTAATTATCTTATTTTTCTCTAGGAATAATTAATTAATCACTAATTAATTATTATTCTTTGTCAACAATTAAATTATTAATTATCTTATTTTTCTCTAAGAATAATTAACTAACCGCTAATTAATTATTATTATTTGTCAAGTTTGACTAAATCCCTTAGGAATAAGTAAATAAATCATTATTTGTTTATTATTCCTTAACAAATTTCTTGAGATGATAAATAAATCATTTATTTATTTATTATTTCAAAATAAAAGTTTAAATACCTTTTCCCTCATAACCATATATAATAAAATATTCCAAGTGGTTATTTCTAGAATGAGGTTAATAATATTTTATTATCGCTCATTATTTGAGGATAACTCAATATTTTGCTATAAATAGAAGAGTTTTCCATTCATTATTCGCTTTTGATTATTTTCATTGTTGTACTCATTGTTGTAACTCTAATTATTTTCATTGTTGCGCACCATTTTTCTTCCATTTGAGTTCCCATTAAGCTCAAACATTTTATTTGATGGGTTTAAACATTATAGAGGAGAGAGACTCTACACAAGTTGAAGACATTTGAGGATAGCCAATAACCCATCCCATAGAGGGGCACTACTAACATTTATGTGTTCCCTTCATAGGTGTTATAATAAAATCTATTCTTTGTATATCTGGTTTCCATTGGATGATTGGAGTTATTATTGTTTCTTTTTGTTGTTTAACTATGATTGTGGCATAGGTCAGGACTTTGGCAAGATTTTTTTCTATCAATTGCTACAGATCTACAATGTTTAATAGCCATTTATATTGTTGAGAATGTTTTACATCCATAGTCTTAAGTGTATCATTTTTGTACATATTCAAGGAGAAAACACTATAAAAAAATTGGCGACTCCGCTGGGATGGTAACCACAGGTGTTGAGGAGCTGGTTGCGGATCAGATGTACAAGACTACTTGAGGGCAGGCCGTGACACTTGTAACATGCGAACAATCAAAGAGTTAGGCTCTGAGATGAGAGGGGGAGGACTAGGGAAAGCAGCCAACAATGAGGAATCTTTGTAGACTCTGGATGAAACACCCGTGAGATGAGTTAAGGACTGCTTATCTTGTAGAAATTCCCACTGTAGATCAACAAATTATGAAATATACTAAAACATAATACAAGATCTACTTCTACAACACTTTGCGGAAGCTTTATCACATATGAGTAGTATCAAACAAGAAAAGATATAACTAAGAATGAGAAGCAATCATACATAACACAGAAATATAATCCGGGGAAAGCCTCAACCTAAAACCCCAACTATATATTATCATACAAGTGGAAAATAGTCATAGAATTACACAAAGCCTTAGCTTGGAAGTCAACCAACTCTCAGTATAATCCCTCTACTGCTCATAGACAGTTAAAGGCATCTCACAGACCTTCTCCTCTGCCCTCCAAGCCTCCTATTTCCTTGCACAATTTTTCTTGGGGTAGTGCTTCCACACATGTGAATTCCCACCTCACACTACTCACTTGGCCCAGTAGTAACTACGTAATCCTGAAGGAGATAAATCCTTCTGCATAGATGAGTTTCCTTTATAGGAAAAATCCATCCAACTAATAGTACACTATCCCTCCTCTGATCTCAACTGGGTCTCTGTCTGAATTGACATGCATGAGTTATTTATGAGAGAATATTCAGTTATATGAAGTGCAACAGTTACATGCATGCAAGCATTAACTAACTGAACTCACAATTAATTCAAAAAACTGTTTGAATTAATCTAATTGGACTTGACTCAGTTAACTGAGCCAACTAATTACAACTCAATATTACAACTCATCCTTATCTCTTTAACTGATGGATAAATTCTTCAATTAATGTAGAAACTGTTGCATGTCCCCACATAGACTTCATGTTCAATTTTCCTTAACTAATTAACTCAAGATGAATTAATTAATTATTTTACAAACAACTGCTAAGATCAAATTCGAATTTTACTTCACTATTTTAGTTTAGGGATTGGATAAAATAGGAATCCATCCTGAACTGCTAAAAATAGCAATTCTATTTTTAGCACTTCCATTTTTCATTCCTCGTTTCTCAGTCCAGCACTGGTACTAGAATTGCTATTTATAGCAGTGCTATTTTTAACACTTCTATTTTTAGCATTTCTTGTTGCCATTTTCAACACTCCCTCTCAACAAGAAAGGCTTCAACTCAAATCCGATCCTGAACCTTTGGAATGTTTTGCATGCAACACTTCTTCCAAGTGTGGACACTCTAGAAACTCTAGAAACAAAAAAAATTCCCAACTGACCTCTTTGTTGGGCTAGAAACATACTCTGATGTTGAAGCTCCTTTTGCCATTGACAAGTGCTCCCTCTCTGACTTCTGAGCTACTGCAACACTCCATGCATCTAGCACTGTTGCACTCATCTCTATGCCATCCTGCACTGGTGCAACACTCTTGTGCTTCTCGCATTGCTACAACTTGCTAGCTCTGCACAGTCCTGGGACTCCTGCACTGTAGCTCTCTTTGCTACTCCATTCGCATCTGTCTCTTCCCAATCAACCAGTCTTGCTACTCCTCGTTTGGGCTCCTATAGAAAAGTTGAATCAAAGAGGTTGGGTACCTCAAGGATCCTGCCCCTATTCCAACCTTCTTAGGATGATCACTCCACATCGCCCCACCTCCGACCTGGAGGTATGGATGCATGTGATCCCTCTGCCCACTTGGCTCAAAATTTCCCCCTACTGGAGGTATCTGCATGAGTGGATGCCTCCACTCTGTCTCCTCTCGGCTTTCCCAGTTGTGGCTGCTCTACAACCTCCTGAAGCTGCTTCACCAATCGTGGCTCCTCCACAATCGTCTGAGACTTCTCTTGTGGCTACATGTTGAGAGGTAATGTACTCTCCCTCTCAACCACCAAGTCTCCATTAGTTGCTTTGCTCATTAAGGCTTTGCATGCATCTTGAACCTCAAGAGCATACAGGTTCTTGACTCGTGAACTGATCTGCTTCACGTGTCTTGTGATGATGTTTCTAAGGAAAACCTTTCCCTTACTGAAGACTACAGCATAGCCTCTGTCTTCCAGCATTGCGATCAACACCAAATTTTTCTTTAGTCCTGGTACATACTTGACATCGGTCAAGGTAATGAGAGCTCCGTGATCCCTCTGAAAAAAAATTGTTCTTGCACTTGAGACACCATACTTTTCATCATTACCCATCGCGATCTGCATCTGGAGATCCTTCTCCTCCAAGGTACTGAACAAACTCTTATCGTCGGTCATGTCGAAAGAAGCTCCACTATCAAGAAACCAACCATTTCCCACCATGGATGAAACCATGCATGCGAAAAGTGTGAAATCCAACTCGAACTATGAGGCCAGTGCCTCACCTTCTGATCCCTCCACGGATCCATTCTTGGATTTCCTCAGTGGAAAATTTGTAGTAAAATGGCCCACTTCATGACAATGAAAGCATCGCACTTTTGATTTGTCAAACATCTTCCCACCATGGGAAGAACTTGATTTGGTATGAGAGTCCTTCTCCTTCCCTTTCTTTGCCTTACTCGCTAAGGCACAATTTTCATCATCCTCCTTGGGTAAAGAAGATCCATCTCTGGTGCTTCTTCTTATCTCCTCCTGCATCATATTCGACCGAAGTCGTTCCCAATCTGGCAGTTTTTCTCTTCCATTAACCGAGTCTTGGTAGCTATGCCAGCTCTTAGGAAGACCGAGGAATGCAAGACTCACCATGTAATCATCAACGATTGTGATCCCTACACTTCCAAGCTCATCCCTGTAGGTGGTGAGCTTATTCAGATATGTAGAGATCGTGTCACCCTTTTCACACTTGATCTTATGAAGCTTATCTTTCAACGCCAACTTCCTTTGATCACTAGTGTTCTGATATAAATCTTTCAATGTTTTCCACATTTAAAATGGTGTCTCCTTCCCATGGAGGCTCGAGAGAATGTGGTTTCGAAATCCCTCCAAGAGGATTCTCCTTGCTATAGCCACACATTTCTTCCCTTCCGCCAGTTGAGTAGCATTAGTCGGCTTGGGGACTTCTTGATCAATGAAGTCCTTTAGACCATTATCCTCTAATACTACCTCCATGTGATCCTTCTAGGCTATATAATTCGAGCTGCCATCAAGGGCATACTCTAGTCTTAAACCACTGAACGCCATTAGTGAAATTGAGATGTGATAACAACTCGATTACTATATTCAGGAACCACAAACTTCAAACTCTCTTCTTTGTGTATACTGTTCTCTGCTTTGATCACCTTTGCTCCAATACCATGTAGAAATTCCCACTGTAGATCAACAAATTATGCAATATACTAAAACATAATACAAGATCTACTTCTACAACACTTTGTGGAAGCTTTATCACATATGAGCAGTATCAAACAAGAACAAATATAACTAAGAATGAGAAGCAATCACACATAACATAGAAATATAATCTGGGGAAAGCCTCAGCCTAAAACCCCAACTCTGTATTATCATACAAGTGGAAAATAGTCACAAAATTACATAAAGCCCTAGCTTGGAAGCCAACCAGCTCTCAGTTTAATCCCTCTACTGGTCATAGAGAGTCAAAGGCCTCTCACAAACCTTCTCCTCTGCACTCCAAGTCTCCTATTTCCTTGCGCAGTTTTTCTTGGGGTCCAGTGCTTCCATAGATGTGAATTCCCACCTCACACTGCTCACTTGGCCCAGTAGTAATTGTGCAATCCTGAAGGAGATAAATCCTTTTTCATAGATGAGTTTCCTTTATAGGAAAAATCCATCCAACTAATAGTACACTGTCCCTCCTATGATCTCAATTGGGTCTCTGTCTGAACTGACATGCATGAGTTATTTATGAGAGAATATTCAGCTATCTGAAGTGCAGCAGTTACATGCATGTAAGCATTAACTAACTAAACTCACAATTAATTCAACAAACTATTTGAATTAATCTAACTAGACTTGACTCAATTAACTAAGCCAACTAATTACAACTCATCCTTATCTCTTTAACTGATGGATAAATTCCTCAATTAATGGAGAAACTGTTGCATGTCCCCACATAGACTTCATGTTTGATTTTCCTTAACTAATTAACTCAAGATGAATTAATTAATTATTTTAAAAACAAATGCTAAGATCAAATTCGAATTTTACTTCACTATTTTAGTTTAGGGACTGACTAAAGTAGGAATCCATCTTCATTCCTTGTTGCTCAGTCCAACATTGGTATCAGAACTACTATTTATAGTAGTGTTATTTTGAGCAGTTCTTGTTGCCATTTTCAACATATCTGACATCAACGAGATAATGTACTCAAGGGAGGTTATGAATGTTGGCTCATAGTAAGTCAACTGATCGATGGTAACAATCTTCCCTTCATGGGGGAATCACATCTTGTAATGAGACAACTGACATGGCATATGTGTAACTACAACCCAAGAGAATGTTGTAATCTAAAGGGGCATCAATAACCTCAATGTCTACATGGACAGTCTTGCCCACAAGAGTCACTGGAAAATTGAGGTACATGCCAAGAGGCTAGGAGGAGTGTCTGTCCCAAGCATAAAAAGTGATGGTGGATGGGGACAACTGAGGTGACTTAAGTTGTTTCCAAATGGCAGTGGACATCACACAAGTGGATGCACCTTCGTCGATAATGCATCAGTAGATGATGGCATTACGGACTTGGACTAGTCTCTGGAAAGAAACGATGAAGGTAATGGGAGATGTTCTGATGTATCAACTGGGAGGACAATCAAATGATCATTAGAAGGATCTGCTGCACCCAAAGTAGTTAGTGGAGCTTTCTTTTGAGATGGGAACAATTGGAGTAACTCCAACGTCAACATGGCAGCAGGTGATTGCACCAAGTCGTCTACTATAATGTATGTATGGGAAGCTTAGTTAGAAGCCGTGTTACTGCATAATGGTCCCTTTGGGATCTTGGGAATTTCCTAAACTTTAGGTTGAG
The DNA here is from genome assembly GCA_031772625.1 of Pinus tabuliformis. Lineage (NCBI taxonomy): Eukaryota > Viridiplantae > Streptophyta > Pinopsida > Pinales > Pinaceae > Pinus > Pinus tabuliformis. Next base: position 1,898,237,841 of record CM062817.1, read on the forward strand.
GGATCCATAGTGGATCATTTGGTGTCGTAAGAGGCTCTGTAGATGCTTTGGTTTTGGAATCAGTGGCAAATGAAGTCGATGGCTTGTCATATTGACGTGAACAAGTTTTAGGTTGATATCGGAGGGATTAACCTCATAAGAATTCATCATGAGGATTTGGTAGTCACTAGGACCAGAAGGTTGGGGGGGATGGGCTTCTTGACCTGAATAAGGTTGAGCAGCAACAAATCCTTGCTAAGGGAAAGGATTTGTAAGCACTGCTGGCTGAGATGGCGTATGATTTTGAGGTGATTGTTGACCTCTAGAAGCTGCTTGAGCTTCCCAAATTTGGCACATCTGGGGTAAGAGAGGACACTCATGTCTATAATGGCCATGTATAACACAACATGCACAAGGCTTGCTCATACGAATACTCTTGTTCTGCTTGGGCTGACTGCCCTGTTGCTAGTTGTTAGTGTTAGAATGGTTCCCTTGGGGTTCACTAGGTTGATTACCTTGATTACCCTAGTTACCCTTGTTACCTTTCCCATTATTCTTTTTCTTCAAATTTTGGGGATTGGTCACACTCTACTATACAAACACTTGACCCTGAGGGGGCGGTGGCTGCTGGGGCTAAGGATGCATGGGAGCCTGCGGTGCTAATGCTTGAGGGTTTGAATCACTTGGTTGTGCATAAGGAGGATCAATGGTGTGGTAGACATGTTGAGAATTGGCTAGCCCTGAAAACATGTTACTAGCAGGAGGGGCATAAGTGTTCGAGGAACTAGTGCCCCCCTGCATATAGCCATAACTTTCCAGAGTATATGGTGAAGGGTGTGAAATGTTTTCGAAAAAAAATTCGGCGACGTGAGATGCCCTCAGTGCATTGACACCTCCAAGACGAGGAAGGTCTGGAATGATGTTATAGACATAACCGGATTGCGCATAAATAAAGTCATATCTCATAGCGCTTTGGAGAGCTTCTTCCTATGTTTGAGGAAAATGGGATGTGACATCTTTTCCAATCGGTGCTAAAAGGCTCCTAATAAACCAATCTAGATAGACACAGTCTTCGAAGGGCGGGGCACGACATGTGATCCTCCTTCTACGCAATTCTTGAACATGATTGGAAAAAGGAGTGCCATGGGACTGACAGAATGAGGTCAATAGCTCTGTACCAGTGTTGTACCAGAGAGGTAACTGAAAATATGAGAGGAATGCTTTAACAAGCGTCGTGAAAATGGAATGAGATGCAGCGGGCTGGTCTACATACCATTTAGCAGCGTCTCTAGTGAGCGTGCATTGGAACAACCAAAGATGAATGGAGTCATCGGTAATGGAGTTGGATGAACACCACATGTGGAAGGAGCAGACATGATTGGTAGGGTCCTCTCTAGAATTACCCTCAAACTTTGGGATGTCTGAGGGAAGCTTAGTCTGCATAGTAGGCCAACCAACATCATGGTGTATAGGGTCATTTTTCAACTGGCTAAACTCTAGGAGACTTAAACCAGCCATAAAAGGGAGCATGGGCATTTCCGGAATGGTTCTTGAGATTGTTCCGCTCGATGTGACCACTGGGGTAGAATAAGAGCCAACACCAAGTTGGGTTCCTGCACCAGCTATGGGTCTAGACATGGTGACGATAAGAAGTGAAGGAGGCTTGTAATCATATGCGTAATTAGATGAACCGGGAGGAGAGTCAGTATGGAGACTCAGGGGACTATGAACTCAAACCCTACGGGGAGGAGTAATATGCCTAAGTGGAAACTAGGGATGAAGGCCTAAGAGTCTCTACAACAAATGCGTTGGTGGAGCAATGGTGGTAAGACACACGTGACATAGAAATGGTGAAGGGAGATCAACAATATGCCTTTGTCTCTATGAGGGGAGATAAATTTATTATGTTAAGTCTTCACTTGGAGGTGTAAACCAAGCGCCCTTCGCTTAAGGTGTGCTTGTGTGTGCAAGTGTGCTTATTGATTAAGCCCAGATCATGTCTGAAAAAAAGAAAAAAATATTGCTGAAAATAAACTGAAATTAAGAGCTGAAAATGAACAACAAAACAATTAACTAAACCCCACCAAAACTGGGTTTGCAAACACTGTGATGGTTGGTGGCGAAATCGAATGAAAACACACTAAAAAGGTCAATATATCTAATTTTCAGTGTGACTGGAATCAAATGACACTAGGCTGTTGGAAAGTGGTGCAGCTACAACAAAAAACCAGAGAGGAAGATCGCTACAAAAAGATAAGGAGATGGGTGAAAAACCTAGGGAAACCGATGGGACCCTAAGGCCAATGCCCAAACAAGGTTTAATATGAAACTATGGATGGAAACAACCTATCTTTGGATATCTAAAATAGAAGGGTACAGATCTAGAAAATATGGCTGAAAGTGTTGCAGAAACTCAGAGTTCTTACTCATCTAAACTCCTCCTATAAAGGTGGAAGCGTACTAGAAGACCTAAGGGGCTAAATTCCACTTCGACAAGTAAATCAGAGTAGATCAAGGCCTAAGCGGGATGAGACAAGGTCAAACAACCCAATAGATATCTCTTAGCAAAATCCAGAAACATATTTGACAAAAACCCGGAAACCCTAAAAATTGCAGGTACGTACTTGTTTTCAGGTGGATCACACTTTTTGTGCTGGCAGTTGCACTCTAGACTCCATATCGCAGTTTTTGGACAAAAAGTGTGATATTGGCTCCTTGATTCTCAGTCGAAAAATCTTGGAAAAAACTGCCTTCTCTATCGTAGCTGGTTCCTGTGACCTGCAGAAAAGACCAAGTCGGAAATTTAACAGATCGAGGGTTAAAAAGCTAGTAAACAACATTAAGAGACTGAAAAAATAAGAAACTCTAAGATGAAAACTAAAGGTCACCCAGGTTTTTGGATTTGAAGTGAAAAAACCAGTGGAGTCGCAAATTTTGTTGTAGTGTTTTCTTCTCAGAGATGTACGAAAAGGAAACAATTAAGACTGTGGATGAAAAACAATCTCAACAATATAAATGGCTGCTAAACATTGTAGATATGCAACAAATAATAGAAACAAAACCTACCAAAGTCCTGATATATGCCACAATCATAGTTAAACAACAAAAAGAAACAATAATAACTCAAATCATCCAATGGAAACGAGATAGACAAAGAATATATTTTATTATAACACCTGTGAAGGGAACGAATAAATGTTATTGGTCCCCCTCTATGAGATGGGTTCTTGACTATCCTCAAACGTCTTCAGCTTGTGTACAGTCTCTCCTCTATAATGTGTAAACCGAACAAATAAAATGTTTGAGCTCAATGGGAACTCAAATGGAAGAAAAGAGGTGTGCAATAAAGTGAGTGTTGTTGGGTGCAGGAATTGCACTTAAGCAAACTCCTCAACTCCTAATTGTCAACCTAGGGGTTTCGTAAACTTAGAGATGAATCATGGGCAATGCCAGAAGTGGTATGAGCTTTTCCTATTCCTAATCCTACTTCTTAAATGAAATGTTGTAGAATCAAACAGAAAACAATCTTAAAGACAATGGACACCAAAACAATTCTAGTGTTGGAATGTAAAAGAATAATTTGCGAGGAAATCAAGTAAAGGAATTTTCACACAACTGGAAGGAATATTAAATGATGAAATGAAATACTATGTGTTATAGACATTTTTGTGCCTTACAGCTCTAAGCATGAAATGTCCATAATCCAAGGGATCCAAATTCCCTAAAAGTGTTGTTCCTACCCCTAGAGGAACAAGGTCAACCAATGACAGCTCCTCCCAGAAGTTCTCCACCAGAAACTGCTCAAAACTAGTCAAATCAGGATCAATTCAGATGCTCCACTAGCTAGCTGCGTTGCAAAGCACCCAGATACACTGGCTAGGTGCATTGCAACGCACTTGAATGCACTACCCAGGTGCGTTGAGCGGGAAATGACAAGTGGCAGAGTCATTCAACGAGGTGGAGAGACAAAGGAAGCTTCCAGAATCTTCCTCAATGACACTTGCCTCACTGAGTTCGATCAAGGATGAGTAAGAGGCTCTCAGCTTCCAAGTGGAAGCAAGAACTGACAGAGAGAAGAAACAAGTCAAAACATAAGCTAACTCATCCGCTCTGCTTACATCTATATATGGATCCCTCATCCCAGAGATCCAGAGGCTGGAATTTTGTACTTTGTAGAGAATTGTTGTTGGTTTTGAGATTGAGATTAGTGCATTGGGTGATTTATGCTTTGTTGGAGGTGAGGAAGGGATTCCTTTGCTGGGAGGTAGATGCTGGATCGAGACTCACTTGGTTGTATCTCTTCCTGGATCTTTTTATTATATCAATAAAACTATTTGAGTTTCTCCTTCATGCTTGTGTATCAATGATGTTTTGTTATATTTGCATGTTTAGCTTAATCTGATCCTAAGCTATTTATGAATGTAAATCTATATCTTTGTGTAGTATTTCCTCTTCTGTGATCTTGCAGGAACTTGGTGAAGCTGGTCGAGTAAGGGAGCAGGTAGCTGGAAGCTAACTAAGAGGAGAGCGATTGGATCGACAAACTAGCGCAAGACACAGGTTAGTTCATCCTTCCTCTTTGTTTACATTTCATAGAGAAGAATACGAAAATAGTTTTCCTTGTTTGTTGCTAAGGCACTGTCACACCTTAGAGTGGGATAGGGGCGTTCTGAATAGATACTTTTCCCAACAACAAAATGGCAACTCCACTGGGGATCGTGTCTAGTTAGTTTGTTTGCGTTTCTCTTGTTGTTTGCTTCATAAACACAGAAGTAGCAATCGAACTGCATTTGCCATTATCAAATGCAAAGTAGCTGCTACTTCAATCCACCCATTGGATTTGTTTATGATTTAAACAGCTGGTCCACAAATGCTCTAATTACCCTTTGTGATAGCTCTTAGTCCTCCTTTAAATCATCCCTCTAATTGTACCTTACTGATTGCTTTTACTCGGCCAAAGTCCATAGATTAAACTGCAAACTGTGACCCAGAACCCGGATAAAAGTCTCGTTTCTGCCCCAGCGCAGACTCTGTGAAGAGGTTCTGCATTTCAACGCAGGTCCCGAGAGGGCTACTTGCGCTGCAATTCAGTTTCTCTGTACAACAGGTGCGCTGATCAGCCCTTGCCCTGTGCAGCTGCGGTTCTTTGCTTCATTTTGTCTAGTTTTATCTATGATTTTTGCAGCCTGTTATCAGTGTGTGTACCTATCTAAAAACCCCTTTTCTTTGCCTTAATTCCGCCTCCTTTGTACAAAAAGACTGTAGGTGTTCTTTGTGTGTTTGTTACATCATTTATAGTTTTCCATTGAAAAGTAAAATAGTCATACTGTCGTCCTTAGATTTAGATCTGTCGTAAGTGTCGATTTTGATCTTAAGAGAAAGTTTCTTTGCTGTTGACAGTTGATTATACCTTTTACTTTTGCTTTGGTTTGAATTTGTCTCTTTCTAGTGTCGAAACGAGTGTTTATTTCAAAATCATAAAGTGTTGTAATATTCTCTACCTTTTTGATTTCGAAAAAGAAGCTTGTTTGTGTTGTTCACTCGAAAGCAAATTCAAATTTGTACATCAACTTTCTTTTTAGGCATCAATATTAAGAAAGTGAAAACAAATACATGCATTTGTGCATTTGCATATTGATAGTTTGTATGGTTTGATTTAGGAAAAGTGCATCTACAGTGTGCTCTTTGCTCTTTGAGAAAAGATTGTGTCTTTCTTTTCCCCTGGTAGCTAGGATTTTCATTGTTGAAAAGAGATAAAAGCTTGCTTATCATCTTTAGATTGCATTTAGGAATTATATCTACATCTCGTGGTGATCCAAAAAGGCAAACTTCTAAGAAAGATCAACTTAAAATAAATTGAATGAATCTAACAACGCATTGGAACTTAACGCACAACATAGAGGTCTAGGCTAGAGACGTGTTCCGGCGTCGTAAAGCCTGGTAATTGTTGTCCTCACTGATGGTTGGGTGATTCCTCCACTGTGAGACGATAAGTGCCAATACGGATTGTGCTCCCACGTACCGTCGAGTATATATTGGGAGGCCCCTATAGGCTTAAAACCTTTTATCCATAGGAAGCCGTGTCAGCCGCCCTACTGATCGCAATGCACCGAACACAACATTCGGGAAGATTGACTACCGTACCATAAAACGTATTCTGCAGTTTTGTGATTGGTTTGGTACACCCTCTACCTAGATCTCCAGAGCAGTCCCTTTCGTTCCTTTTCAGACTCCTTAACGGAAAAGGTCCATCTGAGCACTTGTCACTTCAGGCTCATTAAAAATCGAAGGAGACTAGAGTCATCTTTTGTTTTTTCTCGACTCTTTAAAATTGAAAAAATAAGTTGTGTCCAAGCGTCGTAAAATTTATTTTAAACGGAATATTCATACCCTTTTCCTACGTTGATCTTAGGTTGAGAAAATGGAGTCTACCAACCAAGGAATTCCCCTTGGTGGAAATCCTAGTCCCTTCTCCTCTTGGGGAGATGTTGGCGCACCCCATATGGCCACATTGTCGCTTCCAGGATTGACAATTGGCTTGCCAGTCTGGCTCTTCTCAACTAATGTCGTTCAGAACACCACTATTCCTGAACAATCGAATCAGCAGTTAGACCAGTCCAGAGTTACCCACCAACCTTCTACTTCCTATAATTCTTCCTCTCCTCCTTCCTCTTCGCTTGATGTGGCTGGCAAAGCCAAAAGTCAAGTTCCTAAGGAGAAGAAGGAAAATAAGAAGAAAGAGAAGAAGAAGGAGGAGCCAAAAGCGAATGGGCGCAAACGAGTGTCGTCTAACGAAAATCCACACACTGCACTGACCAGGCCTAAATCGCCATGTGTCATTTGCAAGGGAGACCACTTCCACAGAGATTGTCCGTGCATCCCTCGGATACTAAGAGTCTGGTCTCCCCGTTTGCACAATCCGGTGTCGTCAACCTCTGATGGCCATGTTGAAAGCACACCGTCAACTAGCGAGAGTGAAGTCCTAGGACAAAAAGGGAGAGCTAGATCTCCCTGTAAACTGTGCGAAGGCGATCACGCCATCCAACGTTGTCCCTTCTTAGACGAAGCTAAAATTTTTGGATGATCGTCCGGTTTCACCGTTACGACTTCCTCCTGGATATAAAAAACTCTTGCCGAGTCCTTCGTTAGTTGAGAATCCAGTTGGCCCGCTCAAGTGGTCAGCTGAAGTGCCTGTCATTGAAGATGAACCGACTGAATCCATACCCAACGAAAGTCAAAAGGTCGAGGCGGCAGTTGACCCGGTCTTGCCTTCAGAGGTTTTATCTTCGAATGATACAGTCACTGAAGAGAACAAAGATGACACCGTCCAAATTCTCTTCATCAACACAGACTCCGATGAACATGGGGGCAATCTACCCATTCCTTTAACGCAGGAAGGAAGTTCGTCGGAGCCATACCCGGCCGTCTACTCGGTCCCACCTCCAAGCAACCTAGTTGTCTCCTTCGACTGGAATCAACTAGGCAGACCCTGTTTACCAGCAAGCATACCATTCAGAATTATCGTCAAAATATATAGAATGGTCATGGCTGGTACCATCATAGATGAGGGGGCTTCTGTGAGTATCCTTTCCTCTATTGCTTGGAAAGCGCTTGGTTCGCCATCGCTTTTGCCTGAAATGAGAAATCTGACAGGCTTTGATAAAGGAACCAATCGACCTTTAGGGATCCTTCCCAATGTGCCCATAACATTGAGAGGGAAGACAGTTCAAATGAACGTAATGGTAGTCCAAGGACCCTTAGATTACAATCTACTCCTTGGGCGAGACTATATTTATTGCATGGGAGCCATCGTCTCCTCACTCTTTAGAGTAATGTGTTTTCCGCACGAAAGAAGAGTGGTCAAGCTCGTGGACCAGCTTTCATTTCCCGGATCACGCATCGAAAATAGTCATATACCATCCCTAAATGGTCTCTTCACGCAAGAAATGTCTCAATCCCCAGTCCATCCTCCCGATGAGCGCGAGTAATTCGGAGGGATATGACTGAAACCCAGGGGGCATGCGTCCTGGTTTGCTTCGGCAGGAAAACTTCGGGTATAGGGTAGGTTTCCGCGGGAGAATATTACTAGTCTGTACCCCGTCCGTGATTGGAAGATGGGTTATTCTAGAATAAGATTCTTTTGTCAAAGTTACGTGAGTTGGCGGGCTTCGTCGCTCACCTTTGTTTATCTCGGTAGACATCGCCGAAGAAGTGTTTTGTTTGCTGCGTGAATAGAACAATCTTTGGGTAACCTGTAAGAGGTAGTACCCTTCCTGATAAAACGAATGTTTTGTCAGCTCGAATAAAGGGTGACCCTTCCTGAGAAAACAAATGTTTTGTCGGCTCGAATAGAGGGAGACCTCGAAACTCTGTTTTATACCTGGGGGCATGCAAACCTTTTGGAGTGCAAGCAAGGGGCGGCTATTTTTTTTTTTTAATTTTTAGGTCCTCCCTTTAAACCCGTAGGCTAACCCTTTAAACTCGTAGGATTAGTCGTTTCCTAACTTGCATAATGAAAGGATGTGGGGAAAAAATCTAAATGTTTCCGTTTTATATGAGACATTATTATCATATGACTGGATTATTGAGCAGTTTTAGCGCATAGTTCATGCTCGTTAAAAAATAAACATAAGACCGAGAAAGTGTTTCAATCCGCGTTTAAGCTCGTTAAAAAATGAACTATCCTCCGGTAAATAATCACCGTGAATGTAACATTATCAACCATTAAAGCCTTGGTCGTGTTTGCACCGTCACCTCCACTTTTCCATTGGCCGATCATTCACCTCCATTTGATTGTTTACCCATTTTGAGGAACAACTACGAAGAGTGATTTCACTAGCCATCCTTGTGACACTGCCGTGATTGGAAAATTCCAACCCTTACCTGGAATCAACTGCTACCCATTTTATCACTCATTCCTCAAAAGACGAGTCTTCTTTAAGCTCTTTTCATCTGACTCGTAAAACATGAAAATATTGCCGAGTTTTGGCCTTCCAGCTCGTTAAAGCGACCGGAAGTGCTATCCCTCCTCTAGATTTTAATCTTTTTGGACCTGAGGGATTATTGCAAAAAAAGATCGAGCGCTTGTTTTGTTCGGTTCGTTAAAACTATCGAAAATTCATCCCTTCTGTATTGTTTTATACTTTTTCGGACTTAAGGGATTAGATGACGAAAAAGGAATTCCAGAGTTAACTTTACGTACCTTTTCAGACTCTCTAAAAATGAAAAGGACCGAGTTATCTTTGTCGTTAAACTCGTTAAAAATATTAATAGCGACAAACTTGTCTTTAGACAAGAACGAGTTTCACTATCGCTAGGCTCGTTAAAACATAGCGATGGGTTTGCCCGAAGGGAAAATTATAGAACAAGCATATGTTATCCTCCTCAAGCTTGACAAAAATAAAGAGGTACTGGTCAGCAATGACTGGGGAAAAATTGGGAAGAAACTCAAAGAATCTTTATTGGTAGCAAGTTGCTCTTGAACATGACACTTCCACTCCATGCCTGAGTCGGGTTGGGTTGTTTCATTCACCGGTCACATCACCATGGTCTCGCCATACCATCCACATTTGGGGTAAATGCTACCGATCCATCACATAAGTGTCGCCGACATGTTCAAGAGAAGTCATCCAGAGAAGTCACCAGTGTCCCATCCACTGCCATACATTATACTTCATTCTTTCATGACCGCCACCCTGAACCATGTATCATCAGATCGTTTTCACCTCCATCAAAATCTTTTGCTCCGTTCCGTGTCATTGATGTGGGATTCATCAAGGCCCTCCTTTGACGGATCGCTTCTTGTCGACATTAGCTCATTATCCAAGAAGTTGATCTAGGAACACCCCATTCAGTACTTTGAAGCTTGCATGCCTCAATGGCAAGTTTCTCACTTCCCGCGACAGGTATACATCAATGACCTTCGACCGAAAGATTTTGTGTGGTGTTCGACGCCAAGTCCTTTATTCACACCACGTGAATTGTACTGTAGTACCTTGAGGGTCATCATCCTTATCGGTGATTCCTCTCGCGCTTGTTAACATTTTACATCATTGACTGGTAATCAAGCGATGTCTTTCCATGTTCGACTTCAAAAACATTTCTCACATGGATCGAATTGTACTTCGAGTGAAGATCGGAAGAGATTGAAGACCCCGGATCTAGTTTCATCCATCCGGGCTGCGATATATATTCAGGAAAAATAAATACATTGACATGTATAACATTGCAGCACAGATAATCATCCTACCAAAAGGATGATGACTTCATCAAAATCATCAGTCTACCATCAGACGATTGTCTGTCCTGTGTACATAAAAATGAATTTATAAAGCTGAGCATGGGAATGCCCGCCTCAGCTAGATCATGAAAAAAGTATGAAAATAATGTATTGTATTGTATCTTATTACAGGTCTCCTCCCATCATTGAAAGAACTTCGGATCCTCCTAATAAAGCATTTCACCCGATAAACGACCTCATACTTTAGGGGGCAACTGTTATAGACATTTTTGTGCCTTACAGCTCTAAGCATGAAATGTCCATAATCCAAGGGATCCAAAGTCCCTAAAAGTGTTGTTCCTACCCCTAGAGGAACAAGGTCAACCAATGACAGCTCCTCCCAGAAGTTCTCCACCAGAAACTGCTCAAAACTAGTCAAATCAGGATCAATTCAGATGCTCCATTAGCTGGTTGGGTTGCAAAGCACCCAGATACACTGGCTAGGTGTGTTGCAACGCACTTGGATGCACTACCCAGGTGCATTGAGCGGGAAATAACAAGTGGCACAGTCATTCAACGAGGTGGAGAGACAATGGAAGCTTCCAGAATCGTCCTCAATGACACTTGCCTCACTGAGTTCGACCAAGGATGAGTAAGAGGTTCTCAGCCTCCAAGTGGAAGCAAGAACTGACAGAGAGAAGCCACAAGTGAAAACATAAGATGACTCATCTTCTCTGCTTACATCTATATATGGATCCCTCATCCCAGAGATCCAGAGGCTGGAATTTTGTACTTTGCAGAGAATTGCTGTTGGTTTTGAGATTGAGATTAGTGCATTGGGTGATTTATGCTTTGTTGGAGGTGAGGAAGGGATTCCTTTGCTGGGAGGTAGATGCTGGATGGGGACTCACTTGGTTGTATCTCTTCTTGGATCTTTTTATTATATCAATAAAACTATTTTAGTTTCTCCTACATGCTTGTGTATCAATGATGTTTTGTTATATTTGCATGTTTAGCTTAATCTGATCCTAAGCTATTTATGAATGTAAATCTATATCTTTGTGTAGTATTTCCTCTTCTGTGATCTTGCAGGAACTTGGTGAAGCTGGTCGAGTAAGGGAGCAGGTAGCTGGAAGCTAACTAAGAGGAGAGCGATTGGATCGACAAACTAGCGCAAGACACAGGTTAGTTCATCCTTCCTCTTTGTTTACATTTCATAGAGAAGAATACGAAAATAGTTTTCCTTTTTTGTTGCTAAGGCACTGTCACACCTTAGAGTGGGATAGGGGTGTTCTGAATAGATACTTTTCCCAACAACACTATGTTTATCTTCAGTATAGATGGCTAGCAGTTTAACAAGTGGGCCCTTGCAAAGATCTGTTTCCCAATTGATCTTCCTTCTACACCAAGCAACCTGTTCTTGTACTATTGCAATCTGCTTGCACTAGTGCAGGTACAGTACTTATTTGAAAAAGTATATTTTACCTTCTTTACTGAAGACTTATGTCTTTATGGAGGTGCTATAAGCCACAAGGCTTAGAGCACTCTATTGCTGTGAGAAGAGACCAAATCTTGCACCGAGACAGAGTTTCCATAACAAAAGTTTCCAATTTACTTTCGAAAGAATTAAAAAGACGTGTTGAAAAGAATTGCATTTGCAAGCTAGATTATGAGATAAATTACATGTGAAAAAGAATGTTTTGATTAACTAAAATTTTCAATGAAAGTAAACATCATAAAGCAAAAACAATTTAGAATAATCAAGCAGCAGTCAAAGTAATTTTCATGCATCAAGTAACTTTTGGCAATTTACTTATAATGTTTTTGTTCCTTTTTCTTAAGTCATAAACTACAAGTATAAAGTAAAGTGTTTGTAATAATTTCCTTCCTTAATTAATGTAAACATTCTTAGATCCTTCAGAACTATAACTCTTAACATTTGGAATGATTACTTGAATTAACAATACGTTTGTTTGCAGGAATAAATGAAATCATAAGCAGGAAAAGGAACGTAACACTTGTTGTAAAGAAAATCCGGAGTGCAAGAAACTACATGCACTGGTATAGGAAGAATCTTCCTTCATGACCCAAGTGGAAGCAGACTAAGACAAAAATTGTAGGAAGGAAATTGCAAGAAAGCATTTTCAGGAAAGAAATTGCAAGAAAGAAATAAACTTAATGAATTTATTTAACTGAGAACTTATGAAATAAACATAAGAGCAATCCAAGCCATGCAACTGAAAATGAATAAATGTTCACACAAAATTTTTAAGTGGAGAAAGCACAAGGGTAAACAAGTTGGTTGGTTGGGCCCAAGCCAACCAGCTCGTTTTCAGTTTAGGAAACGAAATGGTTCAACACTTAATCACGCATGAAATAAAAATTAAACACAGTGTGAAGAAAACATGGTGCATTCCTTGTATCAAATTGATCAGCAAATATACTTGATAGTGCGAGTCCAACCCAGAACCTAGGGCGATACAATATTACAAAGTAAATAAATATACAACTCAGAGATCACTAGCTTGGCTCTACTTATAGTCTACATTATATACGGTCTCTCGGCCTTATCCATATTGATCCAGGTGGATATTGGTGGCCACCTGCCAAGTCCACTTAGACCCTCACCATTGTTTCTTTCAGCGTTTCAGTTTCCTTAATTGTATCACAATTTACTACTTTTAGCAGTTTTTCGGGTCCTCAACTTCCGGGGCCGTTTTGAGGCCCTAAACAACGTTTTCTGGGAAAATTGGGAGCAACATGGGTCCATGGACCATTGTTGCTCCTCCCAAAGTTGTAGTTCTTGGATAGATCTTTCTAATGAGATATTGTGCGCGTCAAACAGAGATCGTATGCCAAAGTTACGACCCCGGAAAGTTGATGTACCAATTTATCCAAACGGGGCCCACAGTTTGGCGTTTCATCTTATAGGGTTAGGTTTTTGGATGTTTAGGGTTTTCCATTATTTCTCAACAATAAATAGGCCTTTGAGCCTCATTGTAACATAGTTCAGAGGCATGTAGCTGCCACATCTCTTCTCAGAGATAAGCTACCATCTCCCTCGCTGGTTTATTTCCATTTATGTTTGTAAGCATATTTCAGTATTTTACATTAATGAAATGAAGTATTATTTCCACTACATATTTATGTATATGGTTATCTATGTATTTTTTTTGCATTCCTATTTTAATCTGGATCAGTGGTATCAGAAGCAGTCTTCTTTTTCTCTATTTTTCTTTGCATGTCCCCAACGATGTCGGGATATAAGGAGTTAGGGCTTGAATTGGTCAAGCCTTTGTAAGACCAGCCTCGTAAATCTCGACGGCCTCCCATGGAAGATGAAAAGAAAGATGAGGGAGCAGGAGATCCTATCAAAATATTGCTTGAAGAAGCCCTCGAGAGACAAAGGAACACGATGATGGACAACTTTGCCCAAATCTTCAGTGGCTACTCAGGGGTGACGCATCAGCTTCCAACAACTAATCTAGAAATGCCACACCGTTTAAGGTACAAGTTAATTTTGAAATCCCCATATTCGAGGGTCAGTTAGGCGTAGATTCCGTCGATAAATGGTTAAATCTGCTAGAGGGTTATCTTTTTGTTCATGATCTTTCCAGTCAGGAAAAGATTATTTTTTCTCTTCTCAAAGCAGCCCCCCACATCAAGGACTGGTGGGAAACCTACTATGAGTAGAAGGATGAAAGCACATGATTTCTTTTTTCGGCCGCACCCTGTTGGAAGCTATGAGGATCAATACATAAGGTGGACCATGTTGCGGCAGGGAAGGGACCAAGACGTGCCAGAGTTTACCAGTATTTTCCATACCCTTCGCACAAAGTTGGGTATCAAGGATTCGCAGCGGCATTTGGTACTCAAATACCGTGGCTGCCTGCACAAGTACATCCAGGAAGAAATAATATTCCTGAACATCTCCTCGCTCAGCACTGCATATCGCTATGTCGTCAGGGTCAAGCAAAAGTTTAAATAGAAGAAGAGAGACTTTGGATCTGCAAATCCGAAGCAAGGGAAAGGTGCCCCCAAGCCGCAGAACAAAGGACAAAGCCAAGGGAGGGCGACCCAAAACAACCCACCAAAGCTGCAAGCAAATAACAACACTGCGAAGCTGAAAAAGGACACGAGAAAGTGGTGTGAGTTCCATAAGAGCTCCACTCATAACACAAGTGAGTGTCGGGCCAAGCAGTCATTGGTGGTTGAGTTAAAGGTTTCAGAATCAGATGCAGGTTCTGACTCTGAGTCAGAACCCGACAAGGGGAATGACAAAGGGAAGTAGATTATCGATGCTTTGCCCAACGCCATCGTTGCCACCATGAAGATCTAGAAGGAGGAACCCAAATATCCATAGGAGGAGGAGCGTCTCTTTCACTCCCGGATGTGGGTAAAGGGCTCCTTGCTAAAGTTCATTGTCGATAGCGGGAGCCAAAAGAACCTCATTTTGGCAGAGTTCATGAAGTAGTTGGGCTTACCGACCACAACACGTCCACAACCGCACACCATCGGGTGGCTTCACCAAGGATGGGATCTTCGCATGAGCCAATAGTGTCGCCTTCCATACAACATCAAGCCCTTCATGGATGAGGTATTTTGTTACATTGCTCCTCTTGAAGTTTATGATGTATTACTAGGACAACCATACTCGTGGAAGCGACATGCTATGTATGAATCAAGGCCCCGTGCTGTTATTGTTACTTTGGGAAATAAGTTGTATAGGATACCAGAGGTAGCACTGCCTACCACAATATCTTTGGTTACTGCAAAATAATGCAGTAAACTCATTTCCAAAACTAGGAAATTTGTTTCCCTGATGATACGCCCTCAAGGAAATAAGAAGATGGTGGCCACGACCTCGAGACAGGGCCCCTCTGCACGACAACTACAAATGGACAAGGTCATGAAGGAGTACGAGGACATGTTCACCTCCCCCATAGGGGTTCCTCTACACTGTCAGGTCAAGCACTCCAATGATCTGACCCCAGGTGTGTCGCTGTCCAAAGGGCCAATCTATCAGCGCTTTGTGCTAGAGAACGATGAAATCAAGAGCAAATTCAGGAGCTGTTGCAGAAAGGTCACATCTGTCCGAGTTCATCGCCTGGTGGGATCCCGATCGTGTTGGTACAAAAGAAGGATGGGACTTGGAGACTCTGTAATAATTATCGCGCGCTGAACAAGATCATTGTCCATAATAGGTACCTGATCCCACAGATTGATGACCTCTTAGACCAACTGAAGGGGGCGAAATATTTTAGCAAGATCGATTTGAAGTTAGGATATGACCAGGTACCAATCGAACCCTCTGATGTGTGGAAGATTGCCTTCAAAGCCAAGGAGGGCCTTTTGAATGGTTGGTTATGCCTTTCAGATTGACGAATGCTCCTGCAACCTTCATGAGGCTAGTGGATGACATATTGTGGCCATTCACCAACTCATTTGTAGTTGTATACTTGGATGACATCCCAATCTTCAGCTAGAGTTGGGAAGAGCACCTCTACCACATCCGACAGGTTCTCTAAACATTGCGACAATTATGTGCCAATTTGGAGAAATGCACTTTTGGCATGACCTAGGTTCAATATTTGGGATACATTAGTGATGAACAGGGGGTGCATGTGGATCCAGCCAAGATCCAAGTCATTCGGGATTGGCCATCTCCAACCACTCTGATAGAGCTCCGCAACTTTTTAGGTCTTGCCAACTTCTACCGCAGGTCCATGTTGGGATTTTTCATATCACTTGGCCCTTGAGTCAAGTCACGAAGGGAGGAGCGAAACAAAAATTCTTTTGGTCTGAATCTCAATAGAAGGCATTCATAGAGTTGAAAGATCGCCTCTGCTCGGCACCAGTGCTCACATTACCAGACTTGCAACAACCATTTGAGGTCGAGACAGATGCCTCTGACTATGCTATTGGGGCAGTGCTTACTCAACACAGGCATCCAGTGGCATATCACAGTGAGACAATTTCAGACATAGTTTGGAAATATCCCACTTATGAAAAAGAGATTTATTCCATTTTTCAGGCCTAGCGACAAGGGAAGCATTACATTTTGGGGAATGAAACGGTCGTCCACATAGACCACCAACCCCTGCAGTTCATACAGACCCAAGGGAAATTGCAGAATGATCGCCACCAGAAGTGGTCCACATACCTACAACAATTCCATTTGAATATCAAGTATAAGAAGGGCAACACCAATAATGTTGTAGATTGCCTCAGTCGACTAACAATCATGGCATTAGCCACCGTGCTCAACTCTTGTGGGGACGAGACTTTTGATTGGCCACTTCTCTACAAAAGCGACCCAGAATTCGGCCACACATACCAAACACTCTTGGAGGGTTAGCATGTTCCAGATTTTCACCTCTAGGATGCCCTGTTATGCCACCTGGGTCGCATTTTTGTTCCTTCAAGCGAGATTGCCAAGATGATTTGGGAAGCACACTACAATCAGGTTGATGGACATTTCGGGGTCAATAAAATGATGGCAGTACTGCAGAAGTATTTCTATTGGTCGAGTCTCCGACAGGATGTCAGGAAATACATCAGATCATGCACTGCCTATGCAATTGCCAAACCGACCATCAAGAAGCAAGGCATCTATACCCCTCTACCTACCTTAAGTCGACCTTGGGAATCCATCTCCATGGATTACATGTTAGGCATTCCTTCCACTAAGCATGGAAATGACTGTGTTTTTGTGGTCGTCGACAGGTTCTCGAAGTTGGCCATTATGGAGGCCTACAAGAAGAATATCACAACAGAATCCACTACTAAAATCTTCTTTAAACGAGTGTGGGTACACTTTTGGATCCCACAGACTATCGTCTCAAATCGGGACAGTAGGTTCCTCAGTACGTTTTTGTCCAGTCTCTGGTCGATGCTGGACACCAAACTCACTAAATCCACAGCCTTCCATCCTCAAACTGATGGCCAGACAGAGGATCGTACACATTATATGTATGTACAACTCAAAGCATCCACGCACATGGGATGAGAGCCTCCCCTATGTTCAACACAACTACAACTGGGCTCTCCATAGCTTGACTGGCCACAACCCTTTTTAGGTGGGCTTGGGATTCCAACCACTATGTCCCATTGATGTGGCCATGCCATTTGCAGCTACTCACGTAGATTCGGCTCATGTCCAGTCCGAAACAGATAAGGCAAATAACTTCATTGAGCACATCCAACATATTCGCTAATAGGTCCATGACATTCAGGAGAAATCAAATGCCAAGTACAAGCAACGAGATGATCAACATCGGGTGCCACACAAGTTTTATGTGGGCGACAAAGTCTGGTTGCATTTGCAAAAGGAACGCCTTACGGGAGCCTATTGAAAACTCAGACCACTATGATATGGTCTTTACACCATTACCAAGGCCATGGGAGACAAGGCATTTGAGCTCAACATTCCCCCATTCCTTGGCCTGCACCCAGTGTTCAATGTGAACCGCCTTCGACCATATTTTCCACCATTACTAGACACATCCGACATTGCAGAACAACTCACACCCATAGAGTTAAATCCAGATTGCATGGAACAAGTTGCAACTGATCAGATCATGGACACAAATATCAAGCACACTCACCAGCAGAATATCCAATTGTATCGAGTTGTTAAAGCAAGACAACTCCTTCACTAGGGCAAGTGGCTCCCGAGGGACCAAGTTCAGCAGAAGTTTCCTCATCTCATGGAGGAACTCAATGCAATGGGGACCATTGCTTTCTAAGGGGGGAGGAATTATCTAGGTGGATATTGGTGGCTGCCCAAGTCCACTTGGACCCCCACCATTGTTTCTTTCAACTTTTCAGTTTCCTTAATTGTATCACAGTTTACTATTTTTAGCAGTTTTTCGGGTCTTGAACTTCTGGAGCCGTTTTGAGGCCCTAAATGACGTTTTTTGGGAAAAATGGGTGCAACATTAGTCCTCTTCCCAAAGTTGTAGTTCTCAGATAGATCTTTCTGATGAGATATTGTGCGCGTCAAACAAAGATCGTATGCCAAAGTTACGACCCCGGGAAGTTGATGTACCAATTTACCCAAACAGGGCCCACAGTTTGGCGTTTCATCTACTAGGGTTAGGTTTTTGGATGTTTAGGGTTTTCCATTGTTTCTCAACAATAAATAGGCCTTCAAGCCTCATTGTAACACAGTTCAGAGGCATGTAGCCACCACATCTCTTCTCAGAGATAAGCTACCATCACCCTAGCTGGTTTATTTCCATTTTTGTTTGTAAGCATATTTCAGTATTTTAAATTAATGAAATGAAGTATTATTTCCGCTACATCTTTGTTTATATGGTTATATTTGTATTTTGTTGCATTACTGTTTAAATCTAGATCACATATTCTGCTAATTACAATCATTTCCTATTCAAGCCTTTCGGTCGAACGGACTAACAAACAACATTGCAAAACCAATTGATTGTTATAATAAAGCACAAACTTTGCTGGCTGTAGACCATATTCTTGGCAAGTATCCCTGACTATATGCCACCAATGTCCATCCTCAGATAGTCTGCAATCGAACTAGGAGTCGTGGATCAAAATGCCCGTGTGGAAAGATTCAACTATCACGGAGATCACAGAGCAACATCGTTGGCGGTGTAGGAATATGCCTGCACTGATCATGCTAAATAATGATTAGCACTTAGTTCTTCAATTACTTTTAGGAAAGTTAAACATAAGTTACAAGAGATACTAAAAGGTATGAATTCTATGTAAATTAATTAATAAATCTTAATTATTAAATACGAAGTACATGTAGGAATAGATGATTATCTTGGACTAGTGCAGGAATGAGAGGGTTAAATAGAGATAAAATAGAGGTTAAGGCTTATGGGAATAGGGTAAAAATAGAACAATTTGGGACACCAACATCCTCCCATCCCTAAGCTGTTGTGTGTCCTCACACAACACTTTACCTTCTACAAAATATCTTAAAAAATGGGTGGCCAACTCTCAATCCTGTACTTCAATACTTATCCTTGCTTTCACTACCTTTGTCTTTTTACCTCGAGCTCCTTTCATCCGATTAGTCACCTTCTTGAGGCATTTGTAGCACTTGCAAGCCCGATACTTCCTAACTTTCACTTGATGTTTCCGCTTCTTAACTTCTGCGAGCAACTCTACCTCGCCTTGCTTTTGCCAATTTTGCTCCTTCATGACGTGGTTCAAAGCCTCCAGGTCATGAACTTGCTGCTATAATTCCACTATTCAGTTGTTGAGGTAGAGGGTAGAGGGCTCCGTGCTCAGATCCTCTGGTGTAAATACCTTCTTTGCAACGAAATCAAAGCAAGTCCCGTCATTTTCGAGATTAATGTTGTCCAACGTTTGCATTATGACATCACCAAAAGTTTTTGCGCCCGAGGTTTCCTTATCACCAAGTGTTTTGATGCCTTCCACAACCTTCGTGCCAAGGGTTTTAGTACCTTGCGCACTTAACTCCACAGGGTTTTTAATGCCATGTTCTTCCAATTCTTCAGGGGATTTAGTACCTTGTTCATTTAAACCAGCAGGGGCTTCAGTACCCTGTTCATGAAAAAAATTGAGGGTTTCGATGTCCCGTTCATTGAAATTGTCGAGGGTCTTTGTGTGTTGTGCCTCATCATCTTCGTGACCCTATGCTTGAACTTATCCTGCACTCGGTGTCATCTTCTTCTTTCTTAATCTGTGAACAAGGGTAGACGACAATATGTCGTCTTCCTTTCCCACGTTTTCTTTGTTTACCACGGTGTGGGCTACTGCATCTGCAAGCACTGAAAGGTTATGGTCTTCAGGCGAAACTTGAGGTGATTCATCAATCACAATTGAAGAGCTTGACCAATACTGATTCATCCCTGGAGAGAAAGTTTTCTTCCTTGTTGAGGTTTTGATTTTCCTTTTGTTAGCCGAGGGTGATTTGTCTTCGACATACTTCTTTTCCGCTTGCACCAGCGTGTATTTACCCTTTTTCTTGGCAGGGGATGGTGTCTCTACCTTCCTTTTATTGCTTGTACTCGTGCCAGTAAAATTCCCTACACTCCTCGCCCGAAAATCCTTCAAGAATGCCTTCCAAGTCACTCCTTTCTCTTCCAGCACTTTCTTAGCGAGGATTGTGATAAGGCCATGATGATATAGCTTATATGCGACTTGGCTTTTGTTCCCACTCTGCACACCTTTCGCCATTTTCTCGAGACTTCGGAGTAGGTAGTAAGGAAAATTAATAAGTTTCCCCGACTCAAAGTGCAACAATAACCTCATATGGTACATGAACGCTAATGTGTAATGTCCCTCATAGGTCACAAATTTCTGTAGCATGTGCAAGTGGTCTCACCATTTTCCAAGCATGGCACTCTACGGAAGCCCTTTCTTTGAGTTAACTTTGAGTTTTCTATCACTCACAAACCGACACCATCGTTTCTTTTCAAGATTCTCCTTTCTGAACCAATTCTCCCCTATAGTTAGCAAGCCTGTAGCTTGCGTAATGGACTCCTCCGTGACTTCAAATTCTAATGAGCCGACCCTAGGTTGGCCTCCTTCAAATGCCTTCGCAATCTCCAACACCACGGCCATGTCGAAGCCATCGAACTTCTGAAAAAATGGAAGGAATCTAGATTCTTGAAATAGTGCAATACTGTTCTGGTATTATGCAGTCAGTTCTATCTCCTTCAAGGATGATGGCTCATTCCTTATGGGTGCCATCTTCGAATGGTTGCTGATAATTTTATGCCGGAGGTCCATCCATCCTTCGTATTTTCAGTCCCATCCAACCAATCATGTTTAATGATAAAAGAATGGCTCCTCGGTTCAGATGCAGATACGTATCATCCTACTATTGGTTAGCAATAATGATTGGATGTGGTAGAGGCTTATGTGGCGGTGATGTAATGGGCATAATGATCAGGTTAGGAGGTAAGACAATGATGAAAAAGTGATGGGAGATTGTTTCAGAGGGAATGAGTTATGAGTTTTCGGACAACTTGTACTATCCCACAGTCTACCTCATAATTCAATTAAGACATATTTCAGTACCAAAAAAAAATAGATTTCAGAACCCAATATATCTTATACTTCAAAAATTTTCCTAAGTCAGTAAATGATAAAACAAAGTATCAATTAAAATATATAATGCTATGATCTATCAGTGTGGGAATCACTCATGTGCAGAGTAATAAAATTCCATAAACATTCTTCATAAGACGCTCCTATACTGTGTGAAATTTGTTTTACAGTTGCTTCCACAGTCGGTCGCGGTCCTGCACTGATCCTGCTTGCACTGCATCATGCTTGCATTGCATCGTGCTTTCACTGCGCATCTTGCACCAGGGATTTTAGCAAAATAACAATTTTGATTGAACAAAATTCTGTAGCTGGAATTTTTTTTTTTTGCCTCAATATACAAGAAAAGTTTTATTCACCATCCTTTGGTGTTTCATGAGCATGCCTTCTGGATTGACTGCATCAAATTCTGCAATCAATTTATGAGGGAATAAAGAAGTGAGAAAGGGGTGATTTTCAGAATGGGAAGGAACATTACTGCTGGGGTCCCAAGAATAATATCACTAAGGGAGATAAACGAGAATGGGATGTGGAAAATATTAAGGGGAAACAGAGGGATTTTACAAGATTAGTTAAGGGTAGTTTTCTTTAGAAGAAATAGAAGGGTAATTCATTGGGGATTTAGAAAAAGAAAAATAGTGAGAATTACGAAGCGAGAAAATAGAAGAAAGGCAGAATTTTATCTTCAAGGTCTGCCTGTGCTGGTACCAGAAAAAGTAATTGCAGTGGGAACTAAACGTTTACCTGGATAAAAATTTCCATGCTAGTTACCCAAAACTTTGGTAAGGGCTTGGTTCCTTGAACCTGCTTCTTCTTGGTGGCAGCCATCATATCTGAAAATCAAGTAACATTCCCTTTTTATTGAAATTTTGATCTTCCTGCCACCATGCTATTTTTTAGGTTGATCCTTTTGCAATCATGTCAGTTAATTGATTCATAATTACATGATTTTTTTTTGTCATTTTTTTATTAATTTTTTTCTAATGAGGAAAAGAAAGAATCAAATATTCAACAGGTTGGTGATACCACCTACCAACTCCTTTTCAGGTTGCTGTTGGACTTGTTGCATAATATCTCCTTTAGTAAGGGGCTGAAAATATACCTTCAATCTATGCTCATTTACTAGGAACACAAAATTTCGTCCATCAATAGTTTTGATCTCTACCGCTCCATTTTCAAACACTTTGACCACCTCATAGGGTCCCATCCATTGTGTATGGAATTTCCCTTTTAAAAAATTGAATCTAGAATTGTAAAGGAGCACCCAATCACCTGGTTGGAATTTCTTCTTCTAGACGGACTTGTCATGCCACTTCTTATGCTGTTATTGAACCAAGATGTTCTGCTAAACAAGATCCCTTCGGAATTCCTCTAACTCATTCAGTTGTAGAAGACATTGTTCTTGTGCTTCAGAGAGATCTAGCCCTAATTGGACTGCAGTCCTGAAAGTCTTGATCTGGAATGCTATTGGCAATAGGACTTGTTTCCTGTACACCAACGCATATGGTGTGTGTCCTGTGCTGTTCCTCCAAGGGGTTTGGTATGCCCATAATGCTTCCGGTAATTTTTCAACCCAATCCTTTTTGTGAATATTTACTGTCTTTGTGAGGATGGACTCAATCACCTTGTTTGTGGACTCCACCTGACCATTTACTTGCGGGTGATACAATGTAGATTTCCTGTGCCATATTTTGTATTTCTCCATCACACCCTGTACCAGATTAGAAATAAGCTGCGGTTCATTGTCAGAAACAATTTATCTAGGCACACCAAGTCTAGTAAAGATTTAAGTAAAAGGAAAATCAACAACAACTCTTTCAGTAGCAAAAGAAACTGCTTTAGCTTCTACCCATTTTGTAACAAAATATGTACAAACCAAAATATGTTTTTTATTTAATGATGTTGGATTTATTGGTCCCACAAAATCAATGGCCCATTTTTCAAAAGGCTCAATCATAACCTGAGGACATAAAGGAATTTCATTGGTTTGATTAGGTTGGCCAATTCGCTGACAGCTGTCACATTGCTTGACGTACTATTTGGCATCCTTAAATAAGGAGGGCCAAAAATAGCCAGCTCGTAACACTTTGTATGCAGTCCGCTTATCGGTGAAGTGACCCCCGCAAGGTTCATCATGGGAATATTTTAAAATATCAAACACTTCTTCCTCTCTTACACATCTACGGATAATGAGATATGCTCCAGTGTAAAAGAGGTCTCCTTGAATCCAGGAATATGCAACGCTTTTCTATATGATATTCCACTTTTCACGAGCGAATAAGTGAGGTGGTAATTTTCCAGTGACTAAATAGTTAGCTATGTCAGCAAACCATGGGGATTTTGTTGACACAAAAAAAATATGTTCGTCAGGAAAATCATCATCAACATGAATTTCTTCACCAGGATTATTTAATCTTGAAAGATAATCTACTACTGCATT
This sequence comes from Pinus tabuliformis, assembly GCA_031772625.1. Taxonomy (NCBI): domain Eukaryota; kingdom Viridiplantae; phylum Streptophyta; class Pinopsida; order Pinales; family Pinaceae; genus Pinus; species Pinus tabuliformis. Next base: position 1,898,261,537 of record CM062817.1, read on the forward strand.
GGATTTTCCTGGTCTATTAAGAATGGTAATATTGAATTCTTGTAACAATAATAACCACCTAGTCACTCTACCTCTGGTTAATGGTTTATTCATCAAATATATTATTGTGGAATGGTCAGTATGCCCAAAGACTTCATATCCTGTAATATAATGTCTAAATTTATTAATGGAAAAAATTACAGCTAAAAACTCTTTTTCAGTAACCGTATAATTTAGTTCAGCGGGTGACAAATTTTTACTATTGAAATAAATAACATAAGATTGTTTGTCTTCTTCTTGTCCTAAAGTTGTGCCAATAGCAGTATCTGAGGCATAAGAGGAAATATGAAATGGTAGGGACCAATTTGGTCCTCTCAAAACTGGTGCGTAGACTAGTTTTTCCTTCAATGTCTTAAAGGATTGTTGGCAAGCTATGGACCAAGAAAACTCACTATCTTTAGCCAAAAGTAAGAAAAGGGGGGTAGCTATCCTTGAGAAATTCTCAATGAATCTCCTATAGTAACCCACATGTCCTAGAAGACCTCTTACTTCCCTTTGAGTTTTGGGTATATGAAGACTCAAAATAATTTCTATTTTTGCAGGGTCAACTTGGATACCTTTGTCAGAAATAAGATGGCAAAGAACCACCCTTTCCTTGCACATTAATATGCATTTTTATCACTCAAGGTGAGATGAGCTTCTTGGCAATGAAGAAGCACTTTTTCTAGATTCTTGAGGGCTTCTTAAAATGAATCACCAAACACAGAAACGTCATCCATATAGATTTCCACACACTCAAGTTCAGCAAAAATGACCAAGACCTCCCTTTGAAAGGTAGCCAGGGCATTACATAGCCCAAAGGGAAGCATTCGATAAGCAAATGTACCCCATGGACATGTAAAAGTTATTTTGTCTTGATCCTTGGGTGCAATATGTATCTGGTTATACCCACTAAAGCCATCTAGAAAAGAAAAGTACTTTTTATCAGCAAGGGTATCAAGTACTTGATTGATGAAAGGAAGGGAGAAGTAATCTTTGAGAGTGTCTTTGTTCAATTCTCTATAGTCAATACAAATGCGCCATCTCCCATCTTTTTTCAGGACTAAGACCAATGGAGAGACCCACTGGCTGTCAGAAATATGATAGATAAATCAACATCTAAGAGTTTTTGCAATTCTTCCTTTACAACATCTCTTAGAGCTAGGTCCATTTGCCTTTGGGGTTGTCGGACAGGTTGGGCTCCATCCTGAATATATATATGGTGGGTACAAGCTTCAAGAGGGATGCCTTTCATATCTTCATAGCCCCATGCAAAGGCATCAAGATGGTATCGCAACAAATTCACAAGCTGCTCCTACTGGGAAGAATCCAAGTCTGAACTGATATGCAAGGATTTAATTGGACTAATCTCAAAAAAAGTGGTATCAGGCTCAAGATTACACAGAGGTGTTGCTAGAGATGGTGGTGAGGGAGGTAGAGAGTCATATCTTTCCTAAAAATCTAGACTAAAAATTTAACTCAATGACTCAAAATTGGGCATGGTGTCTAGATTATTCAGGACGTTTTGAATCTCACCCTCCTGCGAGAACTCAACATTATGATGTATCAAGGAAACAAGATGAGTCTCCTCATCACTACTGTAGTCTAACCATAAAGTGTCTCGGAGCACCTGAATGGAGCTAGTGGGTGGATACAAGGTGACCTTATTCTTGGAATCTCCATGGAAAATATACATGTCACCAGAACGACATCCGATATAAGCATCGACCGTAGCAAGCCATGGTCATCCCAAGATCAAGGGATGTCCTCCCACAGGTTATTTGGCTGAAGCACAATGAAGTTTGTGGGATATTCCCAAGAGTCTAGAGAAACGACCACATCATCCAACACCCTTTCCGGCTTGATTTTAGATCTGTCTGCTAGTTCAAGCATAGTGGGAGTAGGATGAATATGGACCAATCCAAGTTGATCCATGGTTTTATCGAGAGACATTCTCTTAAAATATGCTTTCTTCTACATTTTGGACAAAAAATAGAAAATGACTCTTGTTCCTCTACAAGTTTTTGTTGAAACTTCAAAGAGTCTATTTTCTTACTAACAGTATTCATTATTTCAATTTTAATATTGTCCATTTTGTTTTCTAATCCAATAATCATAGCATCAACAGATTTGATTTTCTTATTTCTATTCTGAATTCCTTTACTGGATCTATATTGGTTCCTTGAGAATTTCATACACAAGTCATAGATTTGATCAAAATATTTTTGAGCAATATCCCCTTGTCCTAGCAGATTTAGATTATTCCTAGCATTGTCAGTAATCCCCTGTAAGAACAAGGTTCTAATGGTACTTAGATCAAATTTGTGCTTTGACCTTTGGAGGATGTACATGAATCTCTCCAAGTAGTCCTCTAGAGTCTCATCATCATTTTTCACAATAGTAAAGATTTCATCTTGAATATCTCTAGTCTTACAATATTCCCGATATTTTGAAAATAACACTCTCTTCATTTATTTCAAAGAAGATATAGTGTTTCCTCCTAGTCGCATGAAGCAACAGAGTGTTGTGTCCTTGAGAGTTGTAGGAAACAACTTGAACTTTTGGGCATCAGATGAATAACCATAACTTCTACACAAAATATCAAACTCAAATAGGAAAGAGTCTAGATCTTCATGTACCTTACCATAGAAATGAGGAAGAGCTGATGGTGAAATATTTTTCATTTGTACTTGTGTATCCGGATCCACAATTGGGAATCCAAAAGTGGATTGTTCCTCATTTACCTAATTTTCACCAGTTCCTTCTGCATGGTCTTCCTGATCTACCATTATTGTTCTTCCACACGAACCTCTCTCAATAGGTTGAGAAGGTTGACTATGGGTTCTAATAGTCCCCTTCTTCCCCTTTGTGGGTTGTGTCACACCTGAACCACTACTGCCAAAGCCCAAGTGGACTGTTCCTGCGTGATGAGTCTAGGTTTGTTTGGACTTCTTGCTTGAAAAATAATGCCCAATATGAGATTTGGTTTCAGATTTATCAGTATTTCTTTGGCCCCTAGTGGGCTTTGGACCCCTACCTCTTTTAGGCATTCATTTCAAAAAATGACAAAACAAAATTCCAATAAAAATGTTGTAATTTAAAAATAACTGGACACCTATAAATTCCTTCAATCAAATAGAAGCACACTACAGAAAAAATAATAGCAGACTTACCCCTATTGCAAAAACGGAAAATTCTTACCAATTCAAATCGCCTCCCCGACAATGACGCCAAAATGTTGGGTGCAAGAATTGCACTTAAGAAAACTCCTTAACACTTAATTGTCAACCCAGGGGTTTCGTAAACTTAGAGACGAAGCACATGCAATTCCAGAAATGGTATGAAATTTTCCTATTCCTAATCTTACTTCTTAAATGAAATGTTACAAAATCAGGCAGAAAACAATCTTAAAGACAATCGACATCAAAGCAATTCTAGTGCTGGAATGTAAAAGAATAATCTGCGAGGAAATCAAGTAAAGGAACTTTCAAGTACAAGAACAGGTTGCTTGGAGTAGAAGGAAGTCCACCACTCTAAATACATCTAATACTTCCATAGCATACTGGGGGGCACATAGACCCATACATCTCCTTATCATCCTTTGGAGGATCTCGTGCCAAGTTGCGTCGAGATTCTTGAATCCCTTTTTCGAGCACTCGGAACATAATTGTGCTCCACAAACACCTCATGCTAGAGGGCATCATTCCCACCTTTGCATACCAGATCAGTCCCCTGCATCACATATGCTTGCGGGTAGTATCCCATGCTTGGGGGCATGATGGATTTCCCTTGGCCATCTTCTCAATTGATAGACAGAAGTCTCGCCCTAGATCCCATCAGATCTATGTATGGTCGATTATCCTCCCATTCCTTGGATAGTTTGTTCTATCAGCCTCCCCGGCAAGCCATATTCACATTGCATATCATATAGGTTTGGTACCATATCTTCAAATATTCTACTTTATGTCCACATGTTTGACTTAGTGGGTGAGGATGATTCTAGACCTCCTCTAGTAGTTCATTCTCGTTTTCCTCTTCCCTTAATTCTTCACCACGAACCATCATTCCAAGAAACATTAAGGTCATGTTTAGACAAGTAAGGTCACTTGCCTGAAAGTCATAGATCCTGATTCTGATGGTCAATTTTTCCACTAGGATCTCCATAAGATTTAAGGCCTTCTCCTCCTCTCAAATTGGAGGGAAAACATCCTTTTAGAGAAAAACCCACATTTTTTCTATCGCCCATTATGACCAAACCATAGCCCAGTTTGACAAACCATCATAATCATTGGAAATCTCTCACCGAGTACTATAATGGGTCTTGCTCATTTTTTGATGATTTGACACTTCACCTGGAAGCCATTTTTCCAAGAAGGGTCTCTTTGTTGCCTCTCAAAATTGAATTTATTCATATGCGACGCTTGTACCTTAAGGACCACCTCCCCTTAATGTTTTTCGTCTCATGTGTCAATTTTTGTAATGAGTAACCACCATTTACTCATGCTTTCATTGTCCCCACCGGGCCTATTCTGTGTGACAGCGTCATCGAGTCACGCTTCTTTAGAGCATCCACAATGAGTCATCCTTGCATCCATGGATTCTGTTTCATATCCCATTATATCATGTCACAACATTCCATCCATCTTTGCATATCGTTCATTGTGTGTTGCTCATTTTGGCCTCCAGTCATACACTCGCCCATCCCCTCCGGAGTTGAGTCAGTCGCTGCAGAGTCAACCATGCAATTTATGCTCTGACAAGGGAAGTCGTCTGTTTGTCCCTTAGTCCCATTTTTCCATTGTCCGTGGTGTCATTCCATCATTCATATTACTATTTTCCCTCGTGCCTTAGTTGAGGCTCCTCATTGCCTCACATATAGCAGGCCCTATTCTATCGACATCAGCTCATTTATTCCAGCTTCCATTCTTGTTCAGTACCTCGGATAGAGTAGAGGGACTCATTATTTCCTTTTTACTTGGTTGTTTCATGCTCCCTATTCATACACTTGATGGTCCAGTGATGCAGCCGATTGTACCAGTGATTCCCAGGTGTGTGTGAGATGTTTCAGACCTCATGAGGGGGTGGCCCTTTAGGTAGCCCCCCACATGCCCAGATTCCTTCATATTATGCTACAACCTCAAATGCAGTTTCACAAATTTGATGGGTTCGGTTCCTACTGATCACATTGTTCATGACATGCACGTCTCCTTCATATGATCCATTCAATTTTGCAGATCCCTTCCTTGTTCTGTAGGGCTTCTTCGATTGTTCAACCCTCCCTCCCACCCATTTTTTGAGGGAAGGGACATTATATATCATGTAATCATATGATATTGTATTCAGTCATGGCTCATGTTTTTTTCCAGGTGCATTATGTATATGGGACACATTGTATTATTATCTGTCTCACTTATGCCAGCATGTCATGTACGATTCAACATGTACTTCATTGTTCAATCTTATGTTTCTGGGCTCATCATTATTTTTGTAATAAGTTATCTTGGTGAGTATAGGTATGCCTCCACCACCGCACTGAGATCCAGTACCACAACATAAAAGGAGACTTGCATTGGTCTCACCCCCTCTGTCCCTATCCTCTTTCTCTTCAGCTCCATTGGTCTCTCTCTCTCTCTTTCTGACTCCACTTTGTTTTCTAGTGATTATGTCTTTACAATGTACTTTAGTCATACATTTTTCTTCTAACACTCGTACATTGGGGAGAAATCTGTTATCACCAAAAAATTGATCATCTAGCCTAATTTACTAGATGGATCAAAGTACACCATGTAAGGCCAATTTTATGATAGTAAAATTTCTTTCACTGTGAGAAATTACTTAATAAACCACATTTGTTAAAGTAATTTATAATTAAACCCATGAATAATAATGAAAAAAATCATCATTTTTTAATATTCCTTAACCAATTTCTTGATATGATAAATAAATCATTTATTTATTTATTATTTCTAAATAAAAGTTTAAATACTTTTCTCCTCCTAACCAAATATAATAAAATATTCCAAGTTGTTATTCCTAGAATTGGGTTAATAATATTTTATTATTTCTCATTATTCGAGGATAACTCAATATTTTGTTATAAATTGAAGGGTTTCCCATTCATTATTCACTTTTGATTATTTTCATTGCTGCACTCACTATTGTAATTCTAATTATTTTCATTGTGGCACACCACTTTTTTACCATTTGTGTTCCCATTGAGCTCAAACATTTTATTTGCTAGGCTTACCCATTATAGAGGAGAGAGACTCTACACAAGCTGAAGACGTTTGAGGATAGCCAAGAACCCATCCCACAGAGGGGGATTAGTAATATTTATTTGTTCCCTTCATAGGTGTTATAATACAATCTATTCTTTGTATATCTGGTTTCCATTGGATGATTGGAGTTATTACTATTTATTTTTGTTGTTTAACTATGATTATGGTATAGATCAGCACTTGGGCAGGTTTTTTTCTATCAGTTGCTGCAGATATACAATTTTTAGCAGCCATTTATATTTTTGAGACTATTTTTCATCCACAATCTTAAGTGTTTCCTTTTCGTACAGATTCGAGGATAAAACATTATAACAACTAGAATCTTCAGACACAGAAAAGTCAAGCTGAATTTGCAAGGTGGAAGGATTAAAACACTTCTAGGTGTTTTTCATATTCCTGCATTCACCAGAAATTTGTTTTCTGTAAGAAAGATGGACGATGCAATTGTTAAAATAGTGTTCAAGAAAGATACCTGCAAGATGGCTCGGGAAACACTGGTATTGATGCAGGGAGTTTAGATTGGAAATCTGTAAAAGCTTCTAGGTAGTATGGTTATTGATGAGTGAAATAGTTCTATGGTTCCTGAAAGTGGAGTAGAAAATCTAGTGGTATCTGGTGAAAATACCATGCTATGGCATCAAAGGATTGGACATATTGGAGATAAGAGACTTTGAATACTTCATGGTAATTGTATGGTAGAAGGTATGCATAATTTCTCTCTGGATTTGAATTTCTGTGAACACTGTGTATATGGGAAGAAAAATCAAATGAGTTTCCCCTTTGGTGATAAGAGGGCAAAAGGGATATTAGAGCTTCTTCACAATGATGTGTTTGGACCTGTGTCGGTTCTATCAGTAGGTAAGTATGTGTACTATGAATAATTTATAGATGGATTTTCAAGGAATATATGGATATATTTCCTCAGGAATAAATCTGAAGCCTTTGACAGGTTTAAAGAATTTAAGGTTCTGGTGGAAACCAAAGAGAGAAAAGGATAAAGGCATTGATGATAGATAATGGTGGAGAGTTTTGCAAGAATGAATTTGAAGAGTTCTGTAATAAGTGTGGTATAGCACGACAAGGTACTACTCCATGCACACCTCAACAAAATTGAGTTGTAGAAAGAATGAACATGACATTGATGGAAGAGGCAAGAAGCATGCTCAGTGGTGTCAAGTTAGGACATGAATTATGTGCATACGCAGTGGAGACTGCATGTTACTTGGTTAATATATCACCATCATCAACGTTGCAGGGTAAGACTCCACATGAGATATGAACTAGTAAGAAACCCTCTCTTTCACATCTGAGGGTATTTGTCTATGATGCACATGTACATGTTACAAAGGAGAAAAGAACCAAGTTTGATAGTAAATATGAAAGGTGCATATTTATTAGGTATAAGGATGGTTAAAAGGTTATAAGATTTGGAACCTAGAAAAAGGGAAGGTTGTGTACAACCAAGATGTGGTGTTTAGAGAGATGAAAGATGCTATTAAACATGAATTCCTAAAAAAGGAACCTGAGAAGATAGAGTTTGAGCTAAAGGAGGAAGAATCAGACTCTACAGCAGAACAAGAATCAGAAGATGAAGAGCCACAAAATCCAACTATGAGAAGATCAGTTCGAGAAAGAAGGCAACCAGAAAGGTATAGCCCATCTGCTTTTTGTTAAAAAATTTATTTGTATATTAATGATGATGATCCCATAACTGTCAGGGAGGCAATAGATTAAGAGGATGGAAAACTCTGGAAAGAGGCCATGGTTGATGAAATGGCATCTTTGGAAAAAAATGATGCTTGGGATCTGGTAGATTTGCTGTATGGAAGGAAACCCATTGGAAGCAAATGATCGTTTAAGAAGAAGATGAATGCAGAAGGGAAGGTGGACAAATACAAAGTTAGGTTGCTAGCAAAAGGTTATTCCCAAGTGTCAGGAATCAATTTTGGTGATATTTTTTCTCCTGTTGCCAAGGTAGCTTCTATTAGATTACTTTTATCTGCTGCTATCGCTTTTGATTTTGAGGTAGAACAAATGGATGTGAAGAAAAAAATTATTCACGAGGATCTGGAAGAAGAGATCGACATGAAGAAACCTGAAGGCTTTGTAGTGAAGGGAAAGGAAGAACTGGTATGTAGGTTAAAAATGTCTTTATATGGGTTCAAATAGTCACCAAGGATGCAGTATCATAAGTTTGATACATTTATACAGGGACTTGGCCAAAAGCAAAGCAGATCAATGTGTGTGTTTTAAAACAATTGGTGACCCTGTTATTTATCTGGTCTTGTATGTGGATGATATGTTGCTGATTGGAAATGAAAAAGAAATTATCGAAGATTTGTAGACCCAATTGTCCTCTAAATTCGACATGAAGGATCTTGGTGTTGCAAACTATATTTTGGGTATGGAAATTAAACAAGATTGGGCAAAGAGGAAGCACTGGTTAAACAAGAGGAAATATGTAGAGACAATACTGTAGAGGTTTAATATGAAGGATAGTAAACTAGTGAAGGTTCTTGTTCCTGTAGGTGTAAAGTTATCTACTGAACAATGTCCCAAGACAAGAAGAGGAAGATGACATGTTCCATGTTCCATATGCAAGTGCAATTAGTATCCTAATGTATGCAATGGTCTAGACTAGACCAGACATTGCACATGCAATGGGAGTATTGAGAAATTTTATGTAAAAACTAGGGAAGGAGCATTGGACAATAGTGAAGTGGGTTTTCAGGTATTTGCGTGGCACTAGTGATTACGGTTTGTTCTAACAAGGAAGACCAGGATTGGAAAATTTTTTGGACATCCATGGCTTTGTTGATGCAGACTGGGTTGGAGATATGGACCAGATAAGTTCTACAATTGGGTATGTGTTTAACCTATTTGGAGGTGCAGTCAATTGGATGAGAAAGAGACAATTTGTAGTGGCACTTTCAACTACAGAGGCATAATACATGGCGGCCACTCATGCAAGAAAGGAAGCAATTTGGTTGCAAAGATTGTGTTCAATGATGGGGTTAGTATAGTGAGCTATAAGGATAGACTATGTGTTGTAGCAGCTACAAGCACCCTCCAAAATTTTTCCTTAGCTTCATTTTGGAGGCTCCCTACTAACCTTTCACAACAACATGTCTTGCCTTGTCAAGTACACAAGCTTCAGTGATTTTCTTGCAGAATGACAGCCAGTCCATGAGAGCTTGTTGCATCCCCCTCACATGTTGTTTCTCCGGACTTGGTCCAGTTGTGTTGGAAATAATACTAAGAGGGGGGGTGAATCAGTATTATCAGATTAATCAAACTTTTTAAATGCTCAGAAACATATACGCTACTTCAGTTAAGTGAACCAGCGTGTACACGCTACTGTGACGAAGTAAAACAGCGTATAAGAAGAAAACTCACAATTTAGTTAGCTTATTCTTCAATTAAGTGCATCAGGACATTATTCACCATATTAACAGTAAACATGTGCAGTATAACAGAACAGATAAAAAGCCACACACATGAACACCAAGATATAAGGTGGAAACCCAATGTGGGTGAAAACCACCTGCTGCAAGTTGTCTCTATCTTTCTTTAATATGAAACTTCAGTTTACAATCTTTTGTACTGGTGCAGCCTTATACCAGTACGCAGGCTACAACCTGCAGAAGGCTACAACCTTCTCTCGTTCTCCAAACTTCCTTGGAAGGGAGCTCCAACCCCCTTTGCTCTTGTACTAGCCAAGATACTAGTACGTAGGTGCTGACCTACAATCTTCCTTCTTTCAGGTATCACTTTTCATACATTTTCAGACTTGGATATTCCTGAAGCACAACATTACAATCTGAAGACCACAAATCATTCAATTTCCACAACAGATCATTGAAGCATAAAACAACCAAACTTTGAATCACTGAACCACTGAACCCTGTCAATCACCAGTTACCAGAACACAGAGCAAACTGCAGAACTCTGCAATAACAGTCAGACCCCACTGTAAACCCAAAATCAAGCTTCAAAAGATATACGCTACTTCAATGAGCAAAACCCGCGTATACACGCTCTTTTACCGAAGCCAACCTGCGTACAGATCTAAAAATAACCTTTCTCAATTTGCAGCTGTACCAGACATTAGTTAGATCCAAAACGTAACATTGCGACAATATGCAGATCTAGAAATACGCATAATCAACCATATCATGATAGTGCATTTCAAACCATTAGATCCCGATCTATCCTTAGATCTAGTCTTCCATCAACCGATGTGATCTCTCCTTGGCTTAGATCAAGCAACCCAGAACCTGCATATCAGATCTCTTTCTCTCTTAGATATTCAAGCCTTGTCAAAAGATGATTTTGCCTAATGATCTTCTTCTTCTTATATAGTCTTAGGCCTAGCTCAATACCAAGAGCCAAAACCATAGTAACACAATACCATCAACTTCAAAACTAGGGATCGACACGCCCGTCGAGACACAATGGTCCGAAATCATAGGCACAACTTCCAAGGACTAACCACCATGGACCAAAGGAACCTTTCCACATACACGCGCTTTTTATGAATCGAACTAGCGTGTACACGCGACTTGGGCTTAACTAAACGGCGTGTATGAGCTTCCTTGGCATGCTGTACTGAGATCTGTCTTCTGATTAAGTTGTTATCACCCGTACCAACCTCTGAGCACCTGTACCATCCTCTGAGTGAGTTGCCATCAAGGACAACACTTGAATCATAATGCCAACAATCTCCCCCTTTGGACTTGATGGCAACCACCACACCAAGTCACTCTCCCCCTTTGACATCAAGGGCAAAGGGCTGTGCTCCCCCTGAGGACATGCTGATACCTCTGCTTGGCTGTGCTGACTCGTGCTCCCCCTGACAGTAGGCCAGATCTGAAAAAGATGTTCTTCAACAAGAACCAAGACTTATACACCATAAGGGACCTTCCTATCACCAAAAGACTCAATACATACATCCATACTCCCTACCAAGAGGGGACATATCAGAAACAACCAATTATATTACAGCATTCATCCCAGGCATAGTGGGGAAACCAACATAGGCCGTTACATGACCTTGACACCATAAAAGAGATATGACAAGAGAGATACATGACATAGAGACAACAGATCTAGACCAAGACTTAGAAAAGACACCAGCAGCATCTGATAAACATCTTGTTAGATCAGCAACCAGAATTTCTTTCTGAGCTCCTTCTCCTGAAACCAACAACCAAAACATCTGAATGCCAACAATGCTTTATGAGACTTTTGAGCTGCTCCCCCTGAACCTGTGCCTGTTGCACTCCCTGAAACTATGCCTGAAGAATTCTGACATTCCTGTTGCTGTTCAGAACTTCATATACGCGTTTTATCCTGTATAAAACAGCGTATGTACGCGGATATTCTTTCTGCAACAAGCGTCCAGCATACACGCGACTTACCCACCATGAATCCGCGTGTATACGCTCATATCCCTTCCGTAACCTGCGTATACCAACTTTTCTGTAGAACAAACAAACTTCAACAACAGGATGAAGCATCAACTACTCCCAGCTTTTGTCTGAGATATTCAAAAGTTTCCCTGGGCAGTGGTTTTGTGAGAATATCAGCAACTTGCTCCTTAGAAGGAACATACTCCAACTTGACCTTCTGCTCAAGCACTTGTTCCCGAAGAAAATGGTACTTGATTGGTATGTGCTTGGTCTTTGAGTGCATGACAGGATTCTTTGAAATGCTGATTGCACTTGTATTATCACATAAGATAGAGACAGGTGGAGTGCAAGTGATTTGAAAGTCCTGCAAGGTCTGCATCATCCAAAGAAGTTGTGTGCAACAAGATGCTGCAGCCACATATTCTGCTTCAGCTGTAGATAAGGCAATCGAACTTTGTTTCTTGCTGAACCAAGATACTAATCTGGAACCCATGAAGAAAGCACCTCCACTTGTGCTTTTCCTATCATCCACACTTCCAGCCCAATCTGCATCTGTGTAAGCATGAAGAGTGAGATCAGTATTTCTAGGATACCATAAGCCATAGTTTTGGGTCCCTTGAAGATATTTGAAGATTCTTTTGACTGCCTGAAGATGAGTTTCCTTTGGGTTGGCTTGAAATCTTCCAACCATTCCTACTGCATGTGTAATATCTGGTCGAGTACCTGTCAAATAAAGCAAACTCCCAATCATGGATCTATAAGTGGGTTGGTGAACTGCTGCTGATTCATCATTTGCACTGAGGCTGCATCCTGTAACCATGGGTGTACATACTGGCTTTGACTCTTCCATGCCATACTTCTTCAAGATCTGCTTGAGGTATTTGGTTTGAGACAAGAAGATACCTCCTTCATTTTGTTGGATTTGCAATCCAAGAAAATATGTCAATTCTCCAAGAAGTGACATTTCGAATTCTTTCTGCATAACCAAGGCAAAGTTTTGACTCATGGTCTCTTCATTGCTGCCAAAAATAATATCATCTACATAAACAACAAGAATTAGCAATTTGTTATTTTCAACTTTTATATAGAGATTGCTATCTGCTGATCCTTTTGAAAAGCCTTGTTGGTGAAGATATTTGTCCAACCGATAGTACCAAGCCCTTGGAGCTTGTTTGAGCCCATAGAGTGCCTTTTTCAATCTGCATACAAGGTTTGGATCATTCCCAAGAATGAACCCATCTGGCTGCTCAATATATACTTCTTCTTCTAAGTCTCCATTCAGGAAGGCTGATTTCACGTCCATTTGAAATACCTTGAAGTTTTGAAAGCTTGAGAGAGCAAGGAACATTCGGATGGCCTCTAGTCTTGCCACAGGAGCAAAGGTCTCTTCAAAATCTATTCCTTCTTGCTGTGCATACCCTTTACAAACAAGTCTGGCCTTGTTTCTAATTACTTCTCCATTTTCATTTAACTTATTCTTGAAGACCCATTTTGTTCCTATTACATTCTTATCTTTTGGTCTAGGAACTAATTCCCAAGTGTTGTTCCTTTCGATTTGCTCAAGTTCTTCATCCATTGCTTTGACCCAACATTCATCTTTGCATGCTTCTTTCACATTTTGTGGTTCAATGGAGGAGAGTAGAGCCAAGTAGCTTGAAGCTTCTGCAAGTGTCCTTCTTGTTTGTACTCCTGCTTCTTTCTGCCCCACAATCTGAGTTTCTGGATGATTCTTTTGGACATATCTGGATGGAGTCTTCTCTTCTATTCTTGTCTGCTCCTCTGGTTCTTCTTGAGATTCTTCTTCTTCTTGAGGTTCTTCTTCTTCATCATTTCGCCTTTGAGAGTAACCTTCATCTTCTTCAATGTCTTCATGATGAACTTGCCTAGGAATATATCCCTTCTCATCAACCACTATATCAATACTGTCAACAATTCTGCCAAGTCTTTTATTGTAGCACTTGTATGCTTTGCTATGTGGAGAATAACCAAGAAGAATGCCCTCATCTGCTCTAGGTTCAAGTTTGCCAAGTTGCTCATCAGTATTCTTAATATAACATTTGCTCCCAAAGATTTTGAAGTGCTTCACGGAAGGAGTTTTACCACTCCAAAGCTCATGAGGTGTTTGAGTGCTGTTTACTCGGACATTTGTTTTGTTAAGAATAATAACAGCAGCATGTGCAGCTTCACCCCAGAAGGTTGCAGGAGTACCTGATTCATCGAGCATAGCACGAGCCATTTGTTGGATAGTTCTGTTCATTCTTTCCACAACCCCATTTTGCTGAGGAGTTCTAGCTGTAGAGAATTCTCTTCTTATCCCATGTTCATCGCAGAAATCGAAAAATTCATTTGATGTGAACTCCCCACCTCTGTCAGATCTGAGGCACTTAATTTTGTGTCCTGATTCATTTTCAGCCAATGCTTTGAAGGATTTGAATTTTTCGAATGCTTCATCTTTGTGCTTCATAAGCCCTAACCAAACAAACCTTGAGAAATCATCAATGAATAATATCAGATATTCTTCTCCTCGAGGTGTCCTTTTCTAAATGGACCACATACATCTGTATGGACTAGCTCAAGAGGCAAGCTAGCTGATCCTTCCTTCTCTGGAAAGTTAGTTCTGGTTTGCTTTCCAAACTGACAAGATTTGCATATGGTGTTGTCTGGAATTTTGATATCTGGAAGATCGCGAACTGCCTGATATTTGCATGCTTTCCTTATTTGTGAGAAGCTTAGATGTCCCAACCTTCGATGCCATAACCAGTGCTCTTCATCCTTGCTAAGATAGCATTGTTGTTGTCCTTCTTCAAATATGTACAGATTATTTGGAGTTCTTTTGCCTTTGAGAACTGTTTTACCTGTATCAAGATCACGAACAAGACATCCATTCGATCTAAAAATAACCTCGGTTTTTTGATCACACATCTGGCTGACACTTAGAAGATTATGCTTCAATCCATCAACATACAAAACATTTCCAGCCTTGACCTTTTCTTTCAAAGGAGCAATACCTTTTCCTTTTATAGTTGCAGGAGTATCATTTCCAAAAGAAACTTTCTTTCCCTTTTCTAAAGTAGAATAAGATTCAAGTTTTTCTTTATCACCTGTCATATGTTTCGAACATCCACTGTCAATGTACCATAGATTTTCCTGTCCTTCTGCATAAAATGCTATCCCACATCTTTCTGTTTGAGGTTCCTTTATTCTCCATGTTTTGGTGCTTGTGGCTTGTTCCTTTTTCTCCTGAAACCTGCTCCTGCATTCAGAGTCTTTATGACCAAAATTATTGCAAATAGAACATTCAACTTCATTTTCAAGAACCGAAAAGTTGTTATAGGTCCTTTTTGTAATCCCTGTCATACTTCTTTGTTTTTGAGCTTCCCTAGTCATGATTGTTTTATATGCAACACATTGAGCTGCTCTGTGACCAAAGTTGTGGCAAGAAAAGCATTGTCCATTGAAGAAGCTTCTGCGGTTATTGAATCTACCAGCCAACTGATTGTAATTTCTATTTTCATCTATTCTTGAGCCAAACTGAGAAGATTTTACCTGTGGTTGGTTGTAGCTTTTGTTCATCCTTAAGGAGGATTGTCCCTGATAGTTTCTGTTTGTAATTCGTCCCTGCTTTACCTGATTATCTTCATTGTTCTTCCGCTCATTTCTTCTTGCTGCATCAAGATAACTTTTTGAGGTGGATGCTTGAGAGGTTTCTCCATTATAGCCCAAACCTGTCTTGTTTAGAGGAGACCGCTGCACACTGATAATCTCATCCAAAGTTTCAGATCCTTTGACAAATTTAAGATTAATAGCTTTTGTTTTCTCAATTTCTTTTCTGAGACCAACAATTTCACCTTCTAGTTTTTCAAGATGTTTTTCCTTTTCATCAATCTGAAATTGCAAAGTATCAATGATCACATTCTTTTCTTCTATGCCTCTCTTGAGTCTAGTGATTTCATTATAGAGATTATCCACATCTACAGCATCCTCATAATCATCATCTTCAAATGCCATTAACAGCTTATATTTATTACCTTGTTCATCTTCATCACTGTTTGATAAGCCATCACTATCTTCATGGGTGTAGTAGCTTTTCTTATTTGCACTTTGTTTCTTGTTCCATCTAGCAGGTTCTTTTCCTTTATCCTTATAAGGACATTTTGCAGCATAATGACCTACTCTTCCACAAGCAAAGCATTTGAAAGGTAGCTTACCTCTGAACCTTCCAGCACCCCTTTGAAGATTTCTGACAAAATTTGATTCTTCTTCCTCTTCTTCTGGAACATGGCTTGCTTCATAGTAATCTTCTTTTCTTGATGCCTTAAAAGCAGCTTCCCTTCTGTCTGATGGACCTCCCTTTCTCATTTCATAAGCAGTTAGAATTCCATGTAGCTGAGACATAGTGAGAACTTTGAGATTTTCCTTTTCTTCTATTGCAGATACTTTAGATTCAAACTTGGGGGATAATGATCTTAGAATCTTTTGAACTACTATAGTCTCTTTTATTTCTTCACCCAAATTTTTCATACAATTAACAATCTCATCTACCCGAAGAAAATAATTAGCCACACTTTCATCATTATACATCTTGAGGGTCTCATATTGAATCCTGAGAGTTTGAAGTTTAGCTTGCTTTACCTGTTCATCTCCTTCATAGCTAGTGATCATTTTGTCCCATATCTCTTTTGCTGATTTGAAGTGCATGACCTTCATGAATTCTGTTTGAGATATACTTCCTAATAGAGTACTGACTGCTTTTGCATTTGTTTCATATGCCTTTTTCTCAGCTGGATCTGTAGGAGTAGCTGAAGGAAAAGCATAGCCTGTTTCTACAATGTCCCAAACTTCTGTACCAAGAGATTGAAGATATGCAGTAACTCTTACCTTCCAATAATTGAAATTTGTTCCATCAAAAACCGGTGGCCTGATTGATGCTTCTTTCTCGTAGTTGCTCATGATGAATGATCTTCCTTCAAGCGATCAAGCTTCTCTGAAGGACCTGCTCTGATACCAATTGTTGGAAATAATACTGAGAGGGGGGGTGAATCAGTATTATCAGATTAATCAAACTTTTTAAATGCTCAGAAACATATACGCTACTTCAGTTAAGTGAACCAGCGTGTACACGCTACTGTGACGAAGTAAAACAGCGTATAAGAAGAAAACTCACAATTTAGTTAGCTTATTCTTCAATTAAGTGCATCAGGACATTATTCACCATATTAACAGTAAACATGTGCAGTATAACAGAACAGATAAAAAGCCACACACATGAACACCAAGATATAAGGTGGAAACCCAATGTGGGTGAAAACCACCTGCTGCAAGTTGTCTCTATCTTTCTTTAATATGAAACTTCAGTTTACAATCTTTTGTACTGGTGCAGCCTTATACCAGTACGCAGGCTACAACCTGCAGAAGGCTACAACCTTCTCTCGTTCTCCAAACTTCCTTGGAAGGGAGCTCCAACCCCCTTTGCTCTTGTACTAGCCAAGATACTAGTACGTAGGTGCTGACCTACAATCTTCCTTCTTTCAGGTATCACTTTTCATACATTTTCAGACTTGGATATTCCTGAAGCACAACATTACAATCTGAAGACCACAAATCATTCAATTTCCACAACAGATCATTGAAGCATAAAACAACCAAACTTTGAATCACTGAACCACTGAACCCTGTCAATCACCAGTTACCAGAACACAGAGCAGACTACAGAACTCTGCAATAACAGTCAGACCCCACTGTAAACCCAAAATCAAGCTTCAAAAGATATACGCTACTTCAATGAGCAAAACCCGCGTATACACGCTCTTTTACCGAAGCCAACCTGCGTACAGATCTAAAAATAAACTTTCTCAATTTGCAGCTGTACCAGACATTAGTTAGATCCAAAACGTAACATTGCGACAATATGCAGATCTAGAAATACGCATAATCAACCATATCATGATAGTGCATTTCAAACCATTAGATCCCGATCTATCCTTAGATCTAGTCTTCCATCAACCGATGTGATCTCTCCTTGGCTTAGATCAAGCAACCCAGAACCTGCATATCAGATCTCTTTCTCTCTTAGATATTCAAGCCTTGTCAAAAGATGATTTTGCCTAATGATCTTCTTCTTCTTATATAGTCTTAGGCCTAGCTCAATACCAAGAGCCAAAACCATAGTAACACAATACCATCAACTTCAAAACTAGGGATCGACACGCCCGTCGAGACACAATGGTCCGAAATCATAGGCACAACTTCCAAGGACTAACCACCATGGACCAAAGGAACCTTTCCACATACACGCGCTTTTTATGAATCGAACTAGCGTGTACACGCGACTTGGGCTTAACTAAACGGCGTGTATGAGCTTCCTTGGCATGCTGTACTGAGATCTGTCTTCTGATTAAGTTGCCATCACCCGTACCAACCTCTGAGCACCTGTACCATCCTCTGAGTGAGTTGCCATCAAGGACAACACTTGAATCATAATGCCAACAGTACGATAAGCAGCTCCCTCAAGAAATTGCGCAATTCTAGAGAGGAACCAACCTTCCCTCCAGAAATTGCACAATTATGTCTGGCAGCCCGCTGGGTTCCAGAATTGCACAAAACTTCCTATCACTGTTCACTAAGAAAATTGCATAATTCCTCCCAATAGGGCTGCTCACCCCAAAAATTACGCAATTCTGGGAAACAGTCAGCTGCTTTGCCCAGAAATTGCGCAATCCCTCTGGGCAGCCAACCCAACTCCCTCAGAGAAATGCACAATTTTTCCCCTCAGCTAAGTAGACTATTGCATGTACATTTGGGTTGACCGGTTCCCTCCGGGACTGAGAAAAATGAATTTGCATGCATGGGCTGCTTCTCCTAATGCAACATGTAAAGGAATCCCTTGATTCAGGGATCTATTTTCAACAGTTGGAGGTTACACGCAAGGATCATTTCAGAAACCTCCCTCCAAGTGTTGCTTTGCCTAGATTTGTGGCATGTGCATCACAACCTCGATTTTATCGAAAAGCATCAACCAGACACTATAGATCTCATTCCTCAAATTGATCTTGCATCTCTAACATCCCACATTGCATCTAGGAGTCGTCAGCACATTCAGCTCAATCGTTTTGGGGTATGCCCACTTTTCATGTCTTGCATTGTGTTTCTGTCGCTTTTTGTGTAATGCTTCGTGTGAGTGATGTATGCTTGATTTCATTGAGCGCTTGCTATCATTTTCATGTTTGTTAGCTTGTATAAGCATTGTTTCAGTTTTTGTTTGCATCTCACTGCTGTCACATGCATGACACTGTTTTGCATGGATGGTCGTCATTGCGGTGAATCGCTTCACACACATACATGCTTTCCCGTTTTCTGAATCATGCACTTGCTGCTTGCATGAATGATCATTTTCTCTTGTTTGCACTCATCTCACCATGCATTTAGACTTCTCATGTTTTCAGTCGCCCGTCAGCCGGATTGGGTTGCCTTGGCCCGGACGGTGCCTTGCTTGGCTAGCACTGCGCATTTCCAGAAGAAAAGGCTCTCCCTTCCCTCCAGAAAATGTGCAAGGCTATCCAAGCACTGACCTCCAGATTTGCATTGCATAATTCTTGGAGGCAGTGTCCCGATGGCTCCAGAAATTGCGCAATGCAGTTTGTTGGTTGCATGTCACTGCTGACTGAAATTTCACATTGCATAGTTTCAATCCTCAGCAGGCCAGGCTAGACTATGCATTGCACAGTTCCAATATTCAATTAGCCTCCTGATAGCTCGGACTATGCCTTACATAGTTTTGGCAGTCAGTCTCCTGACCTCCCAGAGTAAATTGCGCAACTTTCACATTCAATCACACAGGTATGTTGCAAGTCAGTCCTCAAGTTTGTTTTAGTTTTTGACTGACATATTGCTTTCCATGCATGTTGCTATGTCTCTAGGCATCATAAGTGTTCGTCTGTCTCTCAGTAGCACAAGTACAATGGCTTCTAGGAGAGCAGAGTCAAAGACATTGCTAAGAGCACAACTGGGGATGCAGTCGATCAAGTGTCTATGAACTTTCCTATCCATGAAGACATCAAGTTTTTCATGGCTAAGGATATCGAGATCAATGGAAATGACATCACAGTGAGTAGTACCATCAACAGAATAAGAAGGCAGAATACCTACGCGCGACGAATGCAAGAGGAAGGTTGTTGACAACATAGAGGGAGAAAAGCTGCAAGTTAAAAGCAAATCCACCCATGACGAGAGCAGCTTTGGAGATTGAGGCTATGAGGTCACAACATGACATGAAGGTCACGCGAAGGTAGAGAACAGAAAAAATAAGGAGTTGCATGTGTTGAAGCAACAACTCAAGGAAGAACAAGATCCACATAGACGAGAGAATGGGTTGCACCAGGAGTAGGTACAATAGGGGGCACAACATGAACAAACGAATAAACTGCACCCATACAAGTTATAGATCCATCCTAGCAGCTGGCACGGAGCAAACAAGGTGAGAAGTGTTTTTGATCACATGAAATGGAATTTAGTAGCATGCATGTCATTCTGCGCATGAATGCGATGCTACACATTTGGCACACTCATCGAGGCAAAGATAAGAAGCAATTCCAACCGGAGTTGAATAGGTATTTTGACAAGTTGAAGTGCATGGTCACCAGCACATTCTTGGAGATTAGTGTAAACATTATGCATCACCATGTTGCCGGTTCGGTCACTCCCAGGATGACCATGCGCATGTTATCAAATGAGTGAGATAGAGGAGCCATATCAGTATACCCGGATGCAACAGAGGCAAGAGTTTGCTTCAGCAAGATGTCACCATTAAGTGTACGAACACCATCATGGACGACCAAGCTTAGCATTAGTTCGCCACCATTGACCATCACAAGGATGTCAAAGAGTTGGTTTCACCACAACAGTCCGAGTGTTAGTGATGTCTTGCATGGCTTGCTCAAGCCGTTTTGTCTCACATGGGTACATGTGCATTTTAATGTAACGTCTTGTTCAAGTGTAAGTTCAAGTGTCAATAGTTGGATGTAACAATCATAAAGTAGATGAAGAGTCATGAGGGTAGATGAACTATCACAAAGGGGAATGTCAAGGGTCGCCCCAAACTTTGCTATAAATAGTCCCTCATAACTCATTGTAGAGGCTTTTCGTCTACCAAGCTTTGATAGGAGTATCTTAGAGAAAACTTGGACAATATTGTAATGTGCCTTGGCTTCTCCACTACGTAGAGCTAGTATATCTCTTTGGAGGAGAAGGTGGTTGTGGATGTAACATTCTGCTATTGAAAGTAGTGGTTGGACATGGATGTATTGTATGACTGGAACTTAGACTTCTTAATACAACAGAGCCAACACATTCCATGCATATGTTGTATTGTATTCCAACTATCTTGTTTACTCATGTATGGACTATTCTGTATAAGTATATATGAATCTTTCGGAAATGTGTTGTTGGTTTAACCATCACTTTGGATTGCTTGCTAACTTTCTTTCTAGCTTGTGATGCATCTTCGCTTGTCTGTTCCCTTCCAAGCCGCATACTATTACAGGTTTCAAAAGGTCGCACTCATCCCACTCTTTGTGTGTTAGAACCTCTCATGCACCTTCCTTGACTTACTTCAGCTGTCACACCCTTGCTACCAACATAGACATCTTATTGCCTCTATGTGAAATCATGGTCAAGGCATCATCGTACCACCCACAACTGGGACTCCTACACCAAATGGTCTGAGGTCAAATTGGGAATTCTTACCAGGGAGATTCCCTAACATGTTGGCGGGTCCAACACCATCAACACTATGACAACCAAAGGGAAATTTTCTTGGAAAAGAACCCTATTTATTATTCAAAGACAAAGCACATTGATGTTTAGTATCAATTTGTGAGGGATATGGTTGAGGAAAAAAAATGTGTTGGTGGTAAAGGCGGACACTTTGAAGAATGTTGCAGATGCATTGACAAAGTCTGTGAGCACTGAGAATTTTTCTTGGTGTAGAGAAACAATGGGCATTACAGGGCTGGACCAATGACTAAGATCTCTTGTGACCCCCTGTGTGGAAAAGAAAAAAACAAGTGGGACAATGTTGGGTGTGTGTTGTATTCTTTCCACGACTAGTCACACGTGCGGGGGGGTCACAGGGGGGGAGAAATCCCCCCTTGTTCGTTGTGCCGGGTGTAGGAGGGGGGCACAACAGCCCCCTGTTAAGGGGTTTCAGGGGGTCGGTAGCCCCCCTACATGGGGTTTGGGGTAGTGCCCTAGGGAAATTATTCTAGACCCTATATTAGGTGGGAAGACCTACATATTGTTTTGTGCATGGGTTTTGCACATGGTTTTGGGCATGATGTTTTTTTTCATATGGTATTTTTTAGATCCAGTCAAGGGAACTATGTTTATGTTCTAATAAAGGGTTAATGGATTGGGGTTTATGAATTCTTCAATATGTATATATATGTATTGTAACATTGAAAGGAAAATAATGAAAAAATAAATCTAGTAGTCCCTGTTTTGGCATTCAAGGGCAAATCTTTCTGTATATATGTTTTGTGTTTCATGGTCTTGTCATTGTTTATTTTCTATTTTTTGAATTCATAAGCAGGTAATTTCTCTATAGGTTTAAAACTTATATTACTGACATACACCATGGTCCATCAATCTGCATCATGATGAGGTTGAAATAAGTGCACGACCTCAAGAGTTGACATCAATGCCAACACAACAATCTCACTCTCAATCCATCAAAGCCAACCAATAGGATCACCAAGTCAAACATCCATCACACATGCATATGACAAGTATGACCATGACCTTGTTGACATCAATTCCAACACAAAAATTCCTACAAACTCTCCCTTTGGCATTGATGTCAACCTCATCAATATGTGAGGCTAATCTCCATACACTCTCCAAAAATTGAAGCTGCACTCTACCCATCCAAACCTCTCCAAATTCTCTCCCCCTTTGACATCAATAGCAAAGGGTAAACTCCATATGAATAGGTAGCAAGAATTGAACCACATATTATAGCATACATCTCTACATGGTTGAAATATAATGCATAAAAAATCACCCATGTCTCCATATAAGCAACAAGGAAAACATAAATTCAGAGCAGAATACCAACCAATAACTACTAGAAACAAGTAGCAATATGCCAATCATAAGGAAACTGTCATCAACATAATATGCAACAATATCCCCATGAGGCAACCACACACAATCTCCCGCATGAGTACATAGAAGAAACTACCAAGCATCTCATCACATGAGGCTAAGAATCCCACTGTCATATCATAGTATGAGGCATAGCATGAACACCTCCAAGTGGATCGTAATTCCAACAATGTATGACTGAAGTAAATAGGAACAAATAATTCTCCCCTTGAACACATGCCATCTCCAATCTGTAGAGATACCAACTGTTACGCTGAAATGACCGCTTCCACTGCAAACAATGCTTCCTTTGACAAATAGAAGCACCATATGGACTATGACTCCACATGAACATGACTCAAGTGACATATACATGATAAATACATGGTTGTAGCAGTGACATAAGACCTCATACATAACTCATATGACCATAACATGACCTCATGACTCATGGCTATATGACCAAAAGATAGTACAACATAAATACATGGCTCCATGAGCATTTTACATGAATATATCAATGAAATACATGGCTGCTATAATCATCTCCTATGGACCAATGACTCAAAAACATGATACATCATGACTATTACATCATCATTAGCCCATCAATGTGGCTGCAAAATAGACTCAATATGACTCCTCCAAAACAAGGTTATCATCATCTTGACTCAACATACTAATTACTAGACACAATACCAATGTGAAATGATGAAACAATAGCAAGTACATGGTTGTAGTAATCATCATACGAAAACTCATACATGGTTGGTCCATGTCACATGTCATCACTATACATCCTAAAATGATGATCACAATATATGCATGGCTACACATCTTTTTCAACCAACTGTTAGTGGAAATCAAAAACATATACATGGTTGAAAAATGTACTCTTCTTTCTACTCATGAAAGACATATAAAGCTGCTACAAACACATGAGAAAAAAGAAATGAAAGAGACAAGTTAAATCATGAATCTCAATACCATGCATAACCACCCCTGATCTCAATATACCTCCAATAAGATATGTTGATCCCGTGGGCCTAAAAGTGCATGAAGCTGAAATGAATTCATCAATGTTGCTAAATACTCCATCATACGCCCCCCCTGAGGATGTGCACCTCTCATGATCTGCAATCCTCTATAAGAGTATGCATGAATAATCATGGACCACGGGAGGGAATGCTCTTCACTAGATGAAGATTTGTTTCTCCTTCTTTCTCCACGTGGTTTTGGGCTTCTTCTTCCCCTCTTTGATCAATTGCTTCTTATCTTCCTTCTCCTGCTTCCTTTCTCGATTCACTTGATTTGTACTAGATCCTGTTTTGTTTTTTTTCTTTTGAAATTTTTGTCTTGAGTAACAAGGAAACAAACAATCTCTTGCCATATGGCCAAATCTATGGCAAATATAGCATTCCACATGGCTAAGAGGATGAAGTATTCTTCTGCTCATGCTAGATCTAAACCTTGACTGAAATGTATCTCTCCTCCAACAGCTAGACCTGCAATCTATTACCTTATGGAAAAATAAGTGATATGAGTTACAATAACCATAAAAATCACAAGTATACATGTTTTCCATTCTTCTAGGATGCTAGAATTGTTATAATCTCTATTGATATGGTTTATACGTTCTGCTCCAACAATTTTCCGCAACATTCCCAAACTTGTGAAAACTAGAGAATTTTGTCTCATGCATCAGAGGAATGAAAAAAACTTTTCCTTTGAAATCTATTGGATATTCCATGAACATATCTAGGAGCAAAGGATATTTTGAATGTAGATGCTCCTTACGATTTTCTTCTTGGTTGTTGGATCTATTGCTTGATCGGCTACTGGTTTTGCTTGCTTTTCTGTTGCTGGTTCTTTTATTTGCTAACTGGTTGCTAGACCTGCTTCTTGTTTCCTTGGATCTCACTTTTGTTGCTAGTATTCTTTGCTATAGGTTTCTTAGGTTCCTCTTTTTTTTTACCTGCATGCAAAGTAGATTCACCCTTTTGAAATCCAAGACCAGATTTATCCAATAGTGATCTATGGATCTCAAGAAAATTTTCCAAGGCTACAATGCTCTTCTCCATCTCTATTGCTTTCTCAAGGAAACAATTTCATCTTCTAATTTCTCAACTTATTATACCTTCACTTGATATTTTTTACTCATACCTTCCTCAACTTTTTCAGATTCAGTCGATTTAACTTTTAATCTCACTATCTCTTCCTTGAGCTCAACGTCCTTATCATCACAGGTCTACAAAAATTTCTCTTGATCTTTGCATGCAACTATTAGTCTAGAAATCTCAGCTCTAAGAACCTTAATATCATTCTCATCTTCACTAGCCAATTCAACATGATCAAAACCCGAATCATCAAAATTATAACTGTAAAAAATTTTGGGTTGTGTTATATTCTTTCCACGACTAGCCCACGTAGTTAATCGAGGGGTCAGAAGGGGGGGCAGAGCCCCCCCTTCGTTTATTGATTACGTAGCGGGGGGAGTCACAGGGGGTTTGAGGGGTGCAGGTAACCCCACTCTATGGGGTTTGAGGCAGCGCCTTGTAAAATTTTGTTTTTGGACCCTATATTAGGTTGGGTGGACCTACCTATGGTTTTGTGCATGATTTTTTGCACATGGTTTTGGACGTGATGGTTTTCGGTCCATGGTTTTGGGCGCGATGGTTTTCGGTCCATGGTATTGGATGCTTCGGTATGTATAAATATGTATTGTAACATTGAAAGGATAATAATGAAAAATCAAGCTGGTAGTTTCGGTTTTAAGGTCTAGGGGAAATCTCTGTGTATATGTGTTTTATGTGTTATGCTCTCGTATTTTTTTATTTTCTGTGTTTTAGAATTCATATGCAGGTAATTTTGTACGGGGTTAAAACCTACATTTGGTATCTAAGCTGTTTTGGCTTCAATGGGACGCCTTTGTTGCTGAGGGGTTTCGCTCGAGCCTGTGGTAAACCCTATTCAGTGAGAGATCTACGAGATCGATTATGGTGGTGAAAGAAGATGGCGAGCAGTGGAAAGATAAAGATTGAGAAATTTAATGGTCAGAGTTTTGAGTTGTGGAAACTCAAGATGGAGGATCTGTTGGTGGATAAAGATCAGTGGATCGCGGTAGATCTGGGTACTAAACCAACAAGAGTGTCCGATAAAGAATGGAAGTTAGATTGGAAGGCAAAGAGCACAATACGATTGTGTGTCTCAGATTCAATATTGTTGAATGTATCGGGGGAAGCTACGACTAAGGCTTTGTGGGACAAGTTAGGGACTTTGTACCAATCTAAGTCTCTGGTGAATAAATTTTTCCTGCAAAAAAAGTTGTATAACCCGCGGATGAAAGATGGAGACTTGGTGACAGAGCATCTGAACACATTTAATATTGTGGTAAGTCTGTTATTATCTATTGATATTAAAATTTCAGATGAAGATAAGTGCATCAGTTTGTTGAGTTCTCTACCAGATTCGTGGGATAGTCTAGTTATTGCAATAGGTAGCAATACAACTGCCTTGCAGTTTGATGAAATAGTCTCATCCTCGCTGACGGAGGAGATGATATGGAAAAATATGGAGAGCCAGAATGTGATGCCTTGTCTGTATGAGGACGGTCCCAGAACAGAAACAAAAATAAGTCATCGAGTGGGAGATCTAAATCTTGAGGGAGATCTAAATCTCCAAGAAAACTTGTAAAGGTGGTGTGGTGGAAATGCGGAAAGGAAGGGCACTACAAAATGGACTGTAAATCTAAAGCTCCTGATAAAGGAAAGGGATCTGATGATGCTCCTTCTGCAAAGGCGAAAACCACCTCAGATGAAGGTGGGGATGTGTACTTGGCTTCTTCAGGTACACATGTAGATCATGAGGCATTGTTGATTGACTCAGGTGCATCCTTTCACTTCACTCCCCATAGAGAGTGGTTTTACGAGTATGAGAAATATGATGGTGGTGATGTTTTCTTAGGGGATGATAGGAAGACTAGAATTGTTGGTCGTGGAAAAGTAAATTTGAATTTGCAAGGTGGAAGGGTTAGAACACTTCCGGGTGTTCTGCATATTGCTGCATTAGCCAGAAATTTGATTTCTGTAAGCAAGTTGGATGATGCAGGTGTAAAAATAGTGTTCGAGAAGGATACCTTCAAGATGGTTTGGGGGGCACTGGTATTGATGTGGGGAGTTCGAATTGGAACTCTATACAAGCTACAAGGTAGCACTGTTGTTGATGGGTACAACAGTTCCATGGCTCCTGAAAGTGGAGCAGAAAATGTAGTGGTTTCTGGAGAGAAGACCATGTTGTGGCATCGAATACTTCATGGTAAAGGTATGGCAGAAGGTATGAGTGATAGCTCTCTGGATTTTGATTTCCGTGAAAATTGTGTATATGGGAAGTAGAATCGGGTGAGTTTCCCCTTTGTTGGTAAGAGGGTGAAACAAATATTAGAGCTTGTTCACAATGATGTGTTTGGACCTGTGAAGGTTCCATCACTAGGTAAGTCTGTGTACTATGTATCATTTATAGATGACTTCTCATGTAATACATGGATATATTTCCTTAAGAATAAATTTGAAGTCTTTAACAGGTTTAGGGAATTTAAGGCTCTCGTGGAAAACCAGACAGAGAAGAAGATAAAGGTGATAAGGACGGATAACGGTGGAGAGTTTTGTAGTAAGGAATTTGAAGAATAATGTAAGAAGTGTGGTATAGCATGGCATAAGACTACTCCATATACACCTCAGCAAAATGGAGTTGTAGAAAGAATGAACAAGACATTGACGGAAATGGCAAGAAGCATGCTCAGTGGTGCCGAGTTAGGACATGAATTCTGGGCAGAGGCGGTGGAGACAACATGCTACCTAGTCAATAGATCACCTTCATCAGTGTTGGAGGATAAGACTCCACAAGAGGTATGGATTGGTAAGAAATCCTCCCTTTCACATCTAAGGGTATTTGGATGTGATGCATATGTACATGTTCCAAAGGAGAAAAAGAACCAAGTTGGATAGTAAATCTGAAAAGTGCATATTTATTAGGTATAAGGATGGTTTAAAGGGTTATAAGCTTTGGAACCTGGTAACAAGGTTGTGTACAACCGAGATGTGGTGTTCAGAGAGGTTAAAGATGTTATTAAACATGAAGTCCAACCAAAGGAACCTGAGAATATAGAGTTTGATCTAAAGTCGGATGAATCAAACTCTACAGCAGAGGAAGAATCAGAAGATGAAGAGCCACAAACTCCGGGTGTGAGAAGATCAGTTTGAGAAAGAAGGCAGCCAGAAAGGTATAGTCCATCTGCTTTCTGTTCGAATTTTTCTTTATCTATTACTAATGATGATCCCAGAACTGTGAAGGAAGCAGTAGATTCAAAGGATGGAAAACTCTGGAAAGAGGCCATGGTTGATGATATGGCATCTTTGCACAAAAATGAGGCTTGGCATCTAGTGGAGTTGTCAGCTGGAAGGAAACCCATTGGCAGCAAATGGGTGTTCAAGAAGAAGACAAATGCAAAAGGAAAGGTGGAGAAATACAAAGCTTGGTTGGTAGAAAAAAGTTATTCCCAGGTGCCGTGAATTGATTTTGGTGATGTTTTTTCTCCTGTTGCCAAGGTAACTTCTATTAGATTACTTTTATCTGTTGTCGCTGCTTTTGATTTTGAGGTAGAACATATGGATGTGAAGACAACATTTCTTCATGGGGATCTGGAAGAGGAGATCTACATGAAGCAACCTGAAGGCTTTGTGGTGAAGGGTAAGAAAGAACTGGTATGCAAGTTAAAGAAGTCTCTGTATGGGTTAAAACAGTCACTAAGTATGTGGTATCATAAATTTGATACATTTATATGGGGACTTGGCTTCACCAAAAGGAAAGTAGATCACTGTGTGTATTTTAAATTAATTTGTGACCGTGTTATTTATCTGGTCTTGTATGTGGATGGTATGTTGCTGGTTGGAAATGACAAAGAAATTATCTAGGATTTGAAGACCCATTTGTCCTCCAAATTCGACATGAAAGATCTTGGTGCTGCAAACTATATTTTGGGCATGAAAATTAAAAGAGATCGGACAAAGAAGAAGCTCTGGTTAAACCAAAGGAAGTATGTCGATACAATATTGCAGAGGTTTAATATGCAGGATAGTAAATCGGTGAAGGTTCCTATTCCTGTAGGTGTAAAGTTATCTGCTGAATAGTGTCCCAAGACACAAGAAGAGGAAGAGGACATGTCCTGTGTTCCATATGCAAGTGTAGTCGATAGCCTAATGTATGCGATGGTCTGTACTAGACCAAACATTGCACATGCAGTGGGAGTATTGAGCAGGTTTATGTCAAAATCAGGGAAGGAGCACTGGACAACAGTGAAGCGTGTTTTTCAGGTATTTGTGTGGCACTAGTGATTATGGTTTGTGCTACCAAGGAAGACCAGGATTGGATAGAGTGTTGGATATTCATGGCTTTGTTGATGCAGACTATGCTGGAGATCTGGATCATATAAGATCTACAAGTGGGTATGTGTTTAACCTATTTGGAGGTGCAGTGAGTTGGATGAATAAGAAACAAGCTATAGTAGCAGTATCAACTACAGAGGAAGAATACATGGTATCCACTCATGAAAGCAAGGAAATTGTTTGGTTGTAGAGATCGTGTTCAAGTATGGGGTTAGTACAAGGAGCTATAAGGATAGACTGTGATAGCCAAAGTGCAATTTTCTTGGCAAAGAACCTTGCATATCATTCAAAGACAAAGCACATTGATGTTCAATATCACTTTGTGAGGGATATGATAGAAGGAAAAAAGATGTTGCTGGTAAAGGTGGACACTTTGAAGAATACTGTAGATGCATTGAAAAAATATGTGAGCTCTGAGAAGTTCTCTTGGTGTAGAGAAACAATGGGTGTTGCAGGGCTGCATAAATGACTAAGCTCTCTTGCGGACCCCTGTGGAAAGAAAACAACAAGTGGGAGAATGTTGGGTTGTGTTATATTCTTTCCACGACTAGCCCACGTAGCTAACCGGGGGGTTAGAAGGGGGCAGAGCCCCCCCTTCGTTGTGCCAATTATGTAGCGGGGGTTATCACAGGGGTTTGAGGGGTGTAGGTAACCCCACTCTATGGGGTTCGGGGTAGCGTCCCAGAAAATTTTGTTTTTGGACCCTATATTAGGTTGGGCAGACCTACCTATGGTTTTGTGCATGATTTTTCACACATGGTTTTGGACAAAATGGTTTTCGGTGCATGGTTTTGGACGCGATGGTTTTGGGTCCATGGTATTGGATGCTTCGACATGTATATATATTTATTGTAATATTGGAAGGATAATAATGAAAAATCAAGCTGGTAGTCCCGATTTTGGGATCCAGGGGAAAATCTCTGTGTATATTTGTTATGGTCTCGCATTTTTTTATTTTCTGTGTTTTAGAATTCGTAGTAGGTAATTTTTGTATGGGTTTAAAACCTACACAGAAAATCATTAATGTTTATACCTCCAGGTGCAAGATTTTATGCTCTCTCCTCATCATCTCCTGAATCATGTGCACTGGAAGAATGCAACTCTTGTGGCTGAGATTCTACTTTTTTGAGGCAATTTTTCTTGTACTCATTCTTATTGGTCTTCTTCTCATTTTACTTATTGTTTATAGTACCATCTCCAAATCTAGATTGTAGGTTGTCCTACATATCTTTGGCATGTTTCAAACCCACTAATTTCTTCATATCATCATCATGAATATTCTTGTATATTATGCATCGTGCTTGTGCATCTTGTAGCAAAACCTTATCCAAAATTGGATCTTTACTACAACCTTCACATACTACTTTCCAAATATTATATCCACAAGATAATAATTGAGATTTTACATTTTTGTGCCATACCTTGTAATTTGTAGCAGTGAGGATAACCACTCTAAAAAAAGAAATCAATTTTTTCCAACAAACCCCATATCTACTCTTCAATGATCAAGATGCAACCAAAAGCCCTACTTTGATACCAATTTTTAGAAACCTTTGAGCACTACTGAGAGGGGGGGGGGTGTGAATCGATAATGTGATCTTCTTAACAAATTTTTCCTTTAATTACTTTTTACTAAATCACACATATATGCACCAACAACTCATTATATTATCCATGCATATAAACTTATAAGAATTTAAATCACAATATTTGTGAGAAATATAAACAATAATCAACACATCAAAAGCACATCCACACAAGAGACACCAAATTTTTGGTGGAAACCCTTCTGGGAGAAAACTACCCTTATTATTGCTGCTCTGCTTAGAATTTCTATTAATCAAGCAATTGGTCTTTTACATAGTTTTTTGACTCCCATCAACATGGAGACTTGACCTCATATACATAATTCCAACACCGATCAGCTATAATACTTGATACTACTGATCATCTCATAATACTTTTTTCTCTATAGATATCTACAGACTGCCATCCTCTGAAGGCCACCATGATCAATCAATCCTCTCCCAACTACCATTGGACTATCCAACCACCATTTGATGAGAAACTTGTTCCTTTGATGAAGCTTCACTATCCCATCTCCTCTCTCATGAAGTCACTTCTCCTCTACCAATATGCGGACCTCCTTCCATATATTTTCAAACTGGATCCCAAGACACTATGCTCAACAAGAAATCAACTGCATACATGTTCTCAGTAGAAAGATCTGATCATCAAATAGAAGATAAACAAGTAAAACTATGGCCACATAAAAACTTAATACAATATGATCTTCACAACAATAAGATGTCGCATAATAAAATAGCATCATAAGACACATGGCTATGTGCTACATGAGTCAGTAGCTCTTACAAAACAAGTGTGAGAGTATCACCAACATATACTCCATCAACATACCAAACTCTCCAACCAATTTCTACACCAAAAACTCCAATTCTGATTTATTCTTCAACATGCTTCAAATCTGCTCATTATTAAACCATTAACACTCATGGACTAAAGAAATCTAAGATCTCTAATAGGTTAGAAGAATCAACACACTATTCAACCTTCTCTCCACACATACACTCAATATCTAACTCCATCAACATCCACAAAGCTCGCAATGCAAGAATATAAAACATGTAGGGAAAAATTGAGCTTAGGGATAGGATCAAAGGTGTAAAAATTGGAACAAATAAATCGACTAAGGTCACTACTAGTGCACTAAATGCATTCAAATCATGAGAGGACCTTTTCAAAACATTTGTGACCCTTTTCACTTTTTCTAGAATCCTTTGGGAATTTCCAAGCTATTTTCCTTTCGAAAAGCACGAGGAATGCAAAGAAAATCTCGTGAAAAACCTTATTCGCTCCCTTAACACTATCTGAACTCAAATGGGGCTATAACTTCTCACTTTAGCTTACTTCCATGTGATTGGAGCATTCCAACCATTCCCATATGCCTCTGTGCATGCGACTGGGGCTTAGAATCAGTAAAAATATTAGTTCTTTTGTCTAGAACCTCCACCACTTGTTGGATCACCTTCCCCCACATCTATAATAGCCTCCTTATCTCTGAAATGGCCTCATACACATTTTCAAGTAGATCAAACATGCCTCCCAAGTGTCATTTCCAATTTGACCTAGAAGGGCCAACAAACACGGTTGGTAAGTGTGCCAACAAGTCCTCCACTCTCCATCAAACCTCTGAACAAACTACAAGTAGCACCATCATCAAGCCATCACATCACTAAAACAAGTCTCCTAATAGCAATAGACATGAAGACCTAATGAAGACCTAATTGACAACTCAACTAGTGTGACATGAACGATCTCCATCACATATAGATCTGCATGATCAACATGTAGCAACAACATATAACTATAGAAGTATACAAAATCATCATGACATGTCCATCAATGTACATGCCAAAACATGCGAACTCCGCCAAGACCATCACGTGTCAACATCAATAGGATCAAATATGATTGCCAACACATACCGACATACACCATGGTCCATCAATCTGCATCATCATGAGGTTGACATAAATGCCAACACTGCCATCACACTATCAATACATCAAATCCAACCAATAGGATCAACAAGTCAAACATCCATCACACATGCATATGACAAGTATGACCATGACCATGACCTTATTGACATCAATTCTAATACAACAATGCCAACACCATTTTGGCATAATCATTTTAAATTGCATAATACTTCAGAAGTTGACTTGTCCTTATTATTTATAGTCAAATTTCCTCATTTGTGTATGTTTTATAAGGATTATGATCATAGAACAAACACTAATAAAAGGTGTGTTTAGTTCCTGCACTCCATATGGATCCTGCACCAAGTATGTGGGCTGTGTTTTCGCTCAAATTGTACAGGAACAACGCGACAACGATGAAGATTTGGTGATGTCACTCTGATCCACGAACTCTCCATTCTAGTTGTCTCCCAAAAATAGGCTATGGGGGGTAGTCCCTATGGAATATGAAAATGAAATACTAGTTGGCAACCTGCAAGTTCGGGAGACACAATTGAATGAATTAGGCACTTGATTGATTTTATCAAGTTAATATATTAGATTAGATCGTCATATGAGACCAGTTCCTTATCGAGTTAACTACTTGCTTTCGATTGATTAAATACCAAATGACCAGATGAACAATAGCCGCTTAGATGCTTCACTATTCTATATGAAGTGCAAGTTTGACAATCTAGGTATGATGCAAAAAATCTTGGTTAATTTTAATTATATGCCTAGTGTTGTACTATTCAACAACCCCCCCATTTGTTAATTTAATAATTACTATTCTATTAATAAATGGGGACCCTTTAAAAATTTTCAAAAAACTTAGCAAATGAGAGCTTCCTTTTTTTTTCAACTGTTAGAAATAAAATTTTGAATAAACTTAAGATATCAAGCCAAAATCCCTTTGTGACTAGGAATTCTCACTTTATCGCAAATCGCTGGACCTTGCATAACAAAGGTTAATTGACAATCGGGATTCACAAATTGCGATAAAAGGACCACCATAGTAGACTTATGGTATCATTGGAATTTTCATTAAATCTAAGGCTTAAAGCATTTCTTACGAAATAAAGTACTTATCACAATCGCATAGCGACATTCATAAAAGCGTAAAGCAAACAAAACCTTAAGGATATGCGATTTGTGTTATTGCGATATGATAAGTCAAACGCTCATTGCATCGTGACTTTTACACAAATTCCAAACTTGTGAAACATTAAAAAGTTGTGAAATGCGATGTGATCTGGACCCAATAAAATTATGAAAACAATTATAACTTAAATCGGGTCTGACACATAGTAAACAACTACTTTATGCAATAATTATTCATTTAAGTGAAATGCGCTCAAAAGGATAAAAGACATGCCACTCGCATCACACATCGCAAAATACTAAATGACTTCGAAGTGGCCCATAACTGATATTGTGATATTGCGATAATTACCATTAATCGCAATCACATCATCAACATCGCACCCTTTAAATGCATCAACTTGAAGTATCACTTACCAATTTGTGATGTGATGGTTTAAATGAGTCATAAAGGAAATAATGAAAAGAGCTTACTACGTAGTTAATGAGTTTTAATGGAATTTAAGTTTAAAACGGCTGAACGAGATTTTATGTCTTTCATCCATATTTTCAAGTAAAAGCTTCTTCCTTGTTATGTTTTAGAGTTAACTGTGTCATTGCATTTTCACAGTTATTTCCGCTTTTTGTGTTTCTTCGATAATCTCTATTTCTCAATTTTAGGAAACCTCTGAAGAAAAGAATGTTTGAAAAGATGGTGAAGAAAGGAAAATATACTACGTCTGAGAAATCAGACATAACCCCACTCTTCTCTGATACCACCTGCAACAAATACGAAGGGAAAAAAACTGAGGCCACTGGAAACTAAGGCGAAAACTGACGCCGAAGTATCATCTGAGGCTTCCTACTTTGAGATAGAATGTTTGTTTCTACACAAAATAGCTACAAGGCCCAAGATATTACCATACACATATATGGTGAAATGGATAATTGATAATGTGAATATTTCAGATAGGACTTTCATAAATTCAAGACATGAGGTTATGGGGTCTTTCATGCTAGAATATTTGTGCCAGATGTACCATCTACCAGAGCCTCAAGAGCTCTATGATAAAGATTTCCTTGAATATTTTTTCAAAGAAAACGAGGACCCAATGGACATTATACAGAACTAGAGGTCGAGCTCTGGCAAATTCAAACGAGAGAAATCTGGTATGTACCCAATTTCATCCCTCTCGGCTCCACATAATTTCAAAGCTGCGATGATGTGTAGATTATTTGGGAAAGATGATAGTACCAAATTTTCCATAGAGTGGGTTCCATTGATTGATGCAGTTGTTAACACAATGATTATGAATTGGGGTCATATTCTGTCAAATAATTTAGCCATGGCTATTAGGGAATACATGCAAAAGAGAATTATCTCCTCACGAATCATCCCCCTTTTTACATGAGCGCTTATGTAATGGACATCATATGTTTTTACTCACAATTTCCAAACATGGGTTGGAAGTGGACTATACAGAACCCTCTCCCATCCATTTGTATCATAAAACCTAATGGGAATCCTAGTTCAGTTCCCATTTCTACAGAATTTTCCATGGTATTATGTTACCCATTTATAAAACCATTTTTGATAAACAACCCCCAGGCTTTTGAAGAGGCCAAGATAGATATCTTGCCAGTCAAAAGATGGTTTGGTGAATAAAAATTTACTTATATTAGAGTTTTTGGGAGCATTGAAGCTCCACATGTCCTCCCATATTATGTTCTAGACAAACTACTAGCAAGAGAGATTTCTTACCAGACAACAGGGGATGGTTTAACCAAAACCCTAAAGGAAATGAAAAAGTCCATTTGGCCAACCTTTCCACTGCAATGTGGCACTTTCGCACTGCATGATTTTGGGCACGCAATGAAAGAAATGGAGAATATTACATCTCTAAAACTAGCCACGATTCCAGGTCGACAGTATGACCCAAACCAAGTTTCCAAAGACTTCACCACCATGGTTAAAATTAGGCAGTTTACTCATGAAGAGGATCCATTTGATGACCTCTTCCAGGGAACCAAATCAATTGCATAAGTTTTACATTTAGTATCACTACAGTTAAGTCTAGATGACATCAATGCTTCCCATGTATACAAAAATAAAATATTGTTGAAGGTCCCATTGAACCTCTTACAGATAAAACAAATAAGAGAACCTACTCCTAGCGTGAGCCTGAAGGGAAGTTATAAGGATAATTCTGATGAAGAGTCACAAGAAAGATCAACTCAGGGGTCAGAACATTCAGAGCATCAATCTTAGAGTGAAGAAGAAAGTCCCAATAAGGGTTCTAAGAAAAGTAAAGAAGGAAATACTGAGGAAACAATTGAACAAACCCTGGCCAAGAAACATATGGGGGTTGAATCCACTTCAACTCAAACAGGGAGATTCCAATTATTGATCTAGATAAGGAATGGGAGCAATTAAATCAAAATCTCCAAACAAGGGTAAGTCTTGAGGAGACATCTAGATTCTAGACCCCCAAACAGACTCAACAGGTAACAAATCTAGAGACAACATAGAAATATGTCACAAACACTCAAGATATTGAGGTCATCTGGATTTCCCTACTTCTAAAATTGTCTTAAAAATTGAAGAAATACCTCTATTGGACATATTTTACAGCCCTACACACAAGGCTGTGGTAAAAAGACAAAGAAAGAAGAGGAAGTTAGACACAACAATTGTTGCAACTCTTGAGAACGAATCAATGGAAGTTGTATGGAAAGACACTCCTATTGATCCATCTGAGAACCTTACAAAGTTGTCATAGTTTGCAGGTGCCTATGCCACCGCAACCATTGATAAAGCAACAAAAGTCTGACTTCTGCTTAAAGAAAAAGAACAAAGAATACAACTGCTGGAACAACAATTGGAACAAGAGAAACAAAGTACCAATCAGAAAGCAGAACAATAGGTAGCACAACTTCAAGGGGATTTTGAGAAAATGAGGTTACAACACCAGGCAAGCATGTCAGAGAAAGACTCACAGATTTGCCAAATGCAGGCCATGGTAGACAGATTCAAAGATAACCCTCAAACAAATGAGTTCATTAAAGAGGCAATCAAGCTAAATTCCCTATTGACACAACAATAAGAGATGTTCTGTTGAAATATCTCATAGATCAATCCTTACTATGAAACAAGTAATAAATTGACTAACCAAGTGATTGATCTAAGATTTGAATATGAAGAAATCTATAAAAATATTTCAGAGTTTATTGACTGGTAGGAATCTAATGAAGGAAGAAAAGCTGATTTTCCAAAGATAGAAGAATCCCATAAAGACATTCTATTTGCAGATTGGGATACATGGTTAAAGCAGGAAGAAAAGGAAATGACAACAGCAGTAGGTACATCAAACAACATAATTGAAGCCGTGAATGAAAAATCCTCACAATGCAAACCTTGTTAAAGAATGCATACCAGGAGCTCTCCTAGACATCAGAAAACTAGAAAAACAGTGGAAAGAAACAACCCAAACCAAAGAGGAAGCAATCAAACAGCTGTCCAAACTTGATTGGGAGACATACTGGCAGTATTTGGTAAAACCACATAGCCAATGGATGACTCTACGATGCTTAACTAGTTCTGCACAAAAAATGGTGCCAACTCTCTCAGATGTCGTATTCGCAGGACAGTTAAAATCTACAATTGGACAGCCTCCCCAGGTGAAACCAATGATGGATATCTGCAATCTCAAAGACCAAGTGGCTGACTAAGACAATTCAAAATGAAGAAGTTTGTCATTAGTTTATTTCCTATTTTTAGTTTTATTTTGCTTACTCTGAGGAAGGTTGTTTGAAACCTCCTGAGTTTTTCTTTATAGTAATCTATTTTTGAAATATGTATTATAGTATTTAAACCTCTCTCATGCATTTAGAGAGGGGTCCAAAATTTTATCAAAAACAATTTGCAAGAGATTGCACTTCTGTACTTTTGTGAATGTTTTGATGAAATAATTGGAACAAGATCTAATTTTCTTGAATATTGAAGCATACTCTACTGAAATTGCACTTCTGTACTCTTAGGGTATATTTGATTGGAAGAAAGTGGATCAATATTTCTGATCTCATGAGCAGGACCTTTCATATATGGTACTTTTATCTTATGACCGTGTTTCATTTATGAACTAGCAATACTTTTTCTTGTATTGTGTTATGTAGGAAATATGAGTTATAGTTTTACATTATTGCACTTTTGTATGATGTTTAAGCTCTAATTCCTTATTGAATACATGCACAATTACTATATGTGATAAAGTTTTCTCAATTGTTTTGTCTAACTATTTAGCCAAAACAATTATCATTCACAATTTAATTTCTTTTAGCAATTGAATAATATTCATTACTAGTTGCTTTGAGACATCTCTGTAGATCGCATATCTTATATTATTCCTGAGTATATATATAGTAAGATAAACAATAGAATTAGTAGATGCATGTGTTTATTGTTTAGATTAGATCATTTTTAGTTAAATAATTCTTCGTTATATATTATATCACCCCAACATCATTATAAAATCAATCCTCTTTGGGAAACTGGTCCCATTATCCCCAGTCAGAGCCACTACACCAAATGAAAAAGGAGCTGCTTTCAAGGTCAAGACCGGGTGGTTAACCCCATGTTGTTGCAACACATTTTGAGGCTTCAACACCTAGCTAAGTGTATCCCTTAATCCTTATATATTTTGTGTCTAGTCTCAAAAGTAAGTGGCAAAGACAAGTCAAGGCGAAGCAAGAAAAGCCTTGGTCAATAATAGCCTCCCTTGAAATTTAACATAGCTCGTGCCTCCTGCGTTACAGAGACTATGGCTTTGATGACTGCAAGGTCACCATTTTAACCACTAAAGAGGGTATAACATTCACAAGATAAGAGATTAAGGGTGTTCCTATCTTTCTATCAACCACGTTTATGCCTGGAGGTAAGTTAGTTAAATGCAAGACTAGGCCTACAATGTAATGAAAATTGATTTGAGTGCTCTCTAAGGTCAGATTATTTAATGTTCTTCAAGTAATTTGTTATAATTAATCTTTAGTTATGACAATGGATTACTTAAAATGACGAATAGATGATAATATTGACCAAAGTGAGAGTGATCACATTCAACAGTGCCCAAAATATATAACCAATGTAATCAAGAGCTAATTGCTCTCCAATATGCCAAAGATAAATTATCATCCACGATAGATTTAACCATGAAACAAAACTGACAATGATGGCAAGTAGAAGAGAATAGAGCGCTTACTCATGATGCTAATTAGAACAATTAATCAAAGTTCTCTTTAACACTTATATGATACAATGAGAAGGATATTAATGAAAATTTCTCAAGCGATACACAATTAGCAAATTAATGTTCCTTACACAATTAATTATCCCAATGGGAATTTATATATGAGCATTATATTTTCAATGCGAATGTGAAAGAACAAGAGATGCAATCATTCCTTTGATTACAAACTTAAGCAATATTTACCATTAAAAGATAGATTTAATGTGCTTATATGAGTTAAGTGAAAATTTGAAGCTTTACAAATTCTGGAACTCACAAGAAAACAAAATGTTAGATCTCTTATTATGAAACAATGAGAAACTAAACCAAAATATAATATTACCAATGCCAACAATCCTTTCCACAATGTGTTATTAACCAATTCAAGAAACCTTATGTAACTTATGTTCTAATGAGCATTAAATGAGAAAAATTAACTCTTATGACAATAGTAATCAATCTTGCACTAAATATGTCAAAACAGTCCCAAAATTATCTCTTTCTCTTGATTAAATGAGAGCACCTTAGATGAGATTGCGAATAGTGAGAAAATTCTTATCAGTGCAAGTAAATGTCACTGTTATATATAAGACCTTGTTATGTACTTCAAGT
Source organism: Pinus tabuliformis (assembly GCA_031772625.1). NCBI lineage: Eukaryota > Viridiplantae > Streptophyta > Pinopsida > Pinales > Pinaceae > Pinus > Pinus tabuliformis. Next base: position 1,898,301,339 of record CM062817.1, read on the forward strand.
CATCTAAATTAGTCAAATTTTCCCGATATTGAATGCCCAAATGATGCAAGTGACTTAAAAATATATTAGGAGATTTTATGTCACTTAAATGAGTTATATGTCACTATTATCAAGTAATTGTATGGTTGTAAGTAAAAGAGTGAGGGAGAAAGGGTTTGAAGAAGCCAACGACTAGGTCTTTACGCCTTGGAGATGAATGGAGAACTTACCCAAAAATTCCTCCAATGGAGTCACCACCTACAACCACCGATGTTAGCTTGAAATTACTTGAAAATCATTGTGACTACAATGTATTAGCTCAATAGCTTGATGCAGTGATTGAGTATGGAAAAAGAGATAAGGAAATGGTAATTCTAAGGCTAGCGATAGGGTTGGAGAGGGGAAAGCAAGGCCAAAATAGGCATGCAGCTAGGGCAACGAAGTCCTAATAGTCCTATGCTTGGGTAAGGAAAGGCCATAATTGCCTACGACACCTAGGGAAAACCTCCTAGAGGTTGCCACGAGGGAAAATAGGGAACCAAGGAGGGAGGAGAGGCCCAAGGGCCTACCGTAATGCTAAAGGAGGCTAGACGAGGAGGGCGAAGGGGTAGTAGAGGAGGAAGAAAATCATGATAAGGAGGAGGAGGCTACAGTAAAGGGAAAGGATGCCCACAAAGGGAAATGAAGGGTAGGAGGAGGACTTTAGGGCCTATGGCCAGGGCTAAGAAGCCCTAAAAGGGCAGTTTCAAAGCCTATTAGGCTTATGGCTAGAGGGAGAATCCCCTTAGGGGCTACGAGCAAGACCTAAGGGCTGCCACTATGGGGTCGAGGCCTTTAGAGGGCCAGACAACTCCATAAAAGGGAGTTCGAGGCCTTTAAGAGAGCCTAGAAGGACATGAATAGGGATAAGGAAGATGAGGCAAGGGCTGGACGACTCACAAATTTTTTTGATACCCTACATTAAAATTTTCTCCACAAATTTGTTGCGAAAATGTTGAATGCTTAGCCTGCAAAATGAAATTTGAGACTAGATATTACCCTCAAAGGCCTAAATCTAGCTCAAAACCCAACAAAATTTTTCTTAATCACCCTAAAGCTTACTTGCACAAATTAAAATAAAGTTCCCCCCAATATATACAAAATTCAAAATAAAACCCCAAACCCTAATTTCTACAAAACAAGGGTTAGAAGATATTTACAAAATTTATTTTACAAAAAATATATACAAATATACAATGCTTATAAAATAGAATTTTTTGGGAAAATTAACTCTAAATAACGGATCAATGTGTTTTTTCAAAAAATTAATATTGGCCACACCTTTTAGTGAAGTACAAATACCATATAAATTTCCCAGAGCCCAAACAAGGTCAGTCTGTGCCCATAATCTGTGAACTTGGAGCCCAAGGGATAGTGTACCTACAAATCTCTATAATCTTTCTCAATAAAATTAGTTAGATCATATAATGAATTGGATCACCTAAGATATATCCAAAATTTACCAACATAATGCTCCTATCATTGACAAGCAACATAACAATTTATATAGCATTGGAGCACAATATAGGATTAGCACATAACTAGCATGTACCACATATCAAAGAGATAAGGACACCATGAAATAAACTGTTGGGTCCCTATAATACTAGTAATTACCCCATTACTATTGTGGTTATACCCCTTATTTATATTGTTGTGCCCCTGTTACCCCCATATTGTTATTTCTGTGCCCCATAGAATCCCTCTATTGTTATTTTTGTGACTTTATATTATTATTGTTAGGTCGGCTGGATTATATTGTGACTCCTTAGACTCCTATATATAGAAAGGAGGTTTTGTCATTTGTATCATCCAAGAATTGTTCATTTATGTAATGTAAAGGAGGTTTCCCCCTCGAAGAGGCTGAATTCTAAGGCGTTGATCTCTCTTTTCTATCTTTTCTTGAGCTGGTTTCATAACATTTGGTATCAGAGCTTTGGATTCTAGGGTTTCGCTGCTCCAAACAGGTCATCGTGACATTTTCGCTATAACTTTTTTTCTGTAATATTTCAGAAGTCGCAAAAAAAACCCATTTGATAAAAAATCGCGCTGAACCTTGGGTCCAAATTTCAAAGCTTTTCGCACGATATTTTCGGAGATATGATCTGAGGAAGTTGGTCTTTTTGCAGACTCCTGAATTACACTCAAAACAGGTGACCTGGGGAAAATCGTCATAACTTTCTTTCTGAGCATCGGATTGAAATTTCGTAAGAGGTTTCAGAAAGAGGACGGACTGTAGTTTTATTTTATATATTTTTTAGAGTCAAAGGTTGAAACAGTGACACGTGGAACTTCATACAAGTTCGCTCTACTGAACTAGTCTATAATCAGGTCACTGTGGGAGATTGTGCATAACTCTTTCTTGGAGAATCCAATTTGGATCAGACTAGTGGCATTGGAAAGAGGACATAGAAGGCTACTACAGGTCACAATTTCAGAACTGGATGATTCGAAATTACAGAGATACATCAGATTCAATATCAGGCTTCTACAAAGTAAAAAAAAAAAGGTGTGTAGTTTTTTTTAAATTTTTGCATAAGCTTGGTTTGAAGGAATTCAAAGGGCATAGTAAAGCATTATTATCGGTAACTGATGCCCCGAGGAAAGAAAATGCAAACACCTAGTAAGGAACCTGAAAGCTCTAGCATGACTCATGAAGAAGAGGAAGAAATGCTACATGATATATCAAAATTACAAGAACAAGTGCAACAAATGTCACGCTCAAAAAAGCTAACAGATGCTAAGATAAATGGCGTGGAATCTAAGATAAAGGGCATGGAAGGTCAGGTGAATGGCATGGACGCTAAAATTGATGGCATGGATGATAAGATGGAAGAATTGAAGATAAATATGAATAAGTTGCTACAAGAAATGGTCACTAAGGGTGAAAAAGTACTAAAGGAAACTCATGATGAGAAAAAAAGAAATGTTAATCATGATTCCATAGACTCTAATGTTGGATCGAAGACTCACCATGTTCCAAAAATCGATATGAGGAAGTTTGATGGCAAGGATCCCGCCACATGGATATTACATATGGAGCAATTCTTCGATCTCAATAATGTGCAAAACACACAAAAGGTACATATGGAAACTTTATATTTGGAACCAAATCAGTTTGTATGGTATCAATGGCTTTGTTCTCGTAAACAATTTATCACTTGGGCAATTTTTACGGAAGAATTGATAGCACATTATGAGGATACAAAAAGCAACACTTTTTTTAGCCAATTGATAAGTCTCAAACAAAAGGGTTCAATAATGGAGCACATTGAGGAGTTCCAAAAATTGAACATAAGGGTAAAAGATATTCCAGAGGAGCATAGGATTGATGTGTTCATAGGGTCTTTAAAGGATAATATCCAACATGATGTGTCGCCTTTGGGAACCTGATTCATTAGAGAAGGCATTCAGGTTAGCAAGAAAAATGGAAAGCAAAATTATGGCAACTAGGAAGCATACCATTCACAACTATAAAGACGGAAGTGTTGTTGCCCATAGTCTTCCACAACCTACAAGGTTGAAACCACAACAATTGGAAGAAAAAAGAGCAAAAGGGCTTTGTTACAATTGTGATAGCAAATACACAAAGGGTCACAAGTGTGGTGAGAAGAAATTATTCTACATAGATTGTGAAGAGGAAGAAGAAAAGGAGCAAGAAAGGTCAACAAGAAGAGGATATATTCCAGGAACAAAGCCTAGATGAAGAACAAATAAATCCGACCATATCTTGTAATGCATTGGCGGGAATTACCACTCCTCAAACCATCAAGATAAAAGGACAAATCAAGAAGAAAAAGGTAATAGTGTTGATTGATTCAGGAAGCACCCACAATTTTATTCATTGTAGGGTAGCAAAAGAATTGAATTGCTTCCTATATCCAGCACCAGAGTGTCAAGTGATGATTGCAAATGGAGGAACAATAAATTATTCTGGAAAGTGCCATAATATCAAGCTATCCATGGGAGAATATGTATTGACTAGCCCAATGCTTTCCATTCCAATGGGAGGTGCTTATGTTGTACTAGGAGTCCAATGGCTACAATCCTTGGGTACAATAGCTTTTAATTTTCAAGAACTTTTCATGAAATTTTCTGTGGAAGGAAAGGAAGTTGAATTAAGGGGTATTTCAGGGAAACCAGGAAAGATAATCAGCTCTAATGGTATGACAAAGCTTCTAAAAAAGGAGCAAAGAGGTGTAATTGCACAATTATGTTCACTAGATGTTTCCACATTGGAATCATCTATTTCTCCAGATCTCCAAAAATTCCTAGACAATCATTCCAAGGTATTTGAGACTCCCAAAGGTCTCCCACCTATGTGTGATCATGATCATGCTATTCATCTGATTCCAGGAAGTGTTCCTCCAAACATCAGGCCGTACAGATATCCATATGTCCAAAAAAGTGAAATTGAACGTATGGTTGCAGAAATGCTAGAGGCTGGTATAATTCAACCGAGTCAAAGTTCTTTCTCAGCTCCAGTAGTATTGGTGCACAAGAAGGATGGATCATGGCGCATGTGTCCAGATTATAGGGAGCTCAACAAGCTTACTATTAAAGATAAGTTCCCCATTCCTGTCATTGATGAATTACTGGATGAATTGCATGGATCAATTTACTTCACCAAGTTGGATCTTCGTTCGGGATATCATCAAATCAGAATGAAGATTGAAGACATTCTGAGAATGGCATTTAGAAATCATGAGGGTCATTATGAATTTTTGGTCATGCCTTTCGGCCTTACCAATGCACCTTCAACATTTCAAGGTTTGATGAATTCAATTTTCAAACCATTCCTTAGAAAATTTGTGTTGGTATTTTTTGATGATATACTAATCTACAGCAAGTCTTGGAAGGATCATGTTGAACATGTTAACAAGGTGCTACAACTATTGGAGGAGAAACAGTTATATGCAAAAAGATCCAAATGTTTCTTTGGAGTCCAGGAGGTGGAATATTTGGGTCATATTGTATCTCATGAATGAGTTAAGGTAGACCCTAGCAAAATTAAAGCCATTAAGGAATGGAAAATCCCCACATCCATAAAGCATCTGCGAGGATTTCTTGGGTTGACAGGGTATTATCGCAAGTTCGTTAAGAATTATGGGAGAATAGCAGCACCTCTAACAACATTATTGAAGAAAGATTCATTTTCATGGACTCCGGAAGCAACAAAGGCCTTTAAACATCTTAAAGAGGCAATGTGCCAAGCACCAGTCTTAGCTACATCGGACTTCACAAAAACCTTTATTGTGGAATGTGATGCTTCAGGAAATGGAATTGGTGCTGTTCTAATGCAAGATGAAAGACCCATTGCTTTTGAAAGTCGTCCAATCAAGGGAAAGTTTTTAAGCAAAGCTATTTATGAGAAGGAAATGTTGGCAATACTCCATGCACTTAAGAAATGGCGACCCTACCTAATGGGAAGACACTTCAAGGTAAAAACGGATCATGATAGCCTTAAATACTTTTTAGAACAAAGATTATCCTCTGAAGAGCAACAAAAGTGGGTCACAAAGATGTTGGGTTATGACTTTGAAATCATCTACAAAAAAGGGAAGCAAAATGTGGTGGCAGATGCACTCTCAAGAAAAGATGAGGATATGGAAGCATTGTTGTGTGCCATTTCTATTATCCAACCAGATTGGATAAATGAAGCAAAGGAGGAATGGAAGAATGACGAAGAAGTGTGGGCACTTATTCGAAAGCTACAACAAGATTCCAGTACTTCTGATACATTTAGCTGGAAAAATGGTTCGTTATGGTATAAAGATCGCTTATACCTCTGTAAGAATTCCCAGCTAAAACAAAAGATTCTTATGGAATTGCACACTTCTCCCTTAGGAGGGCACTCAGGATTTTTAAAAACTTACCACAGGGTTAAGAAGGAATTTTTTTGGGATGGCCTTAAATCATATATTCAAAAGTTTGTGGCGGAATGTTTGGTTTGCCAACAAAATAAAGTTGAAACAATTAAGACACCGGGTCTATTACAACCTTTATCCATTCCAAGCCAACGTTGGGAGGAGGTTTCAATGGAGTTTATCACAGGTTTACCCAAGTCTGAGGGAAAGAGTGTCATCATGGTGGTAGTTGACAGACTTACCAAGTATGCACACTTTTGTGCATTATCACATCCATTTAAAGCCAGTACAGTTTCTACTGCATTTATGGAAACAGTTCAAAAGCTACATGGAAACCCAAAGATTATTGTAAGTGACAGAGATCCCATTTTCACTGGAAATTTTTGGACATAATTATTTTCTTGTCTTGGTACTCAGTTAGCTCATAGCTCATCTTATCATCCTCAATCTGATGGGCAAACTGAGATAGTAAACAAATGTTTGGAAGTATATCTTCATTGCTTTGTATCTGATAAACAGACACAATGGGTCAAATGGTTGCCTCTGGCTGAATGGTGGTATAACACTTCCTTCCATACAACAACAAAAATGACCCCATTTATGGCACTTTATGGGTACCAACCACCATCAATCACATCATATTTAAGAGAAAATTCTAAGGTTCAGGCAGTGGAACATCACGTCGAACATCAACAACAAGTCCTCCAACTCTTAAAGGATAACCTCGTGTTGGCACAAAATAGAATGAAACAACAGGAAGACCAACATCACAGTGAAAGAAGTTTTGATGTAGGTGATTGGGTATTCCTACGGCTACAACCATATAAGCAAATGTCCCTAAAGCAAGCTAAGAAGGATAATAAATTATCACCAAAGTATTATGGTCAGTACAAGGTGTTGGAAAAGATTGGTACTATGGCATACAAATTGGAGCTTCCTGCAGCTTCTCGATTGCACCCAGTTTTCCATGTTTCATGTTTAAAGAAGGTCATAGGTGACAAGCTCCCAGTTCAAACAATATTTCCAGAACTTGACGAGGAAGGAAAAATTATATTGGCACCAGAAGCAGTCACAGAAACAAGAACTCGACAGCTACGAAATCGATCAATTTCAGAGTATCTTATCAAGTGGAAGAACTTATCCGCTAAAGATTCCACATGGGAGGATGAGAATTTTATGCAGAAGTACCCATAACTGCTCAAGCGTTGAGGACGACACTTTTTTGAAGGAGAGGGGCATGTTGGGTCCCTATAATACTAGTAATTACCCCATTACTATTGTGGTTATACCCCTTATTTATATTGTTGTGCCCCTATTACCCCCATATTGTTATTTCTGTGCCCCATAGAATTCCTCTATTGTTATTTTTGTGGCTTTATATTATTATTGTTAGGTCGGCTGGATTATATTGTGACTCCTTAGACTCCTATATATAGAAAGGAGGTTTTGTCATTTGTATCATCCAAGAATTGTTCATTTTTGTAATGTAAAGGAGGTTGCCCCCTCGAAGAGGTTGAATTCTAAGGCGTTGATCTCTCTTTTCTATCTTTTCTTGAGCTGGTTTCATAACATAAACCCCAAAGTATTTTATTATGATAACAAATGTTCCTAGCAGAGAAATGGCTCAATACCAGTGTTACATATTTACATAGCCTAGAACCAGAGCCATCATCATGACTTGAGAAACAAATGGCTTTTAATTTATAGATAAATTCTCGAAGTGGAAAATAAGAGCTAGTTGACTTGATCCCCATCAAAATAATCTCAACTGTCGATAAATATTGGATCTTCTTTTGATCTCCATCGCTGAAAATATTTATTTTGACAAAATTTCGAATTCCTCATAAAACCCATTTTTAATTAAACCAAAAATTATTTTTTTGGATTAATTTCCTCAAAATTTTGACTTTGACTTAACCACCAAGGTCCAAGGGCTTAATTTTTCTTATAAATCCATTTTTTCCTTGGTGGGGAACCTCTAAAAAATAAATTCCTTTTAACCCACAATGTTTTTGGTCATTTTCCGCTTGGAGAAATTTAATTTCTCTAAATTAATTAATTTTCTAGCTTAGGATTTAGTTTTGTTTTATCCAGAAAAATGAAATAATTGACACAAGAGGGGATTAATTATTTTCCACCCTCAAACATTTTAGCCATGGTGTCTAAGTATGAGGGATCTTGCACTAAAATATATTTTTTTTACATATGATATTACAAATTCAACCCTCAAAGGGGGACACACCTTTACATATAGATCCTAAAAAAATTACCCAATTCTGTGACACAATATGATCTAGTAGATCAAGTGTTTCGTAATAAAATAATTTATTCAAATATCTTAAATTATTCCCAAACCACTTTTATAAAGACTCAATATAACACTAAGACTCACCTAATACTTTGCCAATAAATTTCACCCTAGCTTTGAGGTTTAAGCTGGAGGAAAAACTCTGCGAATTATCCATGTTTAGAAACACACATAATGTAGTGAGGTTAAAAAACCTCCTAGGATGAAATTATTCACCAAAATAAAAGGCTTACCTAGGTGTTGTTACATAATTAAACGGTCATACTAGCATCATTTACATTAGAAATTTTTGATATATCATGTGGATGGCTAATGATTTTGATCTTTGAAAATTTTGTACATTGCTTCCTTAGACTTGTGACAAAATGGGTGCAGCATTTTCCTCCATATGGGAACACATTTGTTAATTGAATTGATGTGAGAATCCATAATCCTGCATCCATGAAAACAAGATACATAAGGTAGATATCTGCTCATAATCAAAATCATCATGCATTTATAGAACATCTGTTGGAATAAAAGACATCTATCCTAACAAATCAAAGCATAAAACATAAATGCATGAAATAAAACTAACTAATGATAGAATTGAAATCCTAACTAAGAGAGTGGGGTAAGAAATACAATACAAAGGATGCCCAATGACGTCAGATTTCATCCTTGTGTATACTGAGAACTTTCTGATTCTCAAGTAGGTCTGTGGGTTGCTTTTTAGATGTGCCATGCTGAATTTTGAAGATCCTAAGACATTGAATTTTCTGAATATCAAGTTGTTCCCAACCATCAGATGCATCAAACCTCTTCCTTCTTCTTTTTTCTTTCTACCTTTCTTCACGGTGGGTTGTGATGCCAATAATGTGACAAGTGTAGATTTTCTATCTTGAAAATGCTAAGATGAGAAATTTGAAGAGTTTGAGGTATGCCCAATCTTATTCTGAATATACCTTGTCAAAGGTGAAACATAAGGTTGATCTTTCTCAATTTCTTTTCCAACCATGGCACTTCTAGTTAACCTATCTTCAATGGGACAAGTGACCTCCTCACAATGAGATGAGAATCACTCTGGCAGACTGAGAGGCTTATGATCTGTCGAAAGTTCTCTATTTCGTTCATCATTTGATCTATGTTGATAGTCATGCTCCTATGACCTTTCCATATTTTGTAGCTTACTCTAAAGAGTGATCTATTCAATTTTCGTGGCACTGGTTTCCTTGGAATGGTTTTCTTCCATGGTCAACAACTTATTCTGAAGACATATCTAACTAGAATATTGACATTATTTTACTCCATGTTGATCAAATGGTTTTGCATGGTGGTCATCTAATTAGAAGGAATAATTCCTATGATTTTCAGCTCGTCAACATGTTGTTATTCAATGGTTAATAACTCGTTTTGAAGTTTGACTTCCCTGTCCTACATGGAGCTCATTTCTTTCTATGATTT